>SCLH01000219.1:175221-219551 GCA_004367855.1 Oikopleura vanhoeffeni
GAGAGTTTTGAGCCTTTTAACCCCCACGGACCGGTTTTGGGTCATTTTTCGAGAAAATTTTTGTCCCAAAATTTTTCTGGGGGTTAACTTAGTATCTCCTAAAAAGTTCAGCTCGAAACTCGCACGCGTTAAATTGAGGAATTTTGGAGAGTTTTGAGCCTTTTAACCCCCACGGACCAGTTTTGGGTCATTTTTCGGGAAAAATTTTTGTCCCAAAATTTTTCTCGGGGTTAAATTAGTATCTCCTGAAAATTTACGTCAAAATACGAAATTCCACAGTTTTCTTCTAATACCAAATCGATAAGCTTATTTCCATGAATTATTTGAAATAGAGTGAATGCAATTGCATCCTCACTGTTATGATTTGTCACATGAACTTTGTCCCAGCTTTTCATATACTTGAAATGAAATTCCTGCAGATCATTTCAAGATTTTATCCACATTTTTACACTAAAATATTTATTTGAACCGGCACATATATGTTTTCACAACGGTCTTCGAGACTAACAGGCATTATGAATGTACAATTTATTAAGTATGAGATTAAAGTGGTCTTCCATTTTAGTTTATCGACTATCAATTAGACAATCCTTTTCTGAGGAACCATTTTTTGCGCTAATTGTCCTCAACATACCGCTTTTATAAGAAATTGATATCAGATGCTTTCTCTATCTACGCCTAAAGTGCCCCCTAAATATTTTTCACCTGATTAGTAGGCAACGAAAGTGCCTATATTACAGAATATATCGAGATAACAAAAATTCAAGCATTTTGAAATTGCTTGTGTTATAAGAAATTTTTAACCAACAACCTCTCTTGAAGTTTAGATACCAGATGACAGAAAATCTAACATAAAGTTACTCTAAATCGGACTTTTTTTGATCATGAACAATTCGAGATTTATTATGAGTTTTCGAAAAAAAAATTGAAAATTTTGGTTTCGATTTTTATTTCTAAATATTTGTCGTCATTTTACGAATTTGATAGGAGAGTGTCGTTTAACAGTTATCAAACATACCTTTCTGTATTTAACAATTCAGATCCTAGGTAGAATTCAAATTTGAGAACAGTCATACCAAGATGTCTTGTTCGAAACAATGTAGGTCGGTAACCAGTGTTAAAATTTGTGTAATCTTCATAGATTTTCACTTTTGTATCCAAATTTATCACATTATTATGACAAAAATTAATCGAATTTTATACTTGCTATTTTTAAACCATTTTTAAGTTGTCTTCAAAAACTTATTCAAATACTATTCAGAACTATATTCTCTTGATCTTATTTAGCGCCGGCCACCTCCTTAATAAAAAATATCAAAACCAAAGTGTTTCAAAATACCATTCACGTTTCCTGTTTTTGCATGATTTCCATTTGCGCTTCTAACTTTGCACATTTTTCTACTAAGTCCACAATGGTTTTCATTGTTCCCGAATCATTTGCAGTTAATAATTTGAAAAAAAGTGTTATAAAAAATAAATTCATTTGACGGTTTTGAGAATGACCGTGAATTCGTCAAAATTTAAAGAGTTTTTGTGTCGAAAAATGAATACTCGAATGACTAGGATAGGTTCATGACAGCATCGGTTCATTTCTAGACTGCTTATAATTCTGCATGTTAAATTTTTGGTTATCAAGTATTAAACACAATTTGAATAGTGGTATTTATTTAAAGTTCATTTAAAAAAATCATTAATAGAAAAACATTACAAATTAAATAGGTTTCGTTCACATCTTTAAAATATACGTCTTTTAACTAAGAAAATATTATTTGATAACAATCAGGCCTTCAAGTGCCAAGTTTGAGAATACTGTTGAATTTTGAAAAACCTGGAATACTAACAACTATAAATTCGAATTGTGATTCATTTTTGGGACTTTATTGATTTGTTTGAAATGACATATCCCTTTATCACTTTTTGGTTAGAATGCGTAGCCACAACGTTAAAATCACACGTTAAAAAGAGTAGTGGCTACGCATTCTAACCAAAAAGTGATATAGGGATATCGTTGTCACCCATGAAGCCAACTTATGTTGTATAAGTGATTGCCCAAATCAAATTTGGCGCTCTGAATATCAGGCACCGTTGGCTATCATCATTTCCAAGACAATCACTGAGACAACATAAGTGAGATTTGAAGACGCGCTTGAGAGATAATCATCATTTTCAAGATCCACTAAGGTTAGAAAGAGGATTAACTTGGATATTTCATTTAATATTCAAATCATGGATAAATGTTAAGAGGTGACAGGTTAAGTTCGGCTTGATAAAAAATTAAGAACAAGTTTAGTTCAGGAAGGTCATTATGATACAACATTAAAAATCAGCGCTTTAACTGGTTGAAACAGGACTGTACTGCATGTCACATTTTTGCTTCCGTTTTTTTCATTCTTAATAGATCACTGTTAGCCAATCACCGCTTAGCACTATTAATTGTGGCCAAACAGTCGGTCTCAATCAGATTTATCCAACATAGAAAAACGGAAGCACAAATGAGACATAATGTAATTAGCTGTATATAGAGACTGTATAAACTTAATCATTTTGTTTTATCAAATTTTTGAAGCATACAATTTAAAGAAAACTTTTATCCAAAATTTTGTATAAATTAACTTTGTAACAAAAAATTACAGAAATAAATTTCAAAACTTAATAAAACTTGGCTTTTGTCAGGAAATACTGAGAGTACCCAATGTGTTTTAGCTTTTTAGCGGGGTGTTCTCCGAGGAGATTCACGCTTACCCAATCAGAACGCGACTTGGTTAGTCAATTTAAGGGGCGTTTCAATCTCCCCGGGGAAAGCCCCAAAAGCTAAAACACATTCGGTACATTTTGGTTTTTTATTTTGATTATGTTTATAATTTTAGTTTTAACTATGCTGGCATCTTACAGCCCCAGTTTTCTTGTTCACCTCGTATTTTTGTCCGCCGGTTAGACGGTCGAAGGCGGACGAAAAAACGTCTTCAGTTAACATACATTTTGAAGACGTTTTTTGGTGGACGAATAACAAGTTTCTAGGATAATTACGGTGATACAGCATTAATTTATAAGTTTTAATTTGATAAAATATATTGAAAGAGCTTAAAAGAAAGTTTTTCATGCGAGATTGTCCCGATGACTTTGAGACTTCTATTGCAATAATACGAGTTAGCATTTAGTTAATTATCATATTTTAATTAGTTGTTGGTCTGTTTTAAAGGAATACATTTTCGATTTAATTAATACATGAGAAATGTGTCAGATAATTTATAAGTTATGTTAGTTTTGAAATGGAGAAAGTTAATAAAATTCAACCTGTATAAAAAACTTTTCTGTACCAAAAATACCTTCAGTTTCTTACGTTTCGTAGTAACAAGGTTTTGTTATCGAGAAGCTGATAACTTGCTTTGGAGCCCTTGTAAAGGTTTTGAATAAAAATATATCGTGGCAGTACAAGAAATTGGCAAACAAAAAACTATAATTTAATTTTTGTTATCTTACAATTTGAGACAATATTAAGAATTGTATTGTTTATAATTTGAGAATCAACAAACATCCAGTCAGATTTTCTTTAATTTGAACATAAAGGATTTCGAACGAGACTTTGATGATAACCGTTCAACATAAGCAAATTTTTACAAAAATAAGTAAAACATAATATGTCAAAAAGGTACACAGATCATGATACAGGCTGGACAAAATCAGGAAAAAACAAAATCAAAAATTCTTGGATTATTATATCATTTGAAGAATAAATTATGTTTGATAATATATGCCATGATGAGTAAGTTAAGTATTCATGAATCTTGCGATAAATCACATGTTATTTTATTTTAAACACATATCAGTTGCACTGGATTTTTTTTTAAGAGAATTTATTGAAATTAAAAAGCCAATTCGTGAAAATATAAGTCAAATTTTTTGACTCCAGCCTCCAATTTTTAGCTGTCTGATCAAATTTTTGTATAAAATAAAGCAGAAATGTCAAAAAAAATAAAACTACTAAAAACATAATTTTCAAAATTTAAGTGAGAATTTTCCAAATCATATAATTTGCTACACATATTTCAAAAAATCAATGTTATTCTTCAAAAATAAATTTCATAATTGTTTCTGATTCAAAACTTTTCACTTTTAAGTTTCAATTTACATAAGACAACTTTTCTCTTGATTTTCTCTCTTCATTTTTCACCCTTCATCTTTAAACGCTTTATTACAATTTCTTACATCTTATTTGTCACATTTGAAATTTTTCATTATTTCATATAATTACGGACTATCTTAGATAATTTTTTTTTCACTTTTATAAATAAAATTATATTCTTTGATAATTAAAAGTTTCGCATTCATTCTTTATAGTTATTTGAGAATTTTTTCCTGTTTTAACAAAATTTTAGCGCCAGAAGGCAAATCAGACTTATTTGATAGTAGGTCTGGAACAATTGAAATACAATATGCCTAACATACATAATGTACCAGACCAAGCTAGAGTATATCTTTCTTCTTCGTAAAGGGATACAAAAGTTTTTCTATAGCGCTAAACTTCGGCGGTTCCAATATCAAGCATCTTTCCCTCTGATTATACGCAAGACATTAAATAATACAACATAATTAAGATTGAAACACGCGCTATAAAAAAGTCTTATTTGAAAGTTGCTCTTAGGTTTAAAAATGATATGAATGGAATAACTAAGTGTTTTGTTAAGCAAGAGATATCCCTTATTCACACTTTTGTGCATATCCCGGCCCTAGTACTTAAAATCACACTACGTTTCCTAATTAGGGCCGAGATATTAAGAAAAGTGTAAATAGGGGCTATTGGCACCTGATCAACATCTCTGTATCCAGAGTATGCTGATTTAATTGGTGCGATTTGGAATAGATCAACCAATCATATGCTCAGATTCCGCAATTTCAAATATCCAGGATCTGTTTTTGGTGGTCTGAAACCCATATTATATCAGCCATATATAACTTAATCTAACTTATTTCAAAAACGAAATTGAAATAAGATTCCCAGGTGCAGACACACTATTAAGTAAAATAAAACAAACTGCTGGTGATAATTTAAAAGTTTCATTTATTTGCAGAAAACAGATCACAAAATAATGAATTCAATAATTATTTAATCAGTTTTATACAATCGGGCTAAATATCGCCTTAATTCGGTGATTTATATAAAGGGTACGATTGGTTTATATATGAATATGCGTTGAACAATGGTTTTGGATTAGAACCTGGGTTGTATGAACCGTCTCGTCTAACAAAGAGGAACCGTCAAGATTTGAATACATTCGACATTTCGAATGAGTCAACTGTGCTCTCAATGTGCTCTTGGTGATTGTCCAGATAAAATGTGTGTGACTCATATAATTAAAATATGTGTCGATTGCAAAATGGTACCATACACAAATCAAATTACTTTTGCAAATAAACTGCCAGGTTTAAAAAATGAAATAGTTTTCATATAAAATGATAATTTCAACCAGAAAGCCCCACCCTTACGAGTACTTAAAATAAATAATGATCTATTTAAAATAAAAACGCGATCTTCTTAACTAATAAAACTAATTTTGTAGAGCTCAATGGCGCCCCCTACCGAAAACTAATTTTCAAAACTACTTTGAACGCATTCACACTGAGGCATATTTTATAAAAACTAAACGCCCCAGCTTGACCGTTGAAAGCCGGATCCGTATAACTGTTTCCAGGTGATCCTAAATTTGGAACATAAAATTGTTAGCGCCGAGTGAGGCACTAAGTGACGACTGGTTAGGGTGGCGCTCTTTTTTAAAAGCTCACTTATTACAAGTGAATTTTGAACAGGTGAAATTAGGAAGCTTTGCGGGTATCTTATCCGTTTGACATGGTAGGAGATTTTTTTAACAGACAAAAAATTGTCAGTTGGCTAACCTAAATTTTCATAAAAAAATTAAGAAAAAAAACATATGATGGCCCTGAGAGCTAAATTTTTTGAAAATAAGGATCAAAACATTAGAAGGCGAACACAAAAACTTTCTTTTATGGTCCTAATAATATGAAACCATTAAATATACCTTATATTGTCGATACGGCAATTTCAGGGGGAACTTTTCAAACTCCAATTATGCAAAACATTACACATGGACAAAGAAATAATAGTAGATTGTGGCACACTAGAGAAGACAATGGCCTGCTATTTCATAATTGCGCAAAGAAAGTGAGTCATTTCTAAAGTTCACAAGTTCAGAGTTAAAAGAGCTCAAAAATCCGCTCTCATTTTTTGTATTTTTGTCCGTCAAAGCCAAAAAATGGTCTCAAGTCCACCGGCTAAAATGACATTTTTGGTCAAATTACCATTTACACAAAACTTGTTATCACGAGAAGATTCTAGAAACGTTTCTGAGATTTTCTGAATTTTCAAATTCTGGTGCTTTTGATATTTTTAAAAGTGTGAAATTATATTCAATTTAATGATTCAGTCAAATGATTACTAACATTTTTTCATGAAAATTACGGTTAGCCATCTGATAATATTCTGTCTGTTTAAACAATCTCCTACCATGCCAAACGGATACAATACGCCGTAAAGCTTCCTCATTTCACCTGTTCAAAATTGTCAGGTATCTATTTGNCGGACTTGACCTTCTCATCGTTGAATACGGGAAAGTCCAATAGGTAACGAAAAACCCACCTGATTCCGACCTTGTCTTTCAAGGAAAATTGCAAAAAAGCTCACACACATGAATAAAGCAAACTTTCTGGGATGTTGATTTGCCTAAAATTTTTTCATAACATTTCTAAAAAGCTTCCAAGAAAATGACAAATGAACATCGTTCATGGATTTTCTTAAACAGCATTCAGGCAATATTTATATGCCTGTATGAAAAAATTAAAGCTGGGTTTTCTCGTTTTTTATGGGAACTCAAAGAGTGATGTGGTGTGTATATGAAAAGCCTCGTGAACTTTAATAATATTTTGAATTTTGGTGTTGAAAATTTTTACGAACAAAATAAAGTTGAAGTCAAATCTTTTCTAAAATAGATAAAAAATGATATTTCAAGAGCTAATACACCATTGTGCTTGGTTCAAGCGTAACATACAAGCACGAAAAAATAATCAAGCTAAATTATTTTCGTAAGTTTAAAATTGACGCAGTGCTGCAACATCGCTGCTACCCCTCAAAATCCCCGTAAACAAAGAGTTGGTAATAAGTTCATCATTTTTTATCTTGAGTTTGACAAAACAAAGATTGAGTTTATGAATTTATTTGTTATTCGTTTAGTACAGACGGGTTTAATATCGCCGAAAGTTTTTGGTCGAAAACTTTGGCGACACATTTGGCCTTTCAGAGATTTGGATGCAGTCAATCAGTTTCCGTTAGAAATTAAGAAATGCTTTTTTGATAAAAGAAATCCTTAAACAGAAGATTAAATTTTTCCAAATTTTAATTTTCAACATTTTAACCAGTTGAGTTATAATGGACAAAAAATCTTAGATTTTGCTTGAATAGCGCTTTGATCCCTTGTTAACTTTAAAGTTTGATTTTTTCTTTAATTTGTGCATTTGTCAAATTTTAACATTAATACCACATCGGTTACTGTTTTGGCCTCGACTGTCCGTTTCCTTCTTTGTTTTCATTTTGTAATTCAGTAATTTTTTTATGATATTGTTTATTAATTGTTTTATCCGGACTTTTTTTGGATACATTTTCTTCTCAAAGGCGCGGGTAGCATCGCGTTATCGCTTTATTTGAAGACCAACAGTTGATTTATTTTTTGTAATTTTTCAATTTTGTAATTTTTCAATAGTTAAGCAGCTTTCAACAGCATTAAGATCCTCTTTGGCCTTTTTTCTTGGGCCCAATTTAAGTATTTTGAGTAGCACATATGAAAACAGAAGAATCTAGTTAAATATTAATTTACTTTCTCCTTTAGCAATGAAACAATTGACTTTGATTATTTAACCAACTAAACAAGGACACTATAAACTACCATGAATTCATGAATGTCGTTCGATATCTTTTTTTGAAATTTAATTTTTTTTACAAATATGCAAGAATATCCATTTATACACATTTTTGTTAATCTATGATGTAGGCTGGCAAAGAGAGACGCGGCCTAGGAGTTGGTAAAGGGTTCCTTAGGGAGTATTGGGATGGTTGTTGGCTCCCTTTAACCTACATATTAGGATTTAATCGAATTAAAGGGATATATGATATATTCATCTATCATAAAACAGAAGATAAGTATTTCGAATCGAAATTATGTTTGCTTTGCCAAAAAGTATTAGCAACGCCGAAACAACTAAGTTGACTGGTTCGCTTTTCTGAAAAAAAAGGACGAGATTATAATTATTTGTTAACGATTTAATCAGTACCACAGATCTGATATATAAGCGGGTTCCTTTTCCCAAACTTTCAACTATACGCCGCCACCCCTGTTTGTATATTAAATATCCTTGTTCACACTTTTTGTTAAGATATCGCCGGCCCAATCAGGAAGTGTTTTGAATGAGAGCAAATTGGGGGTTATAAAATGAATGCATGAGAGCATTTAAGTTGGGAGTGTTTCCACACTTTTTTCTTGTTCGAAGCAAGAAGGTTTATTAAACGGGCGCTGCCAGAGCAAAACCAGATATTCACACTTAATAAGCTCTACTTAAACTTTTTTCCCAGTAAGATTATTTCGTAAAGTATAACAAATTACTTTCATTTTGGATGAAAAATCATCTAATTTAATTTTATAAGTTTATGTTAAGTTAAAGCATTAATCAGTCATAATCTCCTAATTCAATAATATTTTGATAATTGATTCGGACTTCAATTTGGCCACCTTACAAAACATTTGAAAGTATTTTTGAGACTACTAATCTCAACAAGTCTTTTTCTAATTTTTTTTTATTGGAAAATTTTGAGATCACAAAGTTTGCTTTATGAGAAATAAAAATACGGGTTCCAGTTTGAGTCATTTTTAAAAGATCGATGTCAAATATTTTGCAATTTAAAACTAGATGCTTATTTTGAAGTGCAATCTAGACTTTTTGCTCAGAGCTATTTTTGTTATTTCTGTTCGTAGATAAACATTTGATTGGCTGTCGCTCAAAATGACCGATGTTATATAAATTAGAACGTTTTCAATTTTCCCAGTATTTTTCAGTTTCCAAGGCTATGGGAACCTTCTTTTTCAATATTTCATCATATTTAGAATCATTTCGTTAATTAAAAAGTTCTTAATGATTGCAGGTAAAATTTTAAAATAAAACAATTTGATTATCTTGGAAATAAAGCTTATTCAAGTCGCACCATTTCTCATTTTACGGAGCTTTTATGAATTTCAAATTAACTTTTTTAATTGATTTCAATTGTTTATCGCAGAATTTTTATTAAATTTTCATTTCGAACTGTTAGTGGGAATTTCTGACGACGAATTTTGCGTCAACATTCTAGAAGATGCATGAAGGCTCTTGGAATTCTTGCAAATACCATGAGTGGTTCTAATTATTGGGGAAATAAAAAATTTTAATGTCATTAGATCCCGGGATGGACAACTGTCTTGGTTTTTTATTTTTGTGATCGTCAAAATTGATCCGGTCGGGGTGTTTTTTTGAGGTGAGCAATAGGCGCAGGGCCGTTTATTACCACCTGGCATAGGTCAGGAGATCATTTATCCTTACTTAATTTATGGAAAGAAATTTCCCGAAGGGGATTTTGTTAAAACTATCCCATCTAGTTTTTTATTTATTCAGCTCGAATCCAAAATCAAACTTCTGAAATTTATTTCCTCGTGATGGATTTTTGAGCACCTTTTTGTGCATAGTATCTTTTCACATTGCCTGAAGAGGATTATTATAGACACATCTCAAATACAAGATCTTCGTTCGAGATTATCGTCGGAGTCGAATTTTATACTTGTTTAGAAGTGTTCACTCTAAAATGGTTATGCTGCGATTAAAGTGTATTTCTTTGGTGCAATTTGCCAGATTTGCACAAAGCATATTCAGTTTGTCAGACACCAAAATAGACACCCAACGAAATAAGTGATCATATTTGTTCAAATTTTTGAAATGGTTCCTTCGTGTCAGGTTGTGCATAGGTTCGAAACTATATCAAATATCAATCTTTAGAAGTGGATGTTTCCTAATGTTTTACTTTTCTGAGAGGTTTTCTCGGATTAAAACCGCGTAGATAACTGTTTCCAAAACTTTTTGCCACTTAAAAAACACAATGTTGCAGAGCATTTTCAAAATGACCAAAAATTTGATATGCAGACTTAACGCCGTACGAAAACGATTACAAAGGCTTTTTGAAGAACAGACTTAAAAGGTCGCAGCATTCATAAATTATATTCGAATATTTTGTATTTTATAATTTTCATTTTCCACGGAGGATCATTTGAGAAGGTGATTGAGAGTTTCTTAGGCATATCCCCTATGCACCACTTTTTGTTAATATGCCCGGCCCTTCTACTTGAAAAAACGACTACTTTCCTAATCCAACGGCCGGGGATATTACACCAAAAGTGTGAAGAGGGATATTGAAATCTCAATTAATTTTACCCTATTCAGAAGTAAAATAGTTTTGCGAAAAATAATTCTAATTTCTTTTCAAAATTACGAAAAAACAATTTTTAAGCATTTTCGGTGCCTATTTTTAACTATTAAGCTTGCACCGGAAAACTAGGAACATTTGAAATTGATCAGAATTTCGAATTAAAAAATCTAGCTTCTTATATACATTGTGCCGTGAACAAGTGAATTCAAAACAATCCACTAAGAACAACACTTTTAGTGGAGATTTTTCGAACACGCGCTATATCATGATATGACCATTTTTGAGTGGAGTTCCTTTGGAAAACGGATATAGTCCAGTTTCTCAAGAAAATAAACGTAGAACTCACCAAAATCAATTACTTTTTTGTTTTGTCTTTCAATTGGGTCATATACACCAAAATTTTTCTTTTTTTAATTTTATTTTTTGGGATCGCAATAAATATTTTTCTCCTGGTTTGTACATGACCGCGTTAGAACGTGACGTTTCTATCTTTTACCGGACCAAGAAAATGGTGTTTTTAGACCGTACTTGGGGCTAATTTTCTTAAAATTCAAGGTGCAAAGTCACATGTGAAAAAAAGAATTGTTTTCTCAGGATTTTAAAAAGAAAGGTTGAGGTCACGCTTAATTCGCGTGGTCCTAGGTTATGAAAACGAGAGTAGGATTAAATGACGGAGAATGAAACCGCAACAAAAATTAAAACTGGAATATTGCATCGGAAGAAAAAGTTTTCCGATTTAGTTAACCGTTTTCACAATCGAGATCAATGAGGATTTCAGGGAAAGACGCAGATAGGCATGACTACCCTTCTTTCATATTCAGGAATACCTTTTTTGAGATTACATACGTTTTCTTTTGATAAATTACTTAAAATCCAGGAAATGTTTTTTTCGGATCAACAGTTTATTGGTTGATTTCTGGGATGATTACTTATCTTGAATTTTGGTTAGAGTATACTTATGTTGGTCTTCTTTTTTATCCAATCATTTTCTATGAAATATGCCCGTGAGCAAAACATACATTAAGCTAAAAACACATTTAAAAAAAAGTCGACTGGTCAGAAATTTTATATCGAATCAACAAAAATGTTAACTCTGATTTCGGGATGTTAATTTTTGATTATGAATATATTTTACCACGTGGCCTCTAGGTCGTTTTTCATCAAAAAGGACTCGATCGACTCGATTACACTTTTTTTCATTTGTACTTATTCAGAACATGTCTCCTCAATTATTTGACATTTCGGCAGATATTGAGCGCTGTAGTGAATTAACAGCTTGATATCCATTTGAAATTTTCCGTTTTGCGATATTTTGACTGGCGATTAAGCCTTTTTTTCTGTTTTTGCCCGCGGCTACGTTTGAATATAGTTGTTTATCGATGGTTTTATTTGGTTTTCCGGGGAATGTTCAATTTTTTTACTTTGATATTAATTTTCTCTTAAATAAAAGTTCAGGTTCTGGTTTGCACAATGATATTTTTAATTCAGTGAATAAGATAGGTATTCAATTCGGTGGTTCGGGCGACCCTTTAACAAAAAGTGGGTAATGAAATTTTTTTTTTTATTCAAGGGCCTTAAAATTTTTTACGTTGTTGTTTACCATAGTTAATCATCACTTATTTTTAGTTTGCGCGATTAATTGGTTGATCAAGAATGTTGACGATACACCGATCTCGTGGTTCAATGTAAAGAGTATTTTTTCCTTCAATTTCAAAGAAGCAATATTTTGGTGCGCTGGGTAGTACGGCACAAATTTTAGTACTTGTTTTAGGGGAGATTTTCCGATTCTAGTTTTTTCTTTTTTAAACTACAGACTTATTTTGACAAGTTGAAGGTTTTTAAATCATGTTCGTAATTCGTGTTATTTTGTGATTTATAAGTCAGATTTTGAATTTATTTAATCGGGCAGACGAGATCCTGAGTCAATTAATTCTGCTTTTGAAACAACTTCATTGATTGAGCTTTTAGGATACCTCAAATTGAGGACTCTTCTAGTTTAAATCATAACATTAATAGAATGTACCCATTTTTTGATGTTTCCTGATTATTATTAAATTGTTTAATAGCTTGATCAGTTTTTATTAAAATTTGGGATCCATGCTTTGATTTGGACCATTTTTTTATTGTTTTTATCTTAATATTTTTGCCCAGTTTGCGCTTATTTCACAAAATTAAAATTCAGGGACGAGTCGTTTTCAAACCTAATTATTCGGGCTATTATTTGCCGCCCTTTTGACTCTTCAGGTTTCCTTTTCTCGAAAATATATAATCGATTTTGTTCCCATTTTGTTTTTCTATTATGGAATAAATTCGATGTCGTTCTAATTTTTTGATTAAATTAAAAAAAAGTTTGACTTCAATTTCTGAACAGTAAGACTTTACACAATATCCAAATTAAAAACTTCAAATCGGAAGAGAATAAAAACATTCAGTTCGCCGTGATACGAAAATATGTTGGGGGAGGGAAAAAATCCAGGTTGTTTCTGTGAATGGATGAATATAAATAGAAGGAAATTGAAAGTTTGCATATACTCATTTTGTGTCCAAGTAAGCAATCACTAATTCTTTTACCCTCTGTTCCAGAAAAGGTAGCTTTGTCTCAAGCATGTTATTCCAAAAAATGTACTTAAATTTACCCATTATGTTTGTCTGATTTCAGCAACACAATCGACGGATATTATATGTTTTATAAGATACTTACAAGTTTAAATATGATTATATGTACTTTGTTCATATAGGAATTATTTTCATCTAATGATCCAAGTTTCATGGGGCATGTCAGGGAATTTTGAATTGAGAGCGAATATGATCTCTTTAATGAAATTTGATGCATCTTCCAAATTTGAGCTATATGGTTATTCTCGAGACTTACTATTTCGTCACAGACTTTTCATCAAATAATTTAACCACGACAAAGAATTCCAATAGTTAATCTTTTCATTAAGATTTGACTTTTCATTGATGAAAGCGTGCTCAGGGCGTCTGCCAAAAAACTACCAACTTTCTGAATTTTTCACATCTATTGGGTTGTTCGATGATGTGTATATCCACGATATTTTTTGAGTTTGTATTATTTATCGAATTTAAGGGTTTCTTGATAAAACCGTTGCATAAAATACGACAAATTGACGCACAGAAGTATGCAGTTGTAATTATGTTCGAAGAACAGTATTGTAACAACAATAGTTTAAAGTCAGACTGGGAACCTCTCTCTTCTGATAGTTCTACTTGTTAGTTTATCATTTTATTTAAGGTTTCTGTGAAGAGCGTGAGACATTCGAGAGTATTTTTCTAGCAAACATTAGCATTGTAATTAAAAATCAAATTATTGTTTCCGATGGTTTTATCTAGTTTTCATCAAGAAAAGTTTCATTTTTCCTTGGACTGCTAATTTTTATTAACTTTTAACTCACGCGGGAAGTTCCAGTAATTGCAGAAAATTTTTCCGGAAAAACGCAAGCTGATATGCAGTACAATAGAGTTTGTTACCATCAATCAAATTAAGCATTATGGCGTGATTCGAAGAGGAGGACAAGTGAGTAGCCAAGGCACTTGAGCTGGACGTTAAAGTAGGTCGGTTGAAGTAGCGCATGTGAGCCATGCAGAAAGAGCGGAAAGCCCAGGAAATTTCGAAAACTTTTTCAAGGTTGGAATGAAAAAAAATTGTATTCAGGGAAGTTGAACTATTGTGATTTTCAATATGCTGAAGTTGCATGTTCGTGTAACAAAACATAATTATATACAAAGATTTCGTCGTTCTTTTAGTGTAGCATTTTACACACTTGGGCATTTGAACAACTCTTGCACATATATTATTCAGGATCATTGCAAAGTTAATTAATTTTAACTAAATAACTATTTTTCCAATGGCAATTCGAAGCAGTTTCTTTGTCAAGAAATTGCTTTTAGTTTCAAACTTATTTATCAAGTTTTTTGCTGCTTTGCGTTGCTTGTTCACTAATCAAAATAAAGATCTGGATTGTTTCCAACAGCCGAATTGGTTATACCAAAATATGACCTTTAAAGTCTAGTTTAAAACGACCGAGTGCCCGGTATCGATAGATATGAAAGCTAAAATGATCATCAGATTTATACTAACCGAAGCGTGGTTTATCAACAAGTTTCATTCCAAATTCAATAAAGCATGGTCTGAGCAGATTTCAAGGTAAATTTGGTTAGATTAATCCACTGCCGCATCAAATACAAAATATTGCAGATTTCAAGCGGCGTGAATGGAATCGCAGGTGTTTTAGTGATGAAATTACATGTCCGAATTCTAAGTGAACCAAATTATATTTTCACTTGACTCCGTTGATGAATTATTACTCGTAAAGATCTTCCTGGTTAGAGGCTGCGAGATTGAAAGAGATTCCCATTTTGTTACATAACGTCGGTCGCCGATGGTATACAAATCCAATTGATAAGTGGCAACAAGACGATAATATGAACCTTTTCCAAAAATTGCTCATTGGGAACTTAGATGTTTTTTCTTCAGAGTGATCTATTTTGATTTGCTCAAATAAATTTAGATAATGAAATTCTAATTTTGAAAGTCTGTTTTTTCATCAATTTATTTCGCATTTAGGTTAAGTAATCCTTCTTTTTTTTGTTATGTAAGAGAGTTTTTTGGTTTTGGATTAGAGGTGTTGTTCAGCAATAAAATTGTGTGACAGACGATTTTCAACAATATTCAAAAAGTGGCTTGGAACATGCATAAGACCTGAATGTTTTCCACAATTGAGTGTCATGCCACAGTGATTCATTCTTTTAAAATCACTACGACTTCTCAAAATACACCGAGAAAGAGACTCGATCTCATAGCAAACGGACATTTGTCAAGATTTCACAAATGTATATCCTAAGACATTAACTGTTTTTTTCCAATACACAGTATCTTGATTGCAAATTTTGATGCATTTAACCCTTGGAAGTTCCGAACACTTAAATGGTGGTGAAAAGTGTGAATTCCGCTTAAATCGGCGATAAAGGAAAAGTCCTGGAAATTTTTGATCCAAACTCACATTAAGTTTAGTCACGAGAATTTCCAAGAAATGGACAAATTGAAAATTTAACTAGGTCGTCTCGTTCAAAATTATTTCATTCATTACTTTTTTTGGACAATATTCTCTCAAAAAACTCTGAATTTGAAATGTGTGGCTTGCAATCAACACAGGGTTAACGCTAGAATAAAATTGAGGACTGAGTATTGAGGCAAGTGTTTTTTGAGTATCATTTCGGAAAATTAAAATCACATCGGGGAACTTTTTTTTATTTTTTCGTGAGTGATTTTTTTAATTTTTTTGAAACATTCGAAAGACGAAATAATGCTATTATTGTTTACGGAATTATGGTTCAAATGAAAAGTTAATGCAAAACAGCTGGTCAGAAAGTTGGCTTACGTCGAAGATAATATTTTTGAAGTCGTTAGCGGTTAAATTATACACAAACGTCCTTGTCCTTATCACATGATTTTTTTTGATAAATAAATTTGTTTATTTAATTTTTGAAAATAATTGGAAATAGTAATACAAAATCTTTTAAGTCTCCCTCTCTCTGTGAAAAAGGCATTTTTTTTGTCCATTCAAAATCTTGAATGACATCGGCAAAAACTTGTATTGTATATAACCGACCGTTTGAATGCCTGCTTAGCTGCTTGAAAACAGATTCTAAAACGAAAATTTGTGAAAATTATCGAAACAGATGTTTGATTATTCTCATACCAGCCCGGCCCGATCGGCTGATATTCCTTTTTGATTTCAGCTTGCTTAAGGGGATTTGTGGGGGACTTCCGCAATTTGCTGGGGCAAAATAAGCCTTTTTTGAAACTCAAATATCTTTTGTTGAGACTCATGTGAACGTTTATTTTCCATTGTATATTGTAGTCCGTAACACTTTGAAGAAGTCAACCAGATTGATTCATTTTTAGAAAAATATTTTCAACATGCCTTTGAATGCTGAACTAATTTGTGGTTTTCTCTTCATTGAATATAGTCATAGGCACGTAACCAAAATCAATAATGCGATCATATTGGTCAGAAAAATTCTCTCATTGCAACCAAGCATATTTTATAAATTACTTCTTAATTCGCCGAAATTATTTTTAAATTTCCTTGCTGATAGTTAAATTATAGCAAGAATGTAGTATCTTTCACTAAATATACCTCATACAACGGTTACAATGCAATTTCTTTTTCTCTTTTCCATAAATCCTTTCTATTTATATTAAATTTCGACAGCAACGAATTTTTAAATAATCTTTTTTTTACTATTTTTTCTCGCAATCACTATTTATGTTTGATTTAATTTGCGCGCCATGTATGACATTGATTTTTGATGAAAATAATTGCAATAATTGAAAAAGGGGCAAAAATCGAACGAGGATATATTGAATACTTACATTTAATGATATTTTTCGCATGTGATTATTATTCTTCGGTGATTTGAGGATGATCCTAATTGTCTATAATTTTAAATAAAATTAATTATAGTTTGCAAGCAAATCCGACTATTCTAGAAACTACGTTATTCGATAGTAGATTTTTTTTTTGTTGAAGCTCCATTTACTCGTGTGGACTGAGATGGCTCAGGATACAAGAAAGATATACCGAATTTAGACCGTGTCGACAACATAACTACTGAGCCCACATACCCCTTAGAGCCCCTATTTTTTTTTGACTAAAATTAATTTTTTAATTCTTTAAAAATGATTTCTTTGGAAGCGGCAAACCGGGTTTTTCCGTTTTTGATCAAAATAGATAAAGGACATGATTATTTATTTTTATGTTTTGCGCGATGGCAGTAAGTGATTTACCGAATTGTTGCTGCTTTCACGTTTCGTCAAATTGTTTGTTTACAAAATTTCAAATCTGATTAGGATTTTTTTAAATTTCTAGTCTTTTGTTCTTAAATGAAACAATTTTCTTCTGAATATGTTTGTTCCGGGGGTAATAAGCGGATCATTGTTGTTCATTGGGCTCTAACAAATTGTTATACAATTGGCTAATCTTTTTCGGCATTTTTTGATTCAATTCGCGCAGCTACTTCATCTATTATGAGAACACATGAAGTAGATTCAAAATCGAAAAAAAATTGTAAAAGCAATAGCGTTCTTTAAGTGAGTGCGAATAAAAGAAAGAAAGTGTTTTTGAAATATTCTGTTCTCAATAAGGGATAAGTGATCAAAGCCATTTTTGGTGCTTAGTCTTTGAACGATTTGATGAAAATTTTAAATCGTGATTGATACGTGCTTTAGTTGGGCTATCTGGGCGGTTCAAATATGCAAGATATTAACAGCTTTATTTATGTAATGTTGTTTATTGGTTAACGAGGCTCAAGTGCCCCCAACTTATGGTGCAGGAGCTCTGCCGATAAAACAATTTGGAGCTTCACGGGTTAAGCGTATTTGCAGGCGAATTCCAATGGCGATGATTATAACTTCTTAATCTATTAAATTTTTAAATCAATCATGAAAATCACACCTTGAAGCCCGAAAGAAGGGGCTACCCAATTTGCACTGACCATTTTTTTGGGAGACCGGTGTATTCGCACTGCCGCGCGGTGAGTGACGTTTTTGAAAGAGGCCTTTCGCCAGCTGGCGGACTTGACCCGAGCAAACAAAATCAAAGATTAAATTGCGCTCAGGATCAGCAGAAATATATTGCAGATAATTGAATCTGATAATTTTCAGTTCGGAAATAGTATCATATTCCATTATTCATCTGATTCTCAGGGAATATGAGATACTTTAAACCGGACGGGTAGTAGTGTATAGTATTTTATCTTTGAAAATAAGTATCAACTTTAAAGTAACCCCCGAATTACTAAGCCAGATAAAAATCATTTGTTTAATTCTTTGTTTACCACAGAGTCGCCGGCTGTTGACAAAAGGCGTTTTCAAAAAGTCAATTCGCCGGCCGTTTGTGCGTTAAATGTCGTGATGCTTCAAAGGAACGTTTATATACTGTTACTTATGGAATTGACATTCTAACAATGGACCAATTATATTTTGGGTTTCTGTATATAGTTTTGAAATAATTTCTGATGGTTGAACGGATGACTTGAATTTGTTATCAACGATTACAAAAATATTAAATAGATAGTTAAATTAAACTATTAGTATAACCTGTGACTACATCAAAAATAGGCGAATTTTAGTAGGCATGTGAACAATAGTACTGTTGGTGTTTGTCATGGAAGAGGGAAACTTGAAACAAGTTCACACTGACTACTTAAATCATGATTTTGGAAAATGTAATTTTAGCGAAACTATTTTCAAGTCTATTTATCGGTATACTAATTAGTCATTTTCGAACGTTGCGACGTTAAACCCGAGTGTGACTACATATCAATAATTTAATTAGTAGGTTCATTTTAAACAATGTATTTATTGACGTTTCGGTATATCCTAATTGCTTGCGCAGCCAGCAGCTGTTTTCTTCAGAAAATTTCAGCGATATCGGCCATTTTTCCACAATAATCTGCAGTTATTATTCGCGATTATACTATAGACGAAAGATTGATTTCGAATGATTTATCTTTGTAAAGTTTATTTATATCCTCAAGTCCAAGCCACAAGTGTCGATGACAGCATCGGTTTCATTTCGTAGAGCTGCTTTTATTTCTGCAAGTTAATTTTTTGTAATCAAGTATTAAACACATTATTGATAGTGTATTTTATTTTAAAGTGGCCATTTAAAAAATTGATTAATAGAATACATTACAAATTAAAGTAGGTGTCCGTTCACATTTTTAAATATACTGTTTAACTAAAAATATCATCTTCGTAACATTCAGGCCTTACAAGTTGCCAGTTTGAGAAACCGTTGATTTTTTGAAAACCTGTATATAACTATATTAAATTCTAATTGGTGGATTCATTTTTGGGAACTTTATTGATTTGTTTGAGATGAACTACCCTTTTCACTTTTTGTTAAGAATGCGTAGCCACACATTAAATACACGTTAAAAAGAGTAGTGGCTACGCATTCTTAACCAAAAGATGATAGAGGATATCTTGTCCACGCCAGAATCCAACTTATGTTGTTAGTGATTGCCCAAATCAAATTTGGCCTCTAAGATATCAGGCACCGTTCCTATCAGTCATTTCCAGACACTCACTGAGACAACAAGTGAGAGTATTGAGACGCGCTTTAAAGATAATTTTTTTTCATTTCATTTTTCAAGATCCAGTTTAGGTTAGAAAGAGGAGTTAACTTGAGATATTTAATTGTTATACGTTTGATTATAATTTAATATTCAAATCATGGAAAATGTTAAGAGGTGGACAGGTTAAGTTGCGGCTTGATAAACATTTGAAGAACAGTTTAGTTCAGGAAGGTTCATTATTGATACAACATTTAAAAATCAGCGCTTTTAAATGGCTGAAAACTTGGCTGTTATGGCATGTCCATTTTTGCTTTCCGCTTTTTTTATTTTTTACCTTAGATCATTTCGCCACATCACCCTCTTGCAGCTATTAATTGATGCCAAAACAGTTCAAGTCTCAATCAGAATTTATCCAAAATTAGAGAAACGGAAAGACAAAATGAGGACATTATGTGGAGCTTGATATAGAGGACTGTATTAAACTTAAATATTTTGTGTTTCAAATTCGTTTGGGAAGCATTGTAAGTAAATAAAAATATTTTGCAGCATTCAATTTATAGGGAAAATTTTATCAATATTTTGTAATATTAAATTAACTTTGTTACAAAAAATATACAGAATAAATTTTCAAAAACTTAATAAAACTTGGCTTTTGTCAGGAAAATTACTGAGGTACGATTTTGGTTTTTTTATTTGATTATGTTCTTATATTTCTATGAGTTTTAACTATGCTGGGATTTACAAAGCCTCGTTTCTTTGTTCACGCTTATTTTGTTCCACCGGTTAGACAGTCGGAAGCGCGACGAAAAAACGTCTTCGTTAACATAGATTTTGAAGACGTTTTTTGGTGGCAGAATACAAGAATTTTCTAGTGTTAATTACGGTGATTCAGCATAATTTTTAAGATTTTAAATTGAAAATATATTGGAAGAGCCTTAAAACAGTTTTTTCATAGCGAGATTGTACCGATCCTATGGAGGAATTCTATTCAATAATACGAGGTTGCATTTAGTTATTTATTTCGAATTATTAATTATGTGTTGGTCTGTCTTTAAAGGAATAATTTTCCGATTTAAATATAAATACATGAGAAGATGTGTCAGATCATTTATAGTTATGTTAGTTTTGAAATGGAGAAAGTTGTTTATAACACATTATATCGCCTTATTCGGGTGATTTATATAAAGAGGGGTAGATTGTTTTTTCCACGAGCAAAATATTTTTATCCCAGTGAAGCCGCAGTCATTTCTTTTATAATTAACGTTGTTTTTTTGTTAAAAATGGAATTATTTCAAATTTTTTTCGGTTTAATTTTTTCAAAGCGATCTATACCGCCTATTTATCAGCCTTCGTAGAGTGATAATTGTGATTTCATTTTTCAAAAAAATTTTATAAATTGTTTTACATTTTTATTAAACCATAAACGTTAATACTGGAAGAGGACAAAATCATTTAAAAAAAACAATTTAAAACAAATTGTGACTGTGATATTTTTTAATATATACCCATTTTGATTGCAAAAAACTTCACAAATGACATATCCCTATTTCAAACTTTTGTAAATATCCCGGGCCTGATACGAAACTGAGTGTGTTTGAGAGTAGAGCCGGGATATTTTTACAACGTGTGAATAGGGGATATTAGAAAACACGAGAAAATTAGGTTCAATAATTCCATTACTGTTCTTTAGGAATTAACAATGTCTTTGGGATTTATTTAACCACTAGAAAGGCACACTAAAAAAACATTTACCAATGAATTCATGACTGGTCGTTGATTATTGATTGGTGGGAACAGTTTTAATTTTTTATAAAAAATATGCAGAAAGCCCTTTATAACAACTATATATTAATCTCATAATGTGGGAATCTTTGAAAAAAGAGAAGAAGTGGCCTCTGAGTGGCTTAAGGAATGTGAGAAGTAGTTAGGGTTGGCACTCACACCTACATTTATTTAGATTAATCGAGAAGGGTGAGAAGGGATATATCAGAACATTAGAAGCAATTGAGATTGGTAAAAGGCGGGTTATATAAGCGTTGTGGCCACTGGGCGTAGTACCTTGCCCCATCAGTGGGTTTGTCTCACATTTAGGTGTATGATTGCGCATTTCACATAAGTACCTGGAGTAACCAGGTGGGCATGAAATTTTGGCATTCACGCATAATGTTTAAAGTTGGAAATATTATCCATCAGATTCAGAAAGACAGATTGGACCCGCAGCATTGAATTTGTTGGACTGGATTTTTTCCATTTTGTTACCGTTTGTTAAGTTTAATTAAAAAACCGGCAACAAAAAAATATTTCTGTCTTTCGACAATTTTTATGACAATTTACGCGCACTGACGAACGGTCGGAAGATAGGTTCGATTGAATTAAACCAACATTCAAGAAAAGTAAGTTAAATTAAAAACATTACTCATATACAGGTTGCTTTTATTGTTTGTGTCGGATGTTTCACGCAATCACTTGTTATTACCAATATGAATTAACTATAAAATTAAGCACTTAAAATTGAGTGATCGTGAAACACCAGACAGAAAATAATATTCGATTCCTGTAAAAGTAATTCGTTACGTTTTCTAACGTCGAACTGAGCAAGCAATATCAAAAAAGATTTTTTTCTCTATTTTTAAATCAAACTGCTGATAAACAATTTACGTTCAATTTTCAGATTTAAAAACTTATTTGGACCAATTTTTATTTATAATTCCATTCACTTCGATATTGGCGCGAGTAGTTTTGGATATCCTTAAACCTTAACCGGTGAGGCGTTTTCACAAGTATTAATTTACAACAAATGTGACTGCGAATAAACTGGATAAAAGCCCGGCACAGTACCATAATAGAGTCCAAAACCAATTCAGCCAATTTTTTAAAAATCTGATCATTGTGATAAGTGTTCATCAATACTTAAAGTTTGAAACATAGAATGAACCAAAAGAATTGCAATAACTAACCGGCGCAGATTCACCGTAAAAGAATTCAACTTATTTGCATGATAAGTTGTAGAAAAAATTTTTGAGTGAAAGTTTTTTTTTGTCCTTTCTTGATTCTTAAACAAAATCAGAAATTATACGTTACACATTAGCCGCCATTATTTCATTTTCGTGAAGTTTTTTATTGAGGGGCTTTAGAATTTTTGACTTTTGACGGTACTGATCAAATCAAGATTTCAATTAGAGATACTTTTTTGAATAAACTTATAATCAATATTGCTCGACACATTTTGTTAGGAGTGGAGTTTAATTTTAATACAAAATAAAAAGAAAATTAAGACATGGAAATAGCATTACTGTTGTCTCATTTCTTCATACAACAATTCTTTCTCGTATCTTTATAAAAGTGACTCTTCTATTTATCAAGGAAATTTGATTCAACAATTTTTATCTTCTAAATATTTTGATCTTTGTGGCTCGCAGCTTTTGGATATGGTTTTAAATTCTCTATTTTTCGTGATTTCCTCATTGTTTCAACTTTTGAGTTTACAAAAAATCGAAATTAAATTAATATTATTATCAGTATCAGCGTAATTTTTGCCGCCAAAAAGGGCAATCAGATTACTCCATTATTGATTGATTGTGAGCTATTTGAAACTTATTGACGATTTTATGTTTTCCTTTTGTTCGAAATTCACCTCAAGTTTTGCAATAAACCAAAATATGAAAGGGATCATTTTTTTGCTCCGTATATGATTGCGACATACAAACAAAGCAGTGGATTTTTTACAAACTTCGTGCCTACTGTTTTGTGCAGCAAAAAGTACCATCGCCGTAAAACGCATAATACAAAAAAGTCAATAAGTAACGCTAAGTTTGCGCTCACAAAACCGTGTGCCATGATTTGTTTATACAGAGGAGGTTCGTGATCGTTTCAAATGTGCTGAAATATCCGAATTCAATCAACGCAATATCACGAGTTTTTAAGCTGACTTAATATTGTGTTCCCATATCGCCGAGGTGTCAATATCGTCGAATTTTTCGCAAGAGTACACTTTCAGCGCATATTTGGCTCCATTGTATCTAGCCTTGTAGACAGAAAATCAAGGCAGCTGAAATTTTATTGGTGCTAAAATTTTAGCATCCTAGGAAATTTAATTGATTTAATGATCGAAGTTCTTCGAAGTTTTTGAAATTACTTAAGAAGAAGCGTTACAATATATTTTTCAAAATTGGAATGAACTGAGACAAGTTTCAAACGCTTTCAACAAATCTAAAGTACTTTTCTTATAAAGATTAGAAATCAACAGAAATCGATTTAAATTATTTAGTGCTGCAGCAAGTTGGTCTGAATATGTGTTTAATTATATTATATTCTCTTATATTATATAATTTATATACAGGGTGTAAGATTTTTCCCTTCTTTTTTCCAAATTGGAGAGCGATGAGAACGCTAACGAAAACGATTAATTTTGGCAAAAACCTACGTTTTTCTCAGATTCAACCAATCAAAACGGTGGAAATCAAGTCTTTCAATTTGGAAAAAAATAAGAGAAAAACCTTACAGTTAAATGTTCAATAGTCAAATTCTTCTTTGTCGGGGTCGCTAACCTACTAGTAACATATAATTAAATTATATATCCAATTTTAAATCAAAGAATCCCTGACTCATGGTCCCGAGCTATATCTCTTTTCAACCGTTAGTTCATCTTCAAAATTGTTCTAACTCTAAAGCGCGTGTTCGAATCCCACTTATTTTGATTCTATGGTTTTTTAAGTGATTGCTCGAGCTATTACACACCGATCAACTTTGGCGGTCCAAATATCAATCTCCCTTGCAACTTATCATTTTATTCGTGAACTCTCGGTATCGGTGATAGCTCGGCTTTCAAAATACACTATTTTTAGTTACCATATTTTATCGGCGAACATTTTCTTCACATCAAGTTGCCATATCCTGACTTTAAAAAAACATACTGTAGCTTAACCTTCAAGTCACTCGGAAAACCATATTTAGTTCTTAAGCGGGTAGCAGCGATGTGGCAGATTAGTACAATTTTTCGGAGTGATTTTTGATAGAAAAAAAATTGAAAATTTATTATTTTATATTTTATCTTCAATAAGAGTGTTNCGGACTTGACCTTCTCATCGTTGAATACGGGAAAGTCCAATAGGTAACGAAAAACCCACCTGATTCCGACCTTGTCTTTCAAGGAAAATTGCAAAAAAGCTCACACACATGAATAAAGCAAACTTTCTGGGATGTTGATTTGCCTAAAATTTTTTCATAACATTTCTAAAAAGCTTCCAAGAAAATGACAAATGAACATCGTTCATGGATTTTCTTAAACAGCATTCAGGCAATATTTATATGCCTGTATGAAAAAATTAAAGCTGGGTTTTCTCGTTTTTTATGGGAACTCAAAGAGTGATGTGGTGTGTATATGAAAAGCCTCGTGAACTTTAATAATATTTTGAATTTTGGTGTTGAAAATTTTTACGAACAAAATAAAGTTGAAGTCAAATCTTTTCTAAAATAGATAAAAAATGATATTTCAAGAGCTAATACACCATTGTGCTTGGTTCAAGCGTAACATACAAGCACGAAAAAATAATCAAGCTAAATTATTTTCGTAAGTTTAAAATTGACGCAGTGCTGCAACATCGCTGCTACCCCTCAAAATCCCCGTAAACAAAGAGTTGGTAATAAGTTCATCATTTTTTATCTTGAGTTTGACAAAACAAAGATTGAGTTTATGAATTTATTTGTTATTCGTTTAGTACAGACGGGTTTAATATCGCCGAAAGTTTTTGGTCGAAAACTTTGGCGACACATTTGGCCTTTCAGAGATTTGGATGCAGTCAATCAGTTTCCGTTAGAAATTAAGAAATGCTTTTTTGATAAAAGAAATCCTTAAACAGAAGATTAAATTTTTCCAAATTTTAATTTTCAACATTTTAACCAGTTGAGTTATAATGGACAAAAAATCTTAGATTTTGCTTGAATAGCGCTTTGATCCCTTGTTAACTTTAAAGTTTGATTTTTTCTTTAATTTGTGCATTTGTCAAATTTTAACATTAATACCACATCGGTTACTGTTTTGGCCTCGACTGTCCGTTTCCTTCTTTGTTTTCATTTTGTAATTCAGTAATTTTTTTATGATATTGTTTATTAATTGTTTTATCCGGACTTTTTTTGGATACATTTTCTTCTCAAAGGCGCGGGTAGCATCGCGTTATCGCTTTATTTGAAGACCAACAGTTGATTTATTTTTTGTAATTTTTCAATTTTGTAATTTTTCAATAGTTAAGCAGCTTTCAACAGCATTAAGATCCTCTTTGGCCTTTTTTCTTGGGCCCAATTTAAGTATTTTGAGTAGCACATATGAAAACAGAAGAATCTAGTTAAATATTAATTTACTTTCTCCTTTAGCAATGAAACAATTGACTTTGATTATTTAACCAACTAAACAAGGACACTATAAACTACCATGAATTCATGAATGTCGTTCGATATCTTTTTTTGAAATTTAATTTTTTTTACAAATATGCAAGAATATCCATTTATACACATTTTTGTTAATCTATGATGTAGGCTGGCAAAGAGAGACGCGGCCTAGGAGTTGGTAAAGGGTTCCTTAGGGAGTATTGGGATGGTTGTTGGCTCCCTTTAACCTACATATTAGGATTTAATCGAATTAAAGGGATATATGATATATTCATCTATCATAAAACAGAAGATAAGTATTTCGAATCGAAATTATGTTTGCTTTGCCAAAAAGTATTAGCAACGCCGAAACAACTAAGTTGACTGGTTCGCTTTTCTGAAAAAAAAGGACGAGATTATAATTATTTGTTAACGATTTAATCAGTACCACAGATCTGATATATAAGCGGGTTCCTTTTCCCAAACTTTCAACTATACGCCGCCACCCCTGTTTGTATATTAAATATCCTTGTTCACACTTTTTGTTAAGATATCGCCGGCCCAATCAGGAAGTGTTTTGAATGAGAGCAAATTGGGGGTTATAAAATGAATGCATGAGAGCATTTAAGTTGGGAGTGTTTCCACACTTTTTTCTTGTTCGAAGCAAGAAGGTTTATTAAACGGGCGCTGCCAGAGCAAAACCAGATATTCACACTTAATAAGCTCTACTTAAACTTTTTTCCCAGTAAGATTATTTCGTAAAGTATAACAAATTACTTTCATTTTGGATGAAAAATCATCTAATTTAATTTTATAAGTTTATGTTAAGTTAAAGCATTAATCAGTCATAATCTCCTAATTCAATAATATTTTGATAATTGATTCGGACTTCAATTTGGCCACCTTACAAAACATTTGAAAGTATTTTTGAGACTACTAATCTCAACAAGTCTTTTTCTAATTTTTTTTTATTGGAAAATTTTGAGATCACAAAGTTTGCTTTATGAGAAATAAAAATACGGGTTCCAGTTTGAGTCATTTTTAAAAGATCGATGTCAAATATTTTGCAATTTAAAACTAGATGCTTATTTTGAAGTGCAATCTAGACTTTTTGCTCAGAGCTATTTTTGTTATTTCTGTTCGTAGATAAACATTTGATTGGCTGTCGCTCAAAATGACCGATGTTATATAAATTAGAACGTTTTCAATTTTCCCAGTATTTTTCAGTTTCCAAGGCTATGGGAACCTTCTTTTTCAATATTTCATCATATTTAGAATCATTTCGTTAATTAAAAAGTTCTTAATGATTGCAGGTAAAATTTTAAAATAAAACAATTTGATTATCTTGGAAATAAAGCTTATTCAAGTCGCACCATTTCTCATTTTACGGAGCTTTTATGAATTTCAAATTAACTTTTTTAATTGATTTCAATTGTTTATCGCAGAATTTTTATTAAATTTTCATTTCGAACTGTTAGTGGGAATTTCTGACGACGAATTTTGCGTCAACATTCTAGAAGATGCATGAAGGCTCTTGGAATTCTTGCAAATACCATGAGTGGTTCTAATTATTGGGGAAATAAAAAATTTTAATGTCATTAGATCCCGGGATGGACAACTGTCTTGGTTTTTTATTTTTGTGATCGTCAAAATTGATCCGGTCGGGGTGTTTTTTTGAGGTGAGCAATAGGCGCAGGGCCGTTTATTACCACCTGGCATAGGTCAGGAGATCATTTATCCTTACTTAATTTATGGAAAGAAATTTCCCGAAGGGGATTTTGTTAAAACTATCCCATCTAGTTTTTTATTTATTCAGCTCGAATCCAAAATCAAACTTCTGAAATTTATTTCCTCGTGATGGATTTTTGAGCACCTTTTTGTGCATAGTATCTTTTCACATTGCCTGAAGAGGATTATTATAGACACATCTCAAATACAAGATCTTCGTTCGAGATTATCGTCGGAGTCGAATTTTATACTTGTTTAGAAGTGTTCACTCTAAAATGGTTATGCTGCGATTAAAGTGTATTTCTTTGGTGCAATTTGCCAGATTTGCACAAAGCATATTCAGTTTGTCAGACACCAAAATAGACACCCAACGAAATAAGTGATCATATTTGTTCAAATTTTTGAAATGGTTCCTTCGTGTCAGGTTGTGCATAGGTTCGAAACTATATCAAATATCAATCTTTAGAAGTGGATGTTTCCTAATGTTTTACTTTTCTGAGAGGTTTTCTCGGATTAAAACCGCGTAGATAACTGTTTCCAAAACTTTTTGCCACTTAAAAAACACAATGTTGCAGAGCATTTTCAAAATGACCAAAAATTTGATATGCAGACTTAACGCCGTACGAAAACGATTACAAAGGCTTTTTGAAGAACAGACTTAAAAGGTCGCAGCATTCATAAATTATATTCGAATATTTTGTATTTTATAATTTTCATTTTCCACGGAGGATCATTTGAGAAGGTGATTGAGAGTTTCTTAGGCATATCCCCTATGCACCACTTTTTGTTAATATGCCCGGCCCTTCTACTTGAAAAAACGACTACTTTCCTAATCCAACGGCCGGGGATATTACACCAAAAGTGTGAAGAGGGATATTGAAATCTCAATTAATTTTACCCTATTCAGAAGTAAAATAGTTTTGCGAAAAATAATTCTAATTTCTTTTCAAAATTACGAAAAAACAATTTTTAAGCATTTTCGGTGCCTATTTTTAACTATTAAGCTTGCACCGGAAAACTAGGAACATTTGAAATTGATCAGAATTTCGAATTAAAAAATCTAGCTTCTTATATACATTGTGCCGTGAACAAGTGAATTCAAAACAATCCACTAAGAACAACACTTTTAGTGGAGATTTTTCGAACACGCGCTATATCATGATATGACCATTTTTGAGTGGAGTTCCTTTGGAAAACGGATATAGTCCAGTTTCTCAAGAAAATAAACGTAGAACTCACCAAAATCAATTACTTTTTTGTTTTGTCTTTCAATTGGGTCATATACACCAAAATTTTTCTTTTTTTAATTTTATTTTTTGGGATCGCAATAAATATTTTTCTCCTGGTTTGTACATGACCGCGTTAGAACGTGACGTTTCTATCTTTTACCGGACCAAGAAAATGGTGTTTTTAGACCGTACTTGGGGCTAATTTTCTTAAAATTCAAGGTGCAAAGTCACATGTGAAAAAAAGAATTGTTTTCTCAGGATTTTAAAAAGAAAGGTTGAGGTCACGCTTAATTCGCGTGGTCCTAGGTTATGAAAACGAGAGTAGGATTAAATGACGGAGAATGAAACCGCAACAAAAATTAAAACTGGAATATTGCATCGGAAGAAAAAGTTTTCCGATTTAGTTAACCGTTTTCACAATCGAGATCAATGAGGATTTCAGGGAAAGACGCAGATAGGCATGACTACCCTTCTTTCATATTCAGGAATACCTTTTTTGAGATTACATACGTTTTCTTTTGATAAATTACTTAAAATCCAGGAAATGTTTTTTTCGGATCAACAGTTTATTGGTTGATTTCTGGGATGATTACTTATCTTGAATTTTGGTTAGAGTATACTTATGTTGGTCTTCTTTTTTATCCAATCATTTTCTATGAAATATGCCCGTGAGCAAAACATACATTAAGCTAAAAACACATTTAAAAAAAAGTCGACTGGTCAGAAATTTTATATCGAATCAACAAAAATGTTAACTCTGATTTCGGGATGTTAATTTTTGATTATGAATATATTTTACCACGTGGCCTCTAGGTCGTTTTTCATCAAAAAGGACTCGATCGACTCGATTACACTTTTTTTCATTTGTACTTATTCAGAACATGTCTCCTCAATTATTTGACATTTCGGCAGATATTGAGCGCTGTAGTGAATTAACAGCTTGATATCCATTTGAAATTTTCCGTTTTGCGATATTTTGACTGGCGATTAAGCCTTTTTTTCTGTTTTTGCCCGCGGCTACGTTTGAATATAGTTGTTTATCGATGGTTTTATTTGGTTTTCCGGGGAATGTTCAATTTTTTTACTTTGATATTAATTTTCTCTTAAATAAAAGTTCAGGTTCTGGTTTGCACAATGATATTTTTAATTCAGTGAATAAGATAGGTATTCAATTCGGTGGTTCGGGCGACCCTTTAACAAAAAGTGGGTAATGAAATTTTTTTTTTTATTCAAGGGCCTTAAAATTTTTTACGTTGTTGTTTACCATAGTTAATCATCACTTATTTTTAGTTTGCGCGATTAATTGGTTGATCAAGAATGTTGACGATACACCGATCTCGTGGTTCAATGTAAAGAGTATTTTTTCCTTCAATTTCAAAGAAGCAATATTTTGGTGCGCTGGGTAGTACGGCACAAATTTTAGTACTTGTTTTAGGGGAGATTTTCCGATTCTAGTTTTTTCTTTTTTAAACTACAGACTTATTTTGACAAGTTGAAGGTTTTTAAATCATGTTCGTAATTCGTGTTATTTTGTGATTTATAAGTCAGATTTTGAATTTATTTAATCGGGCAGACGAGATCCTGAGTCAATTAATTCTGCTTTTGAAACAACTTCATTGATTGAGCTTTTAGGATACCTCAAATTGAGGACTCTTCTAGTTTAAATCATAACATTAATAGAATGTACCCATTTTTTGATGTTTCCTGATTATTATTAAATTGTTTAATAGCTTGATCAGTTTTTATTAAAATTTGGGATCCATGCTTTGATTTGGACCATTTTTTTATTGTTTTTATCTTAATATTTTTGCCCAGTTTGCGCTTATTTCACAAAATTAAAATTCAGGGACGAGTCGTTTTCAAACCTAATTATTCGGGCTATTATTTGCCGCCCTTTTGACTCTTCAGGTTTCCTTTTCTCGAAAATATATAATCGATTTTGTTCCCATTTTGTTTTTCTATTATGGAATAAATTCGATGTCGTTCTAATTTTTTGATTAAATTAAAAAAAAGTTTGACTTCAATTTCTGAACAGTAAGACTTTACACAATATCCAAATTAAAAACTTCAAATCGGAAGAGAATAAAAACATTCAGTTCGCCGTGATACGAAAATATGTTGGGGGAGGGAAAAAATCCAGGTTGTTTCTGTGAATGGATGAATATAAATAGAAGGAAATTGAAAGTTTGCATATACTCATTTTGTGTCCAAGTAAGCAATCACTAATTCTTTTACCCTCTGTTCCAGAAAAGGTAGCTTTGTCTCAAGCATGTTATTCCAAAAAATGTACTTAAATTTACCCATTATGTTTGTCTGATTTCAGCAACACAATCGACGGATATTATATGTTTTATAAGATACTTACAAGTTTAAATATGATTATATGTACTTTGTTCATATAGGAATTATTTTCATCTAATGATCCAAGTTTCATGGGGCATGTCAGGGAATTTTGAATTGAGAGCGAATATGATCTCTTTAATGAAATTTGATGCATCTTCCAAATTTGAGCTATATGGTTATTCTCGAGACTTACTATTTCGTCACAGACTTTTCATCAAATAATTTAACCACGACAAAGAATTCCAATAGTTAATCTTTTCATTAAGATTTGACTTTTCATTGATGAAAGCGTGCTCAGGGCGTCTGCCAAAAAACTACCAACTTTCTGAATTTTTCACATCTATTGGGTTGTTCGATGATGTGTATATCCACGATATTTTTTGAGTTTGTATTATTTATCGAATTTAAGGGTTTCTTGATAAAACCGTTGCATAAAATACGACAAATTGACGCACAGAAGTATGCAGTTGTAATTATGTTCGAAGAACAGTATTGTAACAACAATAGTTTAAAGTCAGACTGGGAACCTCTCTCTTCTGATAGTTCTACTTGTTAGTTTATCATTTTATTTAAGGTTTCTGTGAAGAGCGTGAGACATTCGAGAGTATTTTTCTAGCAAACATTAGCATTGTAATTAAAAATCAAATTATTGTTTCCGATGGTTTTATCTAGTTTTCATCAAGAAAAGTTTCATTTTTCCTTGGACTGCTAATTTTTATTAACTTTTAACTCACGCGGGAAGTTCCAGTAATTGCAGAAAATTTTTCCGGAAAAACGCAAGCTGATATGCAGTACAATAGAGTTTGTTACCATCAATCAAATTAAGCATTATGGCGTGATTCGAAGAGGAGGACAAGTGAGTAGCCAAGGCACTTGAGCTGGACGTTAAAGTAGGTCGGTTGAAGTAGCGCATGTGAGCCATGCAGAAAGAGCGGAAAGCCCAGGAAATTTCGAAAACTTTTTCAAGGTTGGAATGAAAAAAAATTGTATTCAGGGAAGTTGAACTATTGTGATTTTCAATATGCTGAAGTTGCATGTTCGTGTAACAAAACATAATTATATACAAAGATTTCGTCGTTCTTTTAGTGTAGCATTTTACACACTTGGGCATTTGAACAACTCTTGCACATATATTATTCAGGATCATTGCAAAGTTAATTAATTTTAACTAAATAACTATTTTTCCAATGGCAATTCGAAGCAGTTTCTTTGTCAAGAAATTGCTTTTAGTTTCAAACTTATTTATCAAGTTTTTTGCTGCTTTGCGTTGCTTGTTCACTAATCAAAATAAAGATCTGGATTGTTTCCAACAGCCGAATTGGTTATACCAAAATATGACCTTTAAAGTCTAGTTTAAAACGACCGAGTGCCCGGTATCGATAGATATGAAAGCTAAAATGATCATCAGATTTATACTAACCGAAGCGTGGTTTATCAACAAGTTTCATTCCAAATTCAATAAAGCATGGTCTGAGCAGATTTCAAGGTAAATTTGGTTAGATTAATCCACTGCCGCATCAAATACAAAATATTGCAGATTTCAAGCGGCGTGAATGGAATCGCAGGTGTTTTAGTGATGAAATTACATGTCCGAATTCTAAGTGAACCAAATTATATTTTCACTTGACTCCGTTGATGAATTATTACTCGTAAAGATCTTCCTGGTTAGAGGCTGCGAGATTGAAAGAGATTCCCATTTTGTTACATAACGTCGGTCGCCGATGGTATACAAATCCAATTGATAAGTGGCAACAAGACGATAATATGAACCTTTTCCAAAAATTGCTCATTGGGAACTTAGATGTTTTTTCTTCAGAGTGATCTATTTTGATTTGCTCAAATAAATTTAGATAATGAAATTCTAATTTTGAAAGTCTGTTTTTTCATCAATTTATTTCGCATTTAGGTTAAGTAATCCTTCTTTTTTTTGTTATGTAAGAGAGTTTTTTGGTTTTGGATTAGAGGTGTTGTTCAGCAATAAAATTGTGTGACAGACGATTTTCAACAATATTCAAAAAGTGGCTTGGAACATGCATAAGACCTGAATGTTTTCCACAATTGAGTGTCATGCCACAGTGATTCATTCTTTTAAAATCACTACGACTTCTCAAAATACACCGAGAAAGAGACTCGATCTCATAGCAAACGGACATTTGTCAAGATTTCACAAATGTATATCCTAAGACATTAACTGTTTTTTTCCAATACACAGTATCTTGATTGCAAATTTTGATGCATTTAACCCTTGGAAGTTCCGAACACTTAAATGGTGGTGAAAAGTGTGAATTCCGCTTAAATCGGCGATAAAGGAAAAGTCCTGGAAATTTTTGATCCAAACTCACATTAAGTTTAGTCACGAGAATTTCCAAGAAATGGACAAATTGAAAATTTAACTAGGTCGTCTCGTTCAAAATTATTTCATTCATTACTTTTTTTGGACAATATTCTCTCAAAAAACTCTGAATTTGAAATGTGTGGCTTGCAATCAACACAGGGTTAACGCTAGAATAAAATTGAGGACTGAGTATTGAGGCAAGTGTTTTTTGAGTATCATTTCGGAAAATTAAAATCACATCGGGGAACTTTTTTTTATTTTTTCGTGAGTGATTTTTTTAATTTTTTTGAAACATTCGAAAGACGAAATAATGCTATTATTGTTTACGGAATTATGGTTCAAATGAAAAGTTAATGCAAAACAGCTGGTCAGAAAGTTGGCTTACGTCGAAGATAATATTTTTGAAGTCGTTAGCGGTTAAATTATACACAAACGTCCTTGTCCTTATCACATGATTTTTTTTGATAAATAAATTTGTTTATTTAATTTTTGAAAATAATTGGAAATAGTAATACAAAATCTTTTAAGTCTCCCTCTCTCTGTGAAAAAGGCATTTTTTTTGTCCATTCAAAATCTTGAATGACATCGGCAAAAACTTGTATTGTATATAACCGACCGTTTGAATGCCTGCTTAGCTGCTTGAAAACAGATTCTAAAACGAAAATTTGTGAAAATTATCGAAACAGATGTTTGATTATTCTCATACCAGCCCGGCCCGATCGGCTGATATTCCTTTTTGATTTCAGCTTGCTTAAGGGGATTTGTGGGGGACTTCCGCAATTTGCTGGGGCAAAATAAGCCTTTTTTGAAACTCAAATATCTTTTGTTGAGACTCATGTGAACGTTTATTTTCCATTGTATATTGTAGTCCGTAACACTTTGAAGAAGTCAACCAGATTGATTCATTTTTAGAAAAATATTTTCAACATGCCTTTGAATGCTGAACTAATTTGTGGTTTTCTCTTCATTGAATATAGTCATAGGCACGTAACCAAAATCAATAATGCGATCATATTGGTCAGAAAAATTCTCTCATTGCAACCAAGCATATTTTATAAATTACTTCTTAATTCGCCGAAATTATTTTTAAATTTCCTTGCTGATAGTTAAATTATAGCAAGAATGTAGTATCTTTCACTAAATATACCTCATACAACGGTTACAATGCAATTTCTTTTTCTCTTTTCCATAAATCCTTTCTATTTATATTAAATTTCGACAGCAACGAATTTTTAAATAATCTTTTTTTTACTATTTTTTCTCGCAATCACTATTTATGTTTGATTTAATTTGCGCGCCATGTATGACATTGATTTTTGATGAAAATAATTGCAATAATTGAAAAAGGGGCAAAAATCGAACGAGGATATATTGAATACTTACATTTAATGATATTTTTCGCATGTGATTATTATTCTTCGGTGATTTGAGGATGATCCTAATTGTCTATAATTTTAAATAAAATTAATTATAGTTTGCAAGCAAATCCGACTATTCTAGAAACTACGTTATTCGATAGTAGATTTTTTTTTTGTTGAAGCTCCATTTACTCGTGTGGACTGAGATGGCTCAGGATACAAGAAAGATATACCGAATTTAGACCGTGTCGACAACATAACTACTGAGCCCACATACCCCTTAGAGCCCCTATTTTTTTTTGACTAAAATTAATTTTTTAATTCTTTAAAAATGATTTCTTTGGAAGCGGCAAACCGGGTTTTTCCGTTTTTGATCAAAATAGATAAAGGACATGATTATTTATTTTTATGTTTTGCGCGATGGCAGTAAGTGATTTACCGAATTGTTGCTGCTTTCACGTTTCGTCAAATTGTTTGTTTACAAAATTTCAAATCTGATTAGGATTTTTTTAAATTTCTAGTCTTTTGTTCTTAAATGAAACAATTTTCTTCTGAATATGTTTGTTCCGGGGGTAATAAGCGGATCATTGTTGTTCATTGGGCTCTAACAAATTGTTATACAATTGGCTAATCTTTTTCGGCATTTTTTGATTCAATTCGCGCAGCTACTTCATCTATTATGAGAACACATGAAGTAGATTCAAAATCGAAAAAAAATTGTAAAAGCAATAGCGTTCTTTAAGTGAGTGCGAATAAAAGAAAGAAAGTGTTTTTGAAATATTCTGTTCTCAATAAGGGATAAGTGATCAAAGCCATTTTTGGTGCTTAGTCTTTGAACGATTTGATGAAAATTTTAAATCGTGATTGATACGTGCTTTAGTTGGGCTATCTGGGCGGTTCAAATATGCAAGATATTAACAGCTTTATTTATGTAATGTTGTTTATTGGTTAACGAGGCTCAAGTGCCCCCAACTTATGGTGCAGGAGCTCTGCCGATAAAACAATTTGGAGCTTCACGGGTTAAGCGTATTTGCAGGCGAATTCCAATGGCGATGATTATAACTTCTTAATCTATTAAATTTTTAAATCAATCATGAAAATCACACCTTGAAGCCCGAAAGAAGGGGCTACCCAATTTGCACTGACCATTTTTTTGGGAGACCGGTGTATTCGCACTGCCGCGCGGTGAGTGACGTTTTTGAAAGAGGCCTTTCGCCAGCTGGCGGACTTGACCCGAGCAAACAAAATCAAAGATTAAATTGCGCTCAGGATCAGCAGAAATATATTGCAGATAATTGAATCTGATAATTTTCAGTTCGGAAATAGTATCATATTCCATTATTCATCTGATTCTCAGGGAATATGAGATACTTTAAACCGGACGGGTAGTAGTGTATAGTATTTTATCTTTGAAAATAAGTATCAACTTTAAAGTAACCCCCGAATTACTAAGCCAGATAAAAATCATTTGTTTAATTCTTTGTTTACCACAGAGTCGCCGGCTGTTGACAAAAGGCGTTTTCAAAAAGTCAATTCGCCGGCCGTTTGTGCGTTAAATGTCGTGATGCTTCAAAGGAACGTTTATATACTGTTACTTATGGAATTGACATTCTAACAATGGACCAATTATATTTTGGGTTTCTGTATATAGTTTTGAAATAATTTCTGATGGTTGAACGGATGACTTGAATTTGTTATCAACGATTACAAAAATATTAAATAGATAGTTAAATTAAACTATTAGTATAACCTGTGACTACATCAAAAATAGGCGAATTTTAGTAGGCATGTGAACAATAGTACTGTTGGTGTTTGTCATGGAAGAGGGAAACTTGAAACAAGTTCACACTGACTACTTAAATCATGATTTTGGAAAATGTAATTTTAGCGAAACTATTTTCAAGTCTATTTATCGGTATACTAATTAGTCATTTTCGAACGTTGCGACGTTAAACCCGAGTGTGACTACATATCAATAATTTAATTAGTAGGTTCATTTTAAACAATGTATTTATTGACGTTTCGGTATATCCTAATTGCTTGCGCAGCCAGCAGCTGTTTTCTTCAGAAAATTTCAGCGATATCGGCCATTTTTCCACAATAATCTGCAGTTATTATTCGCGATTATACTATAGACGAAAGATTGATTTCGAATGATTTATCTTTGTAAAGTTTATTTATATCCTCAAGTCCAAGCCACAAGTGTCGATGACAGCATCGGTTTCATTTCGTAGAGCTGCTTTTATTTCTGCAAGTTAATTTTTTGTAATCAAGTATTAAACACATTATTGATAGTGTATTTTATTTTAAAGTGGCCATTTAAAAAATTGATTAATAGAATACATTACAAATTAAAGTAGGTGTCCGTTCACATTTTTAAATATACTGTTTAACTAAAAATATCATCTTCGTAACATTCAGGCCTTACAAGTTGCCAGTTTGAGAAACCGTTGATTTTTTGAAAACCTGTATATAACTATATTAAATTCTAATTGGTGGATTCATTTTTGGGAACTTTATTGATTTGTTTGAGATGAACTACCCTTTTCACTTTTTGTTAAGAATGCGTAGCCACACATTAAATACACGTTAAAAAGAGTAGTGGCTACGCATTCTTAACCAAAAGATGATAGAGGATATCTTGTCCACGCCAGAATCCAACTTATGTTGTTAGTGATTGCCCAAATCAAATTTGGCCTCTAAGATATCAGGCACCGTTCCTATCAGTCATTTCCAGACACTCACTGAGACAACAAGTGAGAGTATTGAGACGCGCTTTAAAGATAATTTTTTTTCATTTCATTTTTCAAGATCCAGTTTAGGTTAGAAAGAGGAGTTAACTTGAGATATTTAATTGTTATACGTTTGATTATAATTTAATATTCAAATCATGGAAAATGTTAAGAGGTGGACAGGTTAAGTTGCGGCTTGATAAACATTTGAAGAACAGTTTAGTTCAGGAAGGTTCATTATTGATACAACATTTAAAAATCAGCGCTTTTAAATGGCTGAAAACTTGGCTGTTATGGCATGTCCATTTTTGCTTTCCGCTTTTTTTATTTTTTACCTTAGATCATTTCGCCACATCACCCTCTTGCAGCTATTAATTGATGCCAAAACAGTTCAAGTCTCAATCAGAATTTATCCAAAATTAGAGAAACGGAAAGACAAAATGAGGACATTATGTGGAGCTTGATATAGAGGACTGTATTAAACTTAAATATTTTGTGTTTCAAATTCGTTTGGGAAGCATTGTAAGTAAATAAAAATATTTTGCAGCATTCAATTTATAGGGAAAATTTTATCAATATTTTGTAATATTAAATTAACTTTGTTACAAAAAATATACAGAATAAATTTTCAAAAACTTAATAAAACTTGGCTTTTGTCAGGAAAATTACTGAGGTACGATTTTGGTTTTTTTATTTGATTATGTTCTTATATTTCTATGAGTTTTAACTATGCTGGGATTTACAAAGCCTCGTTTCTTTGTTCACGCTTATTTTGTTCCACCGGTTAGACAGTCGGAAGCGCGACGAAAAAACGTCTTCGTTAACATAGATTTTGAAGACGTTTTTTGGTGGCAGAATACAAGAATTTTCTAGTGTTAATTACGGTGATTCAGCATAATTTTTAAGATTTTAAATTGAAAATATATTGGAAGAGCCTTAAAACAGTTTTTTCATAGCGAGATTGTACCGATCCTATGGAGGAATTCTATTCAATAATACGAGGTTGCATTTAGTTATTTATTTCGAATTATTAATTATGTGTTGGTCTGTCTTTAAAGGAATAATTTTCCGATTTAAATATAAATACATGAGAAGATGTGTCAGATCATTTATAGTTATGTTAGTTTTGAAATGGAGAAAGTTGTTTATAACACATTATATCGCCTTATTCGGGTGATTTATATAAAGAGGGGTAGATTGTTTTTTCCACGAGCAAAATATTTTTATCCCAGTGAAGCCGCAGTCATTTCTTTTATAATTAACGTTGTTTTTTTGTTAAAAATGGAATTATTTCAAATTTTTTTCGGTTTAATTTTTTCAAAGCGATCTATACCGCCTATTTATCAGCCTTCGTAGAGTGATAATTGTGATTTCATTTTTCAAAAAAATTTTATAAATTGTTTTACATTTTTATTAAACCATAAACGTTAATACTGGAAGAGGACAAAATCATTTAAAAAAAACAATTTAAAACAAATTGTGACTGTGATATTTTTTAATATATACCCATTTTGATTGCAAAAAACTTCACAAATGACATATCCCTATTTCAAACTTTTGTAAATATCCCGGGCCTGATACGAAACTGAGTGTGTTTGAGAGTAGAGCCGGGATATTTTTACAACGTGTGAATAGGGGATATTAGAAAACACGAGAAAATTAGGTTCAATAATTCCATTACTGTTCTTTAGGAATTAACAATGTCTTTGGGATTTATTTAACCACTAGAAAGGCACACTAAAAAAACATTTACCAATGAATTCATGACTGGTCGTTGATTATTGATTGGTGGGAACAGTTTTAATTTTTTATAAAAAATATGCAGAAAGCCCTTTATAACAACTATATATTAATCTCATAATGTGGGAATCTTTGAAAAAAGAGAAGAAGTGGCCTCTGAGTGGCTTAAGGAATGTGAGAAGTAGTTAGGGTTGGCACTCACACCTACATTTATTTAGATTAATCGAGAAGGGTGAGAAGGGATATATCAGAACATTAGAAGCAATTGAGATTGGTAAAAGGCGGGTTATATAAGCGTTGTGGCCACTGGGCGTAGTACCTTGCCCCATCAGTGGGTTTGTCTCACATTTAGGTGTATGATTGCGCATTTCACATAAGTACCTGGAGTAACCAGGTGGGCATGAAATTTTGGCATTCACGCATAATGTTTAAAGTTGGAAATATTATCCATCAGATTCAGAAAGACAGATTGGACCCGCAGCATTGAATTTGTTGGACTGGATTTTTTCCATTTTGTTACCGTTTGTTAAGTTTAATTAAAAAACCGGCAACAAAAAAATATTTCTGTCTTTCGACAATTTTTATGACAATTTACGCGCACTGACGAACGGTCGGAAGATAGGTTCGATTGAATTAAACCAACATTCAAGAAAAGTAAGTTAAATTAAAAACATTACTCATATACAGGTTGCTTTTATTGTTTGTGTCGGATGTTTCACGCAATCACTTGTTATTACCAATATGAATTAACTATAAAATTAAGCACTTAAAATTGAGTGATCGTGAAACACCAGACAGAAAATAATATTCGATTCCTGTAAAAGTAATTCGTTACGTTTTCTAACGTCGAACTGAGCAAGCAATATCAAAAAAGATTTTTTTCTCTATTTTTAAATCAAACTGCTGATAAACAATTTACGTTCAATTTTCAGATTTAAAAACTTATTTGGACCAATTTTTATTTATAATTCCATTCACTTCGATATTGGCGCGAGTAGTTTTGGATATCCTTAAACCTTAACCGGTGAGGCGTTTTCACAAGTATTAATTTACAACAAATGTGACTGCGAATAAACTGGATAAAAGCCCGGCACAGTACCATAATAGAGTCCAAAACCAATTCAGCCAATTTTTTAAAAATCTGATCATTGTGATAAGTGTTCATCAATACTTAAAGTTTGAAACATAGAATGAACCAAAAGAATTGCAATAACTAACCGGCGCAGATTCACCGTAAAAGAATTCAACTTATTTGCATGATAAGTTGTAGAAAAAATTTTTGAGTGAAAGTTTTTTTTTGTCCTTTCTTGATTCTTAAACAAAATCAGAAATTATACGTTACACATTAGCCGCCATTATTTCATTTTCGTGAAGTTTTTTATTGAGGGGCTTTAGAATTTTTGACTTTTGACGGTACTGATCAAATCAAGATTTCAATTAGAGATACTTTTTTGAATAAACTTATAATCAATATTGCTCGACACATTTTGTTAGGAGTGGAGTTTAATTTTAATACAAAATAAAAAGAAAATTAAGACATGGAAATAGCATTACTGTTGTCTCATTTCTTCATACAACAATTCTTTCTCGTATCTTTATAAAAGTGACTCTTCTATTTATCAAGGAAATTTGATTCAACAATTTTTATCTTCTAAATATTTTGATCTTTGTGGCTCGCAGCTTTTGGATATGGTTTTAAATTCTCTATTTTTCGTGATTTCCTCATTGTTTCAACTTTTGAGTTTACAAAAAATCGAAATTAAATTAATATTATTATCAGTATCAGCGTAATTTTTGCCGCCAAAAAGGGCAATCAGATTACTCCATTATTGATTGATTGTGAGCTATTTGAAACTTATTGACGATTTTATGTTTTCCTTTTGTTCGAAATTCACCTCAAGTTTTGCAATAAACCAAAATATGAAAGGGATCATTTTTTTGCTCCGTATATGATTGCGACATACAAACAAAGCAGTGGATTTTTTACAAACTTCGTGCCTACTGTTTTGTGCAGCAAAAAGTACCATCGCCGTAAAACGCATAATACAAAAAAGTCAATAAGTAACGCTAAGTTTGCGCTCACAAAACCGTGTGCCATGATTTGTTTATACAGAGGAGGTTCGTGATCGTTTCAAATGTGCTGAAATATCCGAATTCAATCAACGCAATATCACGAGTTTTTAAGCTGACTTAATATTGTGTTCCCATATCGCCGAGGTGTCAATATCGTCGAATTTTTCGCAAGAGTACACTTTCAGCGCATATTTGGCTCCATTGTATCTAGCCTTGTAGACAGAAAATCAAGGCAGCTGAAATTTTATTGGTGCTAAAATTTTAGCATCCTAGGAAATTTAATTGATTTAATGATCGAAGTTCTTCGAAGTTTTTGAAATTACTTAAGAAGAAGCGTTACAATATATTTTTCAAAATTGGAATGAGACAAGTTCAAACGGCTTTACAAATCTTTAAGTATGTTTTATAAAGATTAGAAATCAACAGAAGTCGATTTAATTATTTTAGTGTGCAAGAAGTTTGGTAGCTGAATGTGTTTATTATATAATATTTTCTTATATTATATTTTTAATTATATACGGGTTAAGATTGTTCACTTTTCTTTTTTTCAATTGTGAGGAGCGATTTGAGAAGTTACGAAAGATTTTAATTTTTGGCAAAAACCTTACGTTTTTCTCGATTCACTCAAACGGCGGAATCAAGTCTATTCAATTTGGAAAAAGAAAGAGCAAAAATCTTAGCCTTGTAATTAATTTTCCATAAGTCAAATTCTTCTTATGGTCAGGCGTCGCTAACCACACTAGTTAAAAATATTCAATTAACTTATATATCAATTTTAGATCAAAGACATCCCTGATCCGGATCCCGCCGCTATATCTCGTTTTCAACGTTAGTTTCTCTTCAAATTGTTCTACGACTCTTAGCACAGTGTTCGAATCCCACTGATTTTGATGTCTATTGATTTTTTAAGTGGAATTGCTGAGCTATTACACACCAGATTCAACTTTGGCGTCCAAATGATCAATCTCCCTTGCAACTTTCATTTTATTGCGTGACTCTCCGGGTATTCCGTGTAAGCTCGATTCAAAATACACTATCTTAGTTAGTTACCATATTTTATCGGCGAACATTTTCTTCACATCAAGTTGCCATATCCTGACTTTAAAAAAACATACTGTAGCTTAACCTTCAAGTCACTCGGAAAACCATATTTAGTTCTTAAGCGGGTAGCAGCGATGTGGCAGATTAGTACAATTTTTCGGAGTGATTTTTGATAGAAAAAAAATTGAAAATTTATTATTTTATATTTTATCTTCAATAAGAGTGTTCATTCTTGCACAAATTTATATTTTAAATTTCTCAACATACTAAAGTATCTGTAAAAATATCAAAACCCACTTTTCATTACAACTCCATTTTCAACTTGACCCGATGTGGGTTTTTTTAAAAGCGATATATCTAAACTTCAGGCATTTACGGGTGTAATGCACTTATTAGTAAGAGAATCATTATCCACATGGAAAAATGTCTTTAATATGAAAGTTTTTTCCTTGAAAAATAGAGAAAAACAGCTTTTGAGGAAGAAAAATTGAACCTCAATTGAGTTTAAATATGAAAAAATGTCCTGATTTTTACAAGTTATTTATCACAACCGCAATTTTATATAGATTTTTCAAAAAAAACGAAACGATATTCGATTGACCCTTCTATCGGTTGAAATACGGAAATCCAATAGATAACAGAAAATAACACAACTGATTCGACCTGATCTTTCAAGAAAAATGCAATAAAGCATGAATAAAGAATTTTGGATTTGATTTGCTAAAATTTTTCATAACATTTCTAAAAAAAGTCTCCAAAAAATGACAAATGAACATGTTATGATTTTTTAAACAGCATTCAGCAAATATGTTAATATGCATGAAAAAAATTAAAGTGGATTTTCTTTCCGTTTTTATTCACAGAATCAAAAAAAAAATTTTTTGAGTGAAAAAAGCGTGAAATTTTAATAATATTTTGAATTTTTTTTGAAAATTTTACGAATTCAAAAATAAAAGTTTGAAGTCAAATCTTTCCTAAAATAGATAAAAAATTATTTTAATGAGCTGATACACATTGATGCTGGTTCAGCTAACGATAACAAGCACGAAAAAATAAATCAACTAATTATTTTCGTAAGTTAAATTGACGCCAGTCTGCCACATCGCTGCAACCCCCTCAAAATCCCCGTAAAACAAAGAGCTGGTAATAATTCATCAATTTTATTTATTTGCAGTTGACAAAACAAAGATTTAATTTATGAATTTAATTATTAGTTTATTTCAGTTTAGTACAAGACGGGTTTAATATCGCCGAAAGTTTTTGTTCGAAAACTTTGGCGCACACATTTGGCACTTTCAGAGATTTGGAGACAGTAATCAGTTTCCGTTAGAAATTAAAAAATGCTTTTTTGATAAAAGAAATCCTTAAACAGAATAATAAATTTTCCAAATTGTTAATTGTCAACATTTTTCAAACAGTTGAAGTTAATAATGGAACAACAAAATCTTAAGAATTATGCTTGAAAATAGCGCTTTCATCCCTTGTTAACTTTAAAAGTTGATTTTTTTCTTAATTTTGTACATTTTCAAACATTAACAATTAATACCACATCGGTTACTTTTGGCCTAGCTGATCCTTTTTCCCTTCTTTGTTCTCATTTTGTAAACTTACAGTAATTTTTTTATGATATTGTTCATTAAAAATTGCTTTTATCCGACGTTTTTGGCATACATTTTTCTTCTCAAAAGCGCGGGTAGCATCGCGTTTATCGCTTATGAAGACTAACAGTTGATTTCATTTTTGTAATTCAAATTTTGTACATTTTTCAAACAT
>SCLH01000219.1:232254-243282 GCA_004367855.1 Oikopleura vanhoeffeni
AACAGCTGGATTAGGTTCAGGTCAAAGATTTTCCGATACTGTCTTAAAGGGTTGGAGTCGCAAATCAGAGACATGAAGCCATTGATCAGATATATTTAGTCAATCAACGATCATCAAAAATTTTTGTGATTTTGAATGGATTGCGCCAGTATTTGCCAGTTATGAACTTTGAATTGAATCGTTTTTCGCGGCCGGAAATGAGCGTGCACTCTGATATTTTTTCATCGTTTCACGAATTGATACTTTCTGGCATGCTTAAGAAATGAGATGGAAATTTTGGCATTCATTGTTAGAATATCAGTTAGAAATTACGTTTGAACTGCTAAATAAGAAAAATATAGAGATGAAAATAATATTTATCCGAGTCATATTTCTAATTGTCACAACTGACTCGCGGCGTCCTTCAGCAATCTCAGATATAATTTTTGGAAATATTCTTTCGACGGAATGTTGAGACATGTTTAATGGTTAAATTTATGAAGATTTTAAAAACCCTTAGTTTTCAGCGTAAAAAGAATTTCTTTAAAATTCGAGCGATCAAAAATCTTGGATGTTCGATCGACAATATAATATTATTTATGAATGCGCTCATTTTGAAAAAGTTGATACTCAAAAATTGAGAGGAGACAGACTTTTCAACTTTAAGATTATAAACTTTTAAGCATCGTTAACGGTGAATCCGGAAATCACATCAACTAATCTTTCGAAGAAATGACAGTTTTGGTTGAAGACTTCTGTTTTGAAACAAATGAGCAATTTTGTAATTTGACTGGAAGATGCAATTACAAAAAGTCATTTTTGGTCTTTTTCGCGACTCCAACACCTCCAATTGAGCAAGTTGAGTTTTTCGATATCAAATCTTTCAAAACTTTAACTTTAAAAGCTACTCTATGGTTGCCTGAAACATCAATCAAACCAATTCCTCAAACTTTAGCGGGAGCTAAAATTATTTTTTAAAAAACAAAGCAGAATCGAATCAACTGAATAATTTTCTTCTAAAAATCAATTTTTTTTATAAAAAACAACTTCAAACATTATTAACCTTAAAAACATGAGAATAAAAACAATAAACTATTCAAATGAAGTGATTTCTCATGATAATATCAAAATTAACATTGTCAAAATATTTGGTTTAATTAATTTTTGTATAAAAATTTGTTTATGTTGCCTTTTAGTACCCGCAAAAAATACACCATACTGTATGGTCCATACATCAGCAGGCCACTAAACTTTTTGAAATCCAAAGTTGATTTTTTGGCTCAACTTTGAGCGCTTATTAGGGGAAAAGTATTAGTGCTTGTAATTTTATTGTTCTCTTGTGCTTGAGATTAAAGATAGACTTAAATTTTAAAAGTAGGTATGTTATTTACATTTTGATTTTATAAACTTCAGAAAAATGACATTTACAAATTGCGCTTCAACCTACGAAATTTATCATGAGGAAATGGGAGACGTCAGACCAAAAATTGAAAAGAGAAATGATTAAAAATTTGATTTTCTGAAAAGTGACTTCCTTAGAAATAACCTGCAATTTCTGGTCTTTAATCTACAGGTTTTTTCCAAAAAAAACCTAACCTATGCAATTTATCGAAATCATTTTTAAGAAATTAAAATTCACTCAGAGCCGTCAGGACAAAAATTGAAAATGCAGCAGTTTAACCCCTGGAAGCTCCAAAATTTTCAATTCGGCAGAGGCTCCTGCACCACTTAAGTGTGGCGACTTTGAGCCCTCGTTACCAATTAGCTACATTACATAAAAAGCTGTGAATTATCTCATTTTTGTAGAGATAGCCCAACTTAGCAAGGTAATCAATCAGATTTAAAAATTTTTATTCAAATCGGGCAAAACTGAGCAGCAAAGATTGGACTTTGATCACTTACTTCTCAGTGAAAACAGAAACATTTTCAAAAACTTTTTCCTTCTCTATTCGCACTCATTAAAACCTTGGCTTTCACAATTTTTTTGGATTTTTAATCTTTATTCCCGTTTTCTTATAAACAGACGATTAGCAGCGCGATTGATCGAAAAACGAAAAAAAATTGCAGTTTGTATATATATATAAAAAAAACGGGGCGTCAGTTTATATCAAGAATTAATTCATCTTCTTATCTTTATTCCTTTTGGTCTCAGACATTTTCAAGTTCATCAAGACTGAGCGTCGTGACTAGCGCGGACCATCTAGCACCTTTTGAAAGGCAATCTTAAAACTCAAAAGTAAGAGAAATTGGTAAATTAAATCGGGAATATGAATGTTTTTCTGGAAATAAAAAGAATTATTTGATTATCTCAGCTAAATTCTAGACATTTAGGTAGGAACTTGGAAAAAAATCTCATGAGATATTTAAAAATTAACACTGTATCGAGGAAATTGGATATCGAATAATTTTGCAAAAAAAATTGAAAAAAACTGTTAATCTCAACATAAAAGATTTGGGCTCAGCCAATTTGCTGTCTTAGTTCAAAAAATTGAGAAATTTATTCTAAAATGAAAAAATGTATTTCAAATTAGAGAGCATACAATTTCTCGTTTATTAAATAATTTGGAAGTGGAACTACAATTTTTAATTAAAAACGTACGGTTTGTTAATTTCGAAATTAATTTTAAAATCATTAAATGATTTTTGATTCTTTAAAAAAAATTTTTAAAATTCCTTCTGAACAAGTCCTAGCTGAAAACGCGAAAATAAAGAAATTTTTAATCGCAAAAATTTTTGTAATTAATTATGAAATAACGAAATTTAAGATCTTTGTTCACAGAACATAACAACATTTTTTAGGTTAATTCAAACTTTATGTTTAAAAAAACAATGTAATTTTTATACATTACAAATAAAATTTCAAGCTGCTCAAAATTGAATTTCTTTAAAAACAAATAATTCTGAAATAAATATTGTCTTTTTTCTAAACAAATTTAAATTTTTTAAATATATTTCAAATTTCCACAAAAAAACGATCACAAATTTTAATTTATGTTTTAATTTCAATTTTCAATCCAGAAACCTTAAAATTTTTTATTTCAAGTTTTTTGATCAAATTTTATTCGCAGAATGCCAAATTCTCAAATGTTCCGGACCCAGGAAATTTTATAGAATATATCGGTCATGGATGCCCGAGTCACTAAATATCCTATTCCCATTCTTTGAAAAGGCAAATAGGATCATTGTAAGTTTACTCGGCATCAGATGGGATACTATTATGAAATTATAGTTAAAAATGTTTGTGACAAGATTTTCATGAAGACCAATCCGAGTGAAATTTTTGGGGGGCTCAACCCAAAACCAAATCAACAAGCAATGTCCAATTTTTGAAAAAATTTAAAATCAATATTTTTTGAGTAAAATCTTTAATTTTGCTGTCGTTTCATAATCATTGAAATAATATTTTCATCCAACCTTGTTAAAAAGATCCAACGGGAGAAAATATCCGTGTTAGTCGCAAAAGACGCAGACCCAAGGTTCAAATCGGCAATGATTTAATATTTTTTGTCAGCTTCTGATATGTAATTTTTTCACATTTAAAATGTTTATCATGTTCCTGTCTGAAGCTGATAACACTCCAATTCAACACGTAAATCAATCTGATTCGATACACGTTTAGTATCTTAAAAAAAAAAAAAGATGTGAAAAGCTCTAACCCCAATTCTTTGATAATAACTTGTATACAAATGTACTTGGTCACCGCCAACAAGTTCTATCTGTTGCGTAGAAAGTTGACATTATAAATCTACGTGGATCAGAAACCACGTTCCTATGTGTTGCTGCAAATTGTTTAGTGAATCTTTGAATTAATCATAATTTTATGATATATTATTCCCAATCTTTTGTGTATTACAAGCAATAGGACGGTAACGCTTATAAGGGCTATTCACGGGGAGCTCGAAAAATGTCACCTAGAGGCCTCATATGCCTCCAAGCACTTATGGCTCCAGATCTGACCAATTAAACAAAAAAAATATCCGCCCTATTTTGCAATCCCATGGTTCTGATTGGGTACTAGTATCCCACGTTGTTTGTATCATTTAAGTATGCAGGGATCTGTCCTCTGAGGTCTGTTTTCTATATTATACAGCCTTTTTTAATTGTCACCTTAACTTTTCGGTTTAAAGAAAAATAAACAGGCTTATTTGTCATTTTTTAATCCAATGAAAAATAGTGACAATTTTTTCAGACGGAAAAAAATGAAAATGTCGGTGACGAAAAAAATATTGACAATTCCGTAGTTGCCTTTAATACGAGCTCCTGATTGGTTAAATTATTTCTCTAAATTGTCAATTTTTTACGTCCGACAAAAAAAGAAACAAAAGTCACGTTGCCCAAATTCGCACAGTAGCTAAATCTTGCTGTCTAGCGCACCGGGACGAAAACACTAGAAAATTTTCAAAAAAAACTCAAGCTGTAGCAAAACTTTAATAAAAGTCTTTTTATAATAAAAAGTAACTTTTCAGTTTCATTTATTAAGTTTTTGTAAGAATTTCAGCGAAAAATTAACTTTCGAGGTCAATTTTTCGTACATAAAAATAGTTTTGTATAAACGGTATTCGGAAGTAAATTAGTAAGTTTTTGGGTGCTTAATTAAGTTTTAAAGATCAATTTATTGTTTAATAACTAATATTTTCAAATCGAATTAAAAATTCAAGGCCGTATGTGATATACTGTATATATATAGTGTTTCATATACAGTATATATACAGTTGTATAGATTTTTACTTCTTTTTTCCAAAATTAGGATAAATTGCTATCCGCTCATGAGACACGATTAATTGTGTGCAAAAAACCTACCGTCTTCTCAGATCAACCAATCAAAACGGCGGAATTCAAATTTTAAAATATTAAATTTGGAAAAAATGTAGGGAAAAACGCTTAACACCTGTATCATATGGATCAACGGACTTCATGAGCTACAAAATCCTGGACTATTTGCGGAAATCTGAGCAATTTGATTGGTTGATCCCTTTCCTAATCTGACCAAATGAAATCGGCCTAGTTCCGGAAAAAAAAAAAAAAAAAATAAAAAAAAGCAATCAACGGTTTTGATTGGGTGCTAAAATCTTGCGTTGTTTGTATCATTCAAATAGTTAGGATTTGTACTCTGAGGTTCCGTTGATCCATATACTAAAATAAGTCAAATGTGGGATACGAACGCTCGACCATCCAATTTGCGTACACTTTTCTAGCAGGCCACAATTATATCCTTGACGCATTTCACTTGGTTTTAACTTAAGAATGACGAGACAAAAACCGCAGAATATTTATTCATAAAACAAGTTTGTGATTCGTCTTGAAGCAATTTAAAAGGAAAGCATTTGGAAACTCTTTGGAACTGAATGGGAAATAGTAATCAGATGGCTGGTGATATTCTTTTTTTTGTCAGCTTGAAATTTTTTCGTATCTTTAAAAATCACAGATTGAGCTATCGAGGTTTTATTAACGTCGTTATATACAACATGTGTCCAATTTTAACATTGAGTTAATATTATATATACGGAGGAGCCTATATCCTATACGACGGAAGGTTAAGTATCAAAAATGCCGTAGGTAAAAATACAACCAATCAGGTAAAAATTATCACGGAGGTAAAAACTACAAACCCAAAATCACAAAACGAGAAGTATGAGACGGGCCAACCAACCAATCAAATCCCTGATTGACACACCAATTGGTTGTATTTTTGACACTAGGCAATTTTGATCTACCTTCCTCGTAAATAGGATATTAATGGTAGAATTTCCTTGGACCAAGGGTTTGAAAATATTTTTGAAAAAATAATTTGCGGTATTCGCGCTGGTCAATAAAATTTTTTATTCTGGCACTACTAGATTTCAATACAATTAATTATTTTATTCTCCATATAGGAAATTTTCGAATTAACTTATAAAACTGTTTCGAATCAGAATAACATCAATTGCAAAATCCACATTTGTTTAAAATAAGCAGAATTGTTCAGTGCATTAAAAGATTCTGGAAAAAACTACAATAAGTTGTTTCAAGATATTACAGTGTATACTGGTATAATATCGATTACGGGTCCTCTGGCGTGATTAGGGCCAACTTTTTTTCCAACCCACGTTTGTTTCAGGTCCCCGAAAGAGATCGTTTTTAGACCTGGGGTCCAACTGGGTCATGATTAAGACTTTTTCAGTTTGGGGGTCCACCTGGATCGGATTAGACGTTTTTCACCGTTTGGGGTCCCACTGGTGCGTGATTAGCGTTTTTTTAGTTTTCGGTAGGTGGCGCCAATTGAAGCTCTACAAATTAATCGCAGAATAAGGTCTCAACGTTGTGAATATTCAAAAAGAATTACAGTTATCAGTTTATTACTACAGAAACATCGCTCTGTTATTGTTAAAAAGGATAATTATTTATTAGAACATTCGAAACGTGACGCATAGAGAGCTTTTCACCTGATTTTGTCTCAAATTAATGAGAAACAAATCAAGTTAAAATAATGAATTTGGGATTGGGTTCAAATTTTGACCAATCATAATCGCGTAGTCATCAGTGCTTTTTTAAAGATCATTCTCACTAAAAAACGAAACAATGTCCGATTTTCAAAAATTCAAATGCTGAAGATCCATGTTGATTTGGTTCAAAATATTGACCAATCAAAAACTTGGAAGTTGGATAATTTTGGACAAAACTTTGGATTTTAAATTTCATAGTCGCAGCTTCGAATATGAAGAATTGGAACATTTTCTTCTTTTGTGATTGGCTTGTAATAATTTCTCAATCCGTCCGCCTCTTTTAATGCAAGTAATATTGCATGAAGTTTAAGATTTTTAGAGATTTTTTAAATCCGGGCTCTGATTCGTCCAGAAATTACAAATTCTAAAACCAAAAAATTTATAATTTGAAATGTTTGCTTTGTCAAAACTGAGTCAAAAATATTCAGGCTGGGCATACAGATTAAGTTTATCAAGCTGAAAAACCAATAATTTAACTTTTTAACAATTTAAATTTTTTTGCCAAAATTACGCGAAATTCAATAAGAATGAACTGCCTCCGATTTTTCATGCCAACTAGTTTCCGTATAAAACTTTGGAACGCCCTATATTGTTTTGGGAGCAAAGTAATTCGTCGAAAATAATCAACTTTTCGTTTATCAAGAATTTTTTTGTGTAAATTAGTTCGGCTAATCGATTTCTGTGACAATAATTTTAATATAAATATCAAAACTTGAGGTTGTAACTTGTTTAGTCTAGGAATTTTTGCTGTATTTATTAACTTACGAAGTTATAAAAATAAAATTATTCAGAATTATTTCTTTATTTGAAAAATAACTTTTTTTTCTTCGCTTTTCAATGTTTTTCCGGTTTGGCCGGATTAAAGATTGTATATTTTTTGATTTTCAAGCTTTTCCATTTCAATATTCGAATTTCTTAGCAATATGTCAATGCTGGCCTCAATAAATGATTCAAACGCTGTTAATAAAGTGTACTAAGATACTTTTGTAGCACTTTTCAGAATTAAGGTTTTGACTAAATTATCGGCGGAGAAACTTCCTCAAAAAGCACTTTCAAGGGTTTTGACTATTTTAAATTGTGATTTCAAATTCCAATATGTAAACATTAGACTTAAGGAGGTAGTGTCCGCAAAAAAAGTTCGGCTGTGAAAATCTGATATAGAACTAAACCAGCCCTAAATTGATAAAGTGAAAGTCTCGTCGCTTTTCTATATTGGTTTTCCCCACTAGAGGGCGGCAAAGTTGGAAAAATGGAGGTACGCATTTTCTACTTAATTAGATATCCGATCAACTTCATTTGTTTGTTAAATTAAGCGGCTTTCAAATAAGCGAAAAAACTCGTTGGCTTTTCCTGTCCTGACTATCCAAAGTACAGTAGATAACCTTTAAAACGTGGTATTTTGACCGTTTGGTACCAATTATCGAAAACCGCCATCAGAATTTGTTCTAACTATGCTTCATTAGTTCCTCTATACAGTTGTTTAAACAAATAGTAGGGGGGGGGGGGGGGGGGGGGCGGGGGGGGGGGGGGGGGGGGGGGGGGGGGGGGGGGGGGGGGGGGGGGGGGGGGGGGGGGGGGGGGGGGGGGGGGGGGGGGGGGGGGGGGGGGGGGGGGGGGGGGGGGGGGGGGGGGGGGGGGGGGGGGGGGGGGGGGCGGGGGGGGGGGGGGGGGGGGGGGGGGGGGGGGGGGGGGGCGTCCCTGCAATTTTTCAATTACATCATCAGAAAATAATACATCGTATGAAAAATAATGCTAAAACTCAGATTTTCAAAAATTTGAAAGGGTAATGTCTGCAAAATTTTTTTGATGACATAAGTTAGAAATGTAGAATGTATTATTTCTTCACAATTGTATAAAGAATCTAATAACGTAGTAAAAACAAATTTTGATCAGCGTTTTCGAATAAATGGCACCGAACCGGCCAAAATGCCATCCCTTTTAAGGGTTATCTACTTGTATTTTCATATAGTCAGAACAAAAATTCAAAAGAAAATTTTTTTTGCCTATTGAGAAGCCGGTAATTTGACACACAATCAAATTGATCGGATATCTGAATTAAGGAGAAAATAGTACCTCCAGTTTCGACTTTGCCGCCCTCTAGTGAGAGAACCGATGACTGTAAAAGCGACGAGACTATCACCATCAATTTTCGGGGAGTTTTGTATAATATCAAAAAAGATTTTTAGCTTTTATTTTTTCTACGTCTCACTCAATGATAATGACCTTGATTTTTATACCTTTTTTCTTAAATCACGTTGGCTGACAAAAAGGCGCTTAAAGGCATTTTTTATTTGTTCACATGAATTTGTAGTTTTTTGTATTGAATATTCCCTAGTCGATTTGCCTGGAAATCTAATTGTTTTAAAATATCAATTTGACTTTGTTCTTAAATTCTTCATATTTTATTTTTCTTGGTTCTCTTTTTAGTTTTCGTTTTTTCTGTTTGTTTAATTTTTTTTCTTTTTTTTTATTTGTTTCTTTTCTTTTATTTTTTATTTTAAACTAAGCCTTGTTTCTTGTTTTTTAGTGTCTGTGATCCTTAAAAATGTTGTTACATCGTGGACCTGTTTTTATGTTTTCTAGTTTCTAATTGGAGGTATATTAGGAGGTTTTTGGCTAAAAGTTAGTACGTTGGTGTTGTTGTGTTCGATATTTGTTTTTTAAATTTTTTAGTTTAAAGTGGTCAATGTTGTTTTGGATATTAAATTGTGAAGTGCGGTTCTTTAGAATTTTTTCAAGGGTTTTTTTCCATTACATCAAAAGTTCAAAAACCGATCATTCTGTTGTGACCTTCAATTGGAAGTAATGTTTTGGTTTAAGTACCGAAATAGTGATCAAATGACGCGAAAAAATTTTTGCGCAAATAACCACTTATTTAGAGTTTTTTCGAACATAATGAATTCGCATAATGGTATGTGATCTTAAATAATTTCAAGAAATAAGGTTAATTGTTATGACATATTTCGAACCCTTTATTTTTAAATTATTTCGTCACGTGACTTTATTCGGACTTTGGTGTAATAAGAAAAACGCTCTTAAAACCGTTTGAAAGTTCAACCAAAAAGTTTTATGTCATTGAAGTCACTTTTCAAAAAAAGTAATATTGCGTACCGTATAATGAAATTCCGTCATTTCCAAGTTTCTCTAGAGACTAATAAGTACCCAAAAATAATCGAAGTGGTCGACTTTGATGAAATATTAGCAAACTATTGGCTAATTGTTGTACTTAAACTGTGCCAAGAAAGCAATTTCCAATCCCCCCTGTGAAATCTTCAAAAATTGACCATTTGTTGCTCGTTAGTGACCGTTCGAGTACATATTAATGACGCATAGTTGCAAATATTTTCATGCGAAAGTCGACTTTCGATCTTCTTGAGGGTACTTACAGCTTTCTACGATGAACTTGTCAATTGGCCTTGGATCTTGTCATCAAAAAATAAGTTCTTTTTTTTCAGTTTTTACAGAGCAGAGTTTGTAAAAATTTTTCATAAAAACATTTATGCTGCCAGTAAAATCTGGCTTTTTTATTTTATTAAAAATTTTCCATTGATTATAAATAAAATTTGCTTATTTTTTTGTGATTGTTATTTTAGTCGAAGTGATCGAAAGTCTGAGAGATTGAAATCTAAGAAATTTTTTTCGGATATCTTGTTCGATTGGCCCGCTAGGTTCCCGACAAAGAAGCGCGAGCAGAAATTCGCCTACCACTGGATCTAATCTAGTCTGGGTTACATGCAGGAAGTTCTGAGAAGCGATATGAAATAGCTGGTAGTGTTGTCAGTTTTTGACGAAAGATCAGACTAATTAAATGAGTGTCGTTGTGTATTATTTTCAAAATTCAAGAAGAAGGGACTTCCTGAGCCTGATTTTTTTCGATTTTAAAAGCCATTAATGGCTGCCATTTCCAATCTATTTTCAGCGTTCAAAATTATTAAAAATCGGTTAATAGAAGACAGGAGGGCTTGTGTTGGGAATTATCAGGAGAGTTTTAAACTAGATCTCTTTAAACTTATCCCCGGATTTGCAGAACCTTAACTGTCATTTGGTTCTGAATATTGTCGGCGAGACTTTTTTTCTCTAGAATGTAATTTGCTGCGTTTATTTCAAATATATTTCATTAAAAATGAAGTTTCAATTAAATGAAATTTTAACAACAAGGCCCTACTATACGAGTACCTGATATAAATAATCTATCCTCCTTAAAAAATACAGCAGCGATCTTCTGTAGTAATGAAACTGATAACTGTAATTTTTCTTTTGAATATTTCACAAGTGAGACCTTAATTCTGGCGATAATTTTGTAGAGCTCAATGGCGCCCCCCTACGCTAGCTGATCGAAACACCTAAAAAACGTCGAATCACGACCAGTGGACCCCAAACTGAAAAAACGTCTAAAATCACGACAGTGGACCGCTCCCACTGAACAAACGTCTAATCACGACCAGTGGACCCCAAACTGGAAAAAACGTCTATCATGACCAGTGGACCCCCAGATCTAACAACGATCTCTTTCGTGGACCTGAACAAAACGTGGGTGGGAAAAGTGGGCTAATCACGACCAGAGGAC
>SCLH01000220.1:0-13371 GCA_004367855.1 Oikopleura vanhoeffeni
TAAAATTCCAAAAATTAAGTTTTCTTACGATTTTTCATGACAAAATGGTAAAAATCAAATCTGTCGCGTCTAAAAGAAAAACTACCTAAGTATTTTGGCAATAAGCCTGTTTATATATTTTTATATAAAATTTTGCAATTTTTGTTAAAAATTTTATTTTCATGATCACTTTTGATTCACATTTTTTTTAACTGGGCCCACCCTACTCAGTCATTTTTCTCGAAGACCATACTAGATATCAACAAACGGTTTTCTGCTATAGCATATGTGTAGCAAAGTTAATTTGTGGCACCCAAAACTTTTATTTTATCCTTCACCCAGGTGGCCGGTTATCAATTTTTGAAATCACCAGTTTTTCTGTGGCAAATAATGAAAAAATTCGAAATTTTTTTTGTCAATAATAAATTTATTTAAAATGTTGTTCCTTGCACGTTAAATTAATAAATTACCACTATCAACCGATTACTATCAAGAATATATGAAAATATGGATTTTTTTGGTCATTTTCCAAAAAAATTCCGAAAAAAAACTGCTTCGATTTTTCGAAAGTAGGCTCAAAAGAAAGCCAGTAAAACACAGTTATGACCAAAAAATTCCCTTCAAAATAACCCCATAAAAAAAAATTTGAAAAACATTTGCCCCGTAGAAATCTCTGGAAACCGACAATTTACGGTCTTAATTGCAAATTACCGTGAACCGGTGATCACCGGAAAAAAAGAAAAAATCCTGCATTTCAAATTCGGTTAGAATTCAGATGCAAAAAACTGTTTGTCGCTATCTAGTCTAGTTCTCTCAGAACAGATACCCCTTAGGTGGAGCAACCGAAAAAAAAGCGACCTAAGTAAAATACTTCTAAGAAAAAAATGCGAAAATTTCGAAAAAATTTTTGATGATTGGTTCTTAGTATACTTTATATACCTCCGTATCAATTTGGGAGCATTTTTAATGCCCTCTAAGGCCTTTTATTAAATCAAGCGTCGTCAACCCCTTAGCCGGTAATTCTCGATTTGAACCGGTTATTTGCGATTTCCCCTAAATAATACAGTTTATTATTACACACAAGTACCTGCAAAACATGTTATATCGTTCAAATTTTCAATGGAGAATTCTTAAACATCAAAATTTTTTATATTTGGCATGCAACAACTTCCGGTTTTAGGGATAAATAATGACTCATCATCGAAGAATTAAATTTTGTCCTTATGAAAAATCTTAAGAAAACTTAATTTTTGGAATTTTATTTTTTAGCCATTAGTCTTAGAATTTCTTCTAGTTTCATACCCATATTGGGTCATTTGAAAATCTCGAATTTTGAAAAAAAACTGGAAAATTTTTCGAAAATTGAAAAAAAAATATTTTGGCCTGAGCTTTTTTAGTTTCCAGTTGAATACAAAACCCCGTTTTGTGATATCTCATACGGTTCGTCTGTGGTGACTCAGTCAAATCTGTCGCACCTTAAAAAAAACTACCTTATGATATTCCCTAATGACTAAACTCCTTAAAATATCATTCAAAATGGCCAATTAATTGTTTAGGAAGAGGTGGAGATAGAGGAGGCCGAGGAGGCTTTGGCGACAGAGGAGGATTTGGAGATCGAGGTGGATTTCGTGGAAGCGATAGAGGTAGCTTCGGGGGTAATAGAGGAAATGATAGAGGCGGATTCAGAGGGGGGTCTAGAGGAGGCGGAAGTTCTGGAGATTGGAATCAAACAAATACTCAACAAAGGTACGAAATAAACATTGGGTCGTTTTTTTTAGGTAGTACAATTGTGATTTCGACTGAGAGAACTAGACAAGATAGCGACAAATAGTTTTCTGCATGTGAAAAATTGGAAAAAAATGTGCGGTAGAAAATTTTTTTGGCTTCCTANGTTGATCACGTGACCGGAAATCAGTCATCAAAATTGCTCAAAATGACCGAAAAAAAAACGATTTTTGCGAATTACCGGTGAACCGGTAATCACCGGAAAAAAAGAAAAATTACTACCATTACAAATTCGGTTAAGATTCAGATGCAAAAAACCGTTTGTCACTATCTACAGTAGTCTGGTTCTCTCAGAAAAGATACCCCTTAAAGTGTATTACCGAAAAAAAACGACCTTGGCAATGTTACATTGCCCATAATTTAATTTGAAAAAAAAACTTTTCATGAAAAACACATACATGTATGTTTTTTCCATCGGAGCGTTTTTCAGTAGGTCAGTTGCACGATAATCTGACCCTGACTGGTGTCACATAACAAAATTTGACCCCATAATTTTTTCGCTCGAAAATTTGAATGACACTGGTGCAAAATGATTTATTTTACTAATCCCATATAGATAAAACCAATGAACAACTTTCTCGATGCTTGAAAACCTAGTTTTGTTGATAATGGGGTCATTTTACATAATTCATTCTTGTATATTTGGAATCGTTTCCTTTCATATGCGATGTAATATGACCCCATACGGGTCATTTTTGTAATTTGACTTTTTGGAGTCATATTAAAAAATTTGACCCCCTAAAATAAAGATCAGTAAATTTGAAGACGAAAAGTTTTTTGGAATTTTCAAAATCGGTTCAGCCATCTTCGAGAAAAACTCTTGCAACTGACCTACTGAAAAAATCCCCGCTTAAAAATAATACCGCCATAATAATGAAAATTTATGTGAAAATAATTTATTTGTTAAAAATTTATCCCTCGAAATAATTATAGCTAAATAAGCAACCACTTGGTAAATAATCTGCAAATTTGAAATACCGGGATAGCATCTGAACAATTAGATTCCGATATTTTTGACAACTTTTATCGTATTTCTTGGTCAAATTTACCTCAAAAATTTGTTTTTTTAAAAGCTTAATTTCTAAAAAAAAATTTCAATCTTGTTTGTATTATCTCAGTTTTTGATACCGACAAATGAATTCGAAACATAACTAAAATTTTCCTTGTTGGGTAAAATTAGTCAGTTGGAAGACAAACGTAATTTTTTTTTGAGATAACATTCTTTTCGTCCGCAATTCTCCATTATTTTGTAACCTGGTAAAAAAATAAGCTACAGTAGAAGGACAACCTGATAGGACACGGAATCGACTCAAAAATAAATTAATATATTGAAAATAATGGTAAATTATCAAAAAATCTCGAAAGTTATGCATTTTTGCTAAAAAAGTAATATTTTGGTCATTTTTGCAAAATTTTCATTACTTGAAGAGATAAAAAAATGTTTTTGCTTCCCCAAAATGCTGTTAATTGGACAGGGTAACGGTTTTTACATGTCCTATTCAAGTCATTCTACTGTAGCATTTTATTTAAACATTTTACCCAAAATCGTCAACGACTAGATTACAGTAAAGTTTTTTTAGTAGGACGCGTCCTAAGGATTTTGAAAGTACTGTCACACGAAAATTACTTTACTGTATTTTAAAAAAATGTCGTGGTATGAGTCATATCATATGTAATATATGTTACATACGTATCGTACCATGCCGTCTTTACAGTAACGTACTTTTCGTAGGACAATACTTTGAAAATCCCTATGACGCGTCCTACTAAAGACACTTTACTGTAATCGAAAATCTTATTGTTTTATCGAAATGTAGTATTCTTTCAAAATGTTAAAATTCAGTGAAAAACCTTCTGAATCAAGATGGGATTCCGATGCATCCCAAAAGCGAGATTCATCTCAAAATCGCGATGCGCCAAAAAGCTATGACACTCAAAAAACGCATGACCCTCCAAGATCAGGATCACGGTGGGATCGGGACACTCCCTCTAAACCCTCTTCACGTTGGGATCGTGATACCGAATCAAAACCAGACAAATATGAAGATAAATACGCAAGCAAAAGTTATTCAAGTGGAGATAAAAGTCAGTATATTTTTATTTAATTAATTTGAATGATTATTTTTATTATTACTGTCTTGGCTAATACTCACAGCTCTCTAGCGTCATTATTTCGATTTTTGGACCAAGACTTGTCTAAGCAGACGTTTTTCTGACGTCTTTGCGTATATTACCTAAAACTAAAAGCCACTGATTTTCGAAACACCTATTTCACGGAAAAATGCAAGCCAATAATGCTCTAAAAAGAAATTTACAAAAGAAAACTATATTTTTTCTTGAAACTTTACCTCTTTTTGAAAACAAATTGACCCATTTGACCGATTGCTACGAAACTTTTTTGAAAGGTGCGCCTAAGTCTTGCGAAAATTAAGCTTGCTTTTTTAGCTCTTTAGCGCCATCCTTCTATTTTTAAGAGCAATTCTAGTGAAAAAAATTTCAGGTGGACAAAACGACAAAAATTAGCTTGTCCTCGTAGACACACACGACAGTATATAATTTAAAATTTATGAGGGTATTTTCATCTGGGTTTTCAGGAGTATCTGAAGGAGGTTATAGTGGAAGCAGTAAATATGCTAGCCAAAGTACTGACCAAAGTAGTTATCAAAATGAGGGTTATGGAAACAGCCAACCGAATTATGGGGATATGGGTTATAAAAACACACAAAGGAAACTTATCAAACTGAGTCAAGAATAGTTAATAACATCGAAACCTCTGTGAGCAAGCAAAAACCATAAATAGTTGCAAATTACGATATATATATTGCGAATTAACAGGGTACACACCGGGGAATTCGTTTTATTATGAACGATATTCCAAAGCTGAAAATAAGAAAATAAAATCCCCTAATTTTTTGGAAACAATGAGGGTTTAAAGTTAATAATCCCGATTTGACCACTCTTCGCTTACCGCGCATCTGACGTACTCTTATCGTGAAATTCAGGATAGAAGAAAAATCCAGTTAATTCTTGTTTATTTAATAATTCATTATTGAACAGTTGTCCGACTACGGATTTTTCGAAATGATCATCATTTTATCGAAAATTTAATTATGCAAATTTTACAAAGTGAAATTGATTCATTTAGTTTACAAATATATCAACTATGTGCTTGTTCTGATTTTGGAAGACATGTCATATGACACCACTTGGGTGTCAGATTACATGGCTGACTATTTTGTGTACTCTTTTTTTTGACACGATCCTAAAAAAACTCTGCAGCAATATCTTGTTTTAAAAGCCATTATTGATAGTGAATTAAAATAAAATATTTTACATTTTCCTTATGTGATTCTTGCTATAAATCTTCAATTAAACTTGCTACATGCATATCTTCAATTTATTTTTTAACTTAATTAATAGTGAGATTTCTCCAAATATTTGTCGATCTCAAAAAAAATATAATTAAAAGATTCTAGCAGTGGTGAAAGAAAATTTGCAGTTTGAATACTGAACACCGGGGGTATATTTTGCAAACCAAAATAATATCGCACAACTGAAAAGTAGACTTGGAGAACAAAGCTTAGACAATATATTGAAAATATACCCCGCCCTAGAAACCTTCATTATTGATAATTTATTTGTCTGTGAAAAAAATCAAATCAAACATAATATGCTATGTAACATAGCCTATGTTTGTCGAATCAGATAATAAAAATCTTCAAATTTGATTTCTTAAAATCATTTGATTGCATACATGTATCGATAATGAAAATTGTTTTAGGTCATACATAACAGAAATTAAACAAAGAAACTATAACTTTGACAATTTACGTCATTACGCGTCACACATTTACTCGGGAAAATTGATCATGTGTATAAAGTTAAGAAACTCCGGAAGTGCCTTTGGTAATTGGGGCAATTTAACTGGGGAATTTAATCAACTGATTTATTTGCTATGCTCACAGAGGTTATAATACATTTGAAAACGCACACATTTTATCAAATTAACCCTCTTAAACTACGAAATAAATCCATGAAATAATATCACGACTTTCAATTTCACGTTGCAAATCTGTATTTTAGCATAAAATTTGGGGTAAAACAAGACTCGGGGAAAAAATTAGTACTGAAAAATATTCTAATTATAGAGAAAATTAACGCTTAAAATTAAGGCATTCTTTTAAATAACAACTTTGGCATCAAACTACGGTTATTTTTGTTGTTTTTTGCAAAAACTGAGGCTAGATTTTCGAAATTGCTTCTTGAACCTAAAAATGTTTTTTTCTTTAAAAACTCCTTTAAAAAACTACCGAAATTTGACTTCATTAGCTTGAAAAGTAAATATGACCCCATATGCAGGAAAAAAGGAAATTTGACCCCATAAGCTGTTCAATAAAAAAAACAATAAATAAAGGAAATTTAATGCCATAATCTGTAAAATAAAATGAAATTTAATACCATTAGCGGGAAAATACAAAATGTACAAAATATCAAAAATAAAATTTTACTCGATAAGCTGAAGATAAAAATAAAAAAACATCAAAAATTAAATTTTACTTGATAACCTGAAAATTAAAATAAAAGTGTGTCTTATAAACTGAAAATTAAAATCTACACTATAGTGAAGTACCTCAATGGTCCGACATTTTTAAGATAATTTTATTGGACGATTTGAGCATTTTCGGACCATTGGGTCGGACCATTTTATAAGCTCTTGTCTTAATATTTGTTACCAAATTACTTTCAACCCATATAAATATGACTAATTGTAACCTATTACTCTGCTCATGTTGATATATGAAAACAGCTACGACATGCAAATTGAACCCGACAACGTCCCACCACCTCCCCCAATCCCAGAATTTGTCGAATGGGAGCTTCAAAATTTTGATCCAGAACTGAGACAAAAAATGACTATTTTTGCTGATCAAGTTTGGTTCCGATCCATGCCAGAAGAGGGCCAAAGACAAACTTGGTATACACAGTTAGCTGTGCACAAAAGAGAGGAGGAAGATTTGAAGAGAAAACGAGACTTAGAAGAAGAAAAGAAAAAAATTGAAGAGCAAAAAGTCAAAGATGCTGCGAAGAAGAAAAAATTACAAGGAAATTGGCATTTTACTTTTTCAAAAAATAAAATAAACACTTTTGTTGATTTATAATGAGTTTATTTCCCGAGATAGGCAGTATCTCGGGAAAATTCACCGTAAAAGGTGTTTTCGGAGCTAATGTTCTCGAAAACGATTCATCCGATTCAAAAATTGTAATTGTTTACAAGCCCATTTAGCTGCCGTAGTGCAAAATACCGCGGTCTCGAAAATGTCCATGCAATTGAGAAGGCCCGGCGAAACTGAGTCTAAAAATAGACTGAAATTCTTGATTCTGATTGGTTTCAATTTCAACCACTCAGAATCCAGCTAAAATCTCCAAGAAATAATTATATTCATGATCATACCAAAATTTCGATCAAAATAAATGATCTAAAATTTTTTTTGCATTGACATTTGTACAACCTCGGGCAGCCTTACTCAAGGAATTGTCGAATATCCTTAAAAATATTGCTTTAAACTTAGCTGCGAAACTATAAAAAAAAATTGACAGCACATGGGGCCCTTGTCATGGGCTGTCAAATTAAAAACAAATATTTTGCAAAACATATCTATGGTTTTTAAAAGTTTTAATTATAAGGTGAAAATACCGCTCAACATTGGCCTATCCATGTTTTGTGGACCACGAGTTAATTTGAACCAAAAAAACTTTGAAAATATCATTTATTTAAAGTTTGTACAGATCCGACCTATATTTTTTAGCTACGTTAAAAAATAGTTGTCTTTTGAAATACGACAAGACATCGCAAAACAATTTTTTTTACTGTATATATTATTTCGCAAGATAATCAGCTTTATGTAGTATTCTTCACATTTTTTAATGATTTGTAAACTCCAAAAATTTCATTTCCAATGAATCTCTAGACTTAAAATAACGGAGTAAACACACTTAATCCTTCCAAGACATAATTTCAAACAAATTATTACAAACAGAATAAATTGTGCCACAATTTTCTGCGGTTCAAAAGTTTGTTCCGTGGTTTTTAACTATGTGGTTAAATTGTAGCCTTGTAATTTTTCGTACGGTCTAAACTAAAAGCAAACTGCAATATTTGCACATTCTTGGCCAGGAGGTGTTTTATTTTGGTGTAAATTATTATAAACAATTGGTGGTTTTAACCTCACAATATGTTTTTGAAATTACTTCTCTCGTATACTTTGTGCACGTTAGAGATCGGTAGAAAAATGCCATTTTAGGTGGTTATGCTGCATTCAATTCAAGTAGCAAATTGAAAAACTTTAATTGGAAAAATCTGCAAGGGTATTCCAAAGAAGAATTAGAACAGAAAATGGATGAAATGAACCAGGAGAGAAGGAATATGTTTGAAAATATTTTTTTTAAATAACTAATTGCAATATTTTTTTTCTATTTTTTAATGACTTTATTTTGGTCGATTTATAAAAGTAATTTTGCATTTTGACCACATAATTTTTATTTAGTAATATACAGAATATAATATAAACTGTATATTATATATATAAGGTAGCTTTTTTTTTAAGGTGACCCACCCCCTGTAGACAAAACGGTAAGAGATATCCGGAAACGGTTTTTTGTATCCGGTAGCCAAGCAAATTTTAACCGCAGAATTTTTTTTTCGATTTTTGACCTCGACCAGTTAACCGGTAATCCGCGGAAAACACCGGTAATTGGCGGTTTTGAGAGAACTAATCATAATCTCAACATAATTTTAAACTTAAGGGGGTACTCAACGGTTTTTTAATTCAGGTTAGGGACATAATAACTGCACCAAATAGCCTCAAGAAGGCAACAAAATGCATTTCTGCTCTTATCATAAAAAAAAANCACGATTATCTACACATTAACTGCTTGAACTATAATTTTGATGAATTCCCGGAAAAAAAAACGAGATTCGATTTTTTTTCTCAAAATTTATACCGAAAATGCTTATATAATAGATCTCCGGTTACCGGTTGTCCGATAAAAAAGGAAAAATTTCTCCATTGAGCTTTTTTAGTTGGCAGTTGAATGCAAAAAAACATTTCTCGATATCTTCTATGGTTTTCCCGTAATCCACATGAAAAGGGTGGCCTCCTTTAAAAAAAACTACCTAAGAGGAGATAGTTTTTCCGACGAATAATTGCCAAAAACCGGTGGTTTTTTCAGTGCTTCTTTGAGATAAAGTGTGGCCTACCACTTTTGCAAGTTATGTCAACATTTCAGCTAATCTCGACATGAAACCTGGGAGGAGATAGTTTTAACATTCAGGCTTAGGTCTTCTTGTGTCGCGTATGTGTGAAGGAGTGTATGCATACAAAAAAATTGAGATTTTTTTATTTTTAAAATTTGAGTCCCTCGCGGATATTTTTTTTTGTTTAATTTTGAAATCAAACTTGAAGCTATCGAGGTATGTACCGATGACCACTGGAAATATAAAATTCCTGCATAATTGAACTCTTAACACTTTCAATATTTTAATTTTTTATAGCGATTGTCGCAGGAAGATGATTCATTAAAAGTAACCTGTGCTGACATCCTGTATTATTTTGGTCTCGTCAAATCCCTTACCAACATTATCCGAAGGCCGGCACGGCACTACTCTCTGCAGAAATTATTATCGATAAACTCAATCATAAATAATTCGCCGGAGGACGTGGTTACTAGGGAATATCCGTGGTGGCATTTTTATTTTCAATTCGTGAAAAAGGCGTTTGAAATTCTTCATTACGTTTTCAACTGGGTGGATCAATCTTCAAATATAATTGTCAATGATGATCAATTTATTCATTATTTATTCGTTCTTATTCCTGTCAAAGGTTTGGAAATGAATATTTTAACCTTTTAATGAAAATCATAATAATAACTTCATTTTTTTTGTGGCTTGGCTTGTAAACCATAATTTTTCGATAATAGTCAAGCAGACGTGCGCCTAAGCGGACATTTTGAAAATTAGTAAAAACGTCCGCATAGACTAATACGGCAGTATTATTATTCAAACGCTTGGCTAGATCGTTTTTTCTTGTATTTTGACTAAAGTTCCTCCTGAGCTCGATTTCAAAAAATTATGAAATTTTAATTATAGGTTTATCGGGGTCGTAGAATTTTAATTGAGATTATTTTTGAAATCTCCGTGGTAGTTTTGGTCATAAACACCAAAAATGGAATTTTTGTATACAAATATATATTGTTCAACTAAATCACAGTTTTTGATTTGAAATTAAACCTAAAAACTTTTCGGAATTTTTTTTTCAAATTTTTAGGAAGATTTATTATTAATAATAAAGAGTTTTAACTGACTTTGATGAACTCAGTAAAACATTTAAACGTAAGATAACTTCGAAACTGATGCATAGGTAATTTTCGAAATTTTGGGCCATTATATATTGATTTAAAAGTTGTTTACAAATAGCGTCTTTGAGTCCCAAAAATATTTAAATTTTGCATGCTTCCCTAATCGGCCGTCAAATTTTTGAAAAATCAAATTATACCCAATATAAGACGTAAATGCTGATAACTTTAGAGTGTGATGTTTTTATCGAGTGCACAACTGTGTTAGAAGATTTGCTTACCACAAAAACGAAGTCAATGCTCGATCTTAAAAGAATTCCGATTCTGAAATCGGTGATGCAAAATTGTTCTGATTCTCAGTTCCCCTTCCTTTGCCGAGTGATTGCAGTGATCATGTCAGATAATGACAACACAAAACCTGCAAATGACACTCTTAAAGGTATGGTGGCGCTTATGGATCTCTTTCTAGAAATATAGAGTAGGTTCAAAAGAACGCATTTTTCTGTGGTTACTGTAGAAAAATGTCTCCAAAATGTAATTTATGATAAGTTTTTGATAACCATGTTTTGCAAAAATTTTATGAGTGCATTATTTTCTTCAAAAATCGTAACATAACGTTTTCCCCAAAAATCGTAAGTTAACCTTTTTCCCAATAGTCGTAAGATCACTTTTTTCTCCAAAAAACGTAAGGTAGCTTTTTTTTAGGGTGACCCACCCCCTGTAGACAAAACAGTAAGAGATATCCGGAAACGGTTTTTTGTATCCGGTAGCCAAGCAAATTTTAACCACAGAAAATTTTTTTTCGATTTTTGACCTCGACCAGTTAACCGGTAATCCGCGGAAAACACCGGTAAATTTCAGTTAATAGAGAACTGACCATAGTATACATTCGAAAATTTGTTTGGAGGGATAAGTTTTGAAAAAATTTTTGGGTTTTTTATTTTGAAACCAGACACCACCTGGTGGTGTAAAGAGCAGTTTTGTGTCTCATGAGACTGGAGTGATATGTGAACCTATACATATACTTATCTTGGTAACTTTTCAAGAGAAAGATTTCGTTCATAAAAAATTTTAACATCCGAAATGATTTTTGGATCATCAGTGAGTTTATTAATCCTTTTTGTTCTTGTGAAAATGACTTTTAATTCGTAAACGACCTCTTGGTATTCCAAGTTGCTTTACTGCAGTTCGTAAGATAATCTTTTTGCAAAAATTCAAAGATGATTTCTTTCTGCAAAAATTTTATGATAACTTTTTTTGCTAAAATTTTAAGATAATGTTTTTGTAAAAAAAATTTTAAATATTTTTTTTTGCGAAAATTTCAACAAATTTTTTTTTTCGATAACGCCTCCGCTCATCACTTAATATACTAACCCCGAAAGAAACTTTACAGGTTGACATCACCGTTTGTTCACAGTATTGTTGTCCAATCGAAATTAAAAACTACCTAACTTTTTGAGCCTACTCTACTGGTTCATTTGTTTTCGTAACCACCACGGTATATAAGGAGGTGGCGGGAGCATGTTTTTGGTGATTAATAATTTTGGGATAATTTTCAGCGCAGGACGAGTGGCTTCTTAATTCTACTAATCATGCGATAAGTGATTCAAATCAAAAGTATCTCATTGGACTGTCCGACTTCGTCGAAAGATTAATCAAATTATCTATGAGGCCCTTAGAGGACGCAGATAACGTCTGGGAGGTTATGGAGAACTTGCAGGTAAGATTTGTTTAATTTTGAATCGGTCAATTTTATGTCAAAAAAATTACGAGGCTATTTTGTGGTGAATTTTAAAGTTTAAAAACTCAATAATTCACGATATCAAACGACTTTTTATGCTGTTGAAAATAAATAAAATGCTGCAATTAAAAATTTAGTATTACACATATTTTGTGAGGTCGATAGGGTGCGCAGCAGTAGAACTAAAAATTGACCTAAAAAACAAAATGAAGTTTTTATTTGAAACTTTTATCGACTTTAAATTGAAGTGAGTGCTGCAAATAAGGAGTTTAATAACTCATTTCAAGACCACTACACAGCCAAAACAATGTTCGTTTGGTCTGAAGTGTTCCCGCTTCACACCCTATGCATGAGTCATTTTGTAATTTGACCCCATTTTTAAAACAATTTTCAAAAGAAAGTTTTAAAATAATTTTTTTCTAGTCTTGGGTTGCAACAACGTATGTTACACAAAGTTCTATCCAGCTCCTCCGACAGTCTCTCACCGAATTGTTCCACAACAGTAATAACCGTAACGGCGCACAACGTGAGCGACCCGACGGGACCCTTTCTGCTCTCGATAAATTGAAAATTCATAATGAAAAAATGTACAAGATTGAAGCGTTATTTATTCTTACTCTACTTTTATGTGGAAACCACAAAGAACATGTACAGAAAAAAGTCTGTCAATTAAATTTAATACCAGGGCTTAATAAGGTTAGTTCGTAGATAAAAACAATCAGAAATTAACTTTGTTTTCAGTTGTTCAAAAATTTTATCTGGAAATCGGAAAGTAATGACGATCCACCGCTAATGAATCCACCAAGTGAAGACTGTAGCGCAGATACGGCTCTGAAAGGTAAGGTCTGATTTGTTTAGGGACGATTTGAAATTAAAAAATGGGTACCTTTTTTATCGGCGATTCTTGCGGTTATTTAAATCCGGGGCCATAATTTATGGGCCATAATTTTTTTTGGGTTTGAACTTTAAAAACGATTTTTTTGAAAGAAATTTCAAAACCTATAAAAACCTTTAAAGGGTTCCGCCAATAGAATTTGTAACCATTTTTGACTTTCAAAATTTCTTATTTCAAATCGCCAGGATGCTCAAACTGATGAGCTACTTCTGAACTGCTAAATCCGATTTTTTTTTAATTTTGGGCCATAATATAAATTTTCAAGCAATGTGCGACTGCATCTCTAGTAATTTTAGTAACTCTGGTAATAATACTCTAGTAATTTTTAATGGTCTTTGAGGCTCCCAAAAAAAGCAGACCTTTGTAGCTTTTTTTTCAACTGGGCCCACCCTACTCAGTCATTTTTCTCGATGACCATACGAGATATCAACAAACAGTTTTTTGCTATGTTTAGCCAAGTAAATTTGTGACATGTAAAAATTTTTGTTTTTCTCGTGGTCAACCAGTTTACCGGTAATTGATGTTCGAAAACCGGAAGTCCATATGTTCGAATCTCAGTCAGCTCATTTTTTTGTTTATTTCAACCGAAATGAAAGTATTCCTGAAAGTGATCGTTTGA
>SCLH01000220.1:18536-38274 GCA_004367855.1 Oikopleura vanhoeffeni
TTTTTTGTTTAGGTATCCCAAGGTCATTTTGATCTTTTAGCAGAGTTAATGAAATTTAATGATGATGCGTTTCGTAAATTTGAAATTGCTGTCGAGACTGGCGACAGATTTCAAAGGTTTATGAGACTTGCTGGCGATAGGTAAGAATTAAAAATAATATTTTTTTTGACTTTCATATATGTTGATCAAATACACCAATTTGTCCTTATACTCGAGAAAACCCTGTTTTAGTGATAATACCGGTAAACCGGAAGTCCGGTTTCTTAAAAACAAACTTCAATCGGATGAGCCATCTCCGAAAACATTCGAACCGATTGAAAGTTGCGCTAAACTTAATTACCGCCTGTATAAAACAATAATAACGCGATTTATATTATGTCTCAAATTCAGATGAGAAATTAATTTTGTTATTTAATTCCAACAAATCAAAGAAAAAAAATGAGAAATATTTTTTTTTTAATTTGCAACTTCACATGCATCATTTAAAATTTTGACAAAAAAGTTATGAATCCTCGCTAAACAAGTGTACTTTTCTTCCTAGAATCGGTTGAGCCTCATGCTGGTACCTAAATCACGATATAATGTCAACCAATCAGCGAAACGCATTTTTTTGGAAATCGTACTGTACTTGTTTTTTCATTTTTCAAACGAATGTCTCTCTCTTTAAAGGAACCCACCCTTGTCAGCGTTGGGTACTCCCTTAATTATGTGCCTGAAGGTCAATTTAAATAATTTTGAAGACCTTAAAAGATTTTGGACTGAATTTCACTTTTTTTCTAAGACCAAAACAATCATTGATTTCTTTTAGTTTGGTGGACAGTAATATGTTTATTCGATGTGCGACATTAACATATCATAAATTTCAACGTGAAAATATTTGTATCGAAAAATCACGATTGTTAAGTTATATGAGTGATAAATGGACGAGGTCTAAATTGGTTGCATCACTTATCGAATTGATAACGCCAGAAACACTAAACCAGGTAATTTTAAAAATGCTATTTTTTTTCCAAAAAAATAATGACATTTCGATCGAATATGAGTCATAATCAAAGCGATTATTCATTCAATAAAATAGCTACTGTTTGAATCGACGAATAGCACACGGCGGTCAACTTTATAAAGAAATTTTGGCTGTGAACTTCATCGAAAAAAGACTAAGAAATTTCTCAACATTTTTTTTCACGATGCTTTTCGCTGATTGGTCAAAAAAAATATACAGTTCTGCCTAGAATCTAACGGGCTTCAATTTGGTCATATTTTTAAGGCAATCTGACTAAGATTTGAAATCGACCAATCAGCGAAAAGCATCGTGAAAAAAAATGTTGGGAAATTTTTTAGTCTTTTTTCGATGAAGAGTTCACAGCAAGTTAAAGGGCCTGACTAGCTCTTTATAAAGTTGACCGCCGTGTAGCACACATTGAAAAAAAAACGCATTTTTATTTTCTGATAAAATGATTTTTAGGAAAATGTATCTTGTTTAAATACTTCATTAGTATTCATGATCACAGCACGCCGTGAACATACGTTATCATTTTATCTTTCTGATTTGTCAAAGCGTCGAAATCCAGATGGTGTGCCACTATTAGAGAACTATCAGGTCAGTTTCTCCATAATATCAATGAAAATATATTTTTTTTTATAAATTTTTTCATTGATTTAAAATTTTTGAAAAAAAATTCATTTGTTATATTGTGTTTCAGGAACTTCTCGAATTTTGGCTTAGCCATTATTCACTATCTGTGAAGGAAAAAGATTGCCAAAGTTTAGAACAGGGAACTGGAATCAAATTTGATGAATGGACGTCAACTGTTGAAATACTACTAGGTACAGTAATGTCATATCAGTGATATGATATCACCAATATGACAATAAACGTCATATACTGTGAAAACTTTGCAATATAATTTTGTACACTAATACAAAAAAAAATACGTTTGGGCAAACAATAGTATTATTAACTGTTATTTCTAGCTAGCCTAAGCGGTTTTTTTAAAGTTTCTCAATTTCAACAATATGAAAATTTTATTTTTGAAATTTTGTAAAAATTCAAAAAATCCCAACACTTTCAAAAAGTTCACGCATATTTTTCGATTAAAATTTGGCATAGCGTAGATGGTTTGAAGTGCGAAAATGCCAATCACACGGTCAAAGTATCTTTAGCATGATTTTTTCTAGTTTCCACGCTGAAGATACCGCTGCAGAATAACACCCGATTTATAAAATTTCGTATTTATTTTAAAATCTTTAGATAGGCAAAAAGTTGAACTTAAAGTTGGGTTACGTTCCGCGAAATATTTTCATCAAAATACATTTTTCCGCCTACGCATTTTCGATACTAAAATTTTTTCCTAAACTGACCAAATTTTTTTTTCCAAATTATTCGAAAAACTTTTATTCTATCTAAACCCAAATTTTGTTGCGGTCACGCTCTTTCCGTTTTTAATTGAAAAAAATCAATATTTATGCCGTTTTNCGAGTTTGAAGACAGAAAAAGGAGTTTTCTAGAGTAATTTTCTGACCAATAGGGGCCACAAAACGCAGGCCAAATTCAAAGCACCAAATTTATGGTTAATTTGTATCAGGGATGCCAAAAATGACAATTAAAATGACCCAAAGTTACCAAAAGAGCCGCTAGAGAGCAAATGCGAAGCATTTGCTGGACTATTTTTGTTGTTGGCCTAATGAGTAAATTTGTATCAGGGAAGTCTGGTGTTTTTTTATGATGAAGAAAAGTACTTTTCGCGGTACAGTACTTTCTTTTTTGACTCGGGCCGTCTTATTAAAGTCATATTGCTGTAGAATATTATAAAAGATATAAATCAACGGTTTTCTTGTATCATGTACCCAAGTAAAAAGTTTTGCCATGGCCTTAATGTACACAATTATCTTTTAAACACAAATTGTAACATGTAACAGCCCCCGGCAGGTCCTGCCGGGAGGCAATGCTTTCTTAATAATGATTAAATCATTATAAAAATTCTTATAAAAAATCCTAATTTAATGATTATAAATAGAATTATTTTAATTTATGGAATGGCATTTGCCGGTTTTCCGTTGGAATCATATTTTCTTGCATCAATCCCAGATCTTTTACATCAAATAGTTTTGACATGCTCTAAGTGTACACAATAATACATATGACATCCCCCCGGCAGGGCCCGCCGGGAGGAAATAATATTGAAATTTGTGTCAAAATAAAAAAAATAAGATCGATATATTCATGAAAAAAATATTTTTTCGAAAATTCTCATGTTTTTTGTATCATGTACCCAAGAAATAAAAATTGCCATGCCCTTAGTGTACACAATTATCTTTTAAACCAAAATTGTAACATGTTACAGACCCGGCAGGGCCCGCCGCCGGGAGGCAATACTTTTTGAAATACTATTCATGGACAAAATTGTTTTGTAAAAATCAGTTTCAAACATTTTTTTAAATCAAATATGAAAATATTGTCGAAATAAAAAATTTTAGATCAGTATATTCAAGCAAAAAAAAATATTTTTTGAAAATTCCCATGTTTTGCCACAGAAAACTGGTCATTTCAGAAGTCTATTACCAGTGAACCAGTTGACTTGGAAAAAAAACAAAAAAGTTTCCCATGTCAAACATTTACTTTAGTACATGATACAAAAAACCGTTTGTCGTTATTTCTTATAATCTTGGAGTAATTATGCTGACAAGGGTGGGTTTCATTTAAAAAAGCTACGTTAAATATTTTTTGTTTGAAAAACCCCTGCCTACAGAAAGATATTTATACAGATTAAATTTGGTAGCACGGAAAAAATCAATATTTTATATCTCTCAAGAAAAAATTTTTTTAGGAAAATATGATATCGATGTAAATTCAAGCGAAATTTAGAACAAAAAAGTAAATTCGATATTTGTTTGATGATAGAAAATCGACAAAACGAAAACTTTTCTTTAATAAGGCCAATTTCATAATAAGTTATTCTGAACTTTGTGTATTCATTTGAAAAAAAATTGTAAGAAATGCAAAATTTGATTGCCAACAAGAACATCTACATTATTAAAAAAAAATCTTCTTAATTTTTACTTATTGCTCTCTAGCGGCTGGAGTGGGCATTTTGTCAAATTTTAATGGTCATTTTCGGTTTCTCTGGAATCATTTTACATCCTGCCCTTTATTTTTTAGGGCCCGAATATAGCCAGCTTTTTGCTCTCTAGCGGCTCTTGTGGGCATTTTTTCAAATTTTTACGGTCATTTTCGGCATTTCCGATACCGAGTTACCCCTAGCCTCATTTTTTTGAGCCTGCACATGGCCCGCGTTTTTGCTCTCCAGCGGCTTTCTATGACCATTTAGAGCTTAACCTATTTCGAATTCGGATTCCTGAGGTCGATGTTACCCCAATGGGCCCCATGGCGGACCATATTGTTTTGGCCTGCGTTTTGTACCCTTGCCAATTTAAGGGGGTACTCAACGGTTTTTTAATTCAGGTTTGGGACATATTAACTGCACAAGATAACTTCAGGAAAGCCAAAAAATGCATTTCTGCTCTTATCATAATAAAAAAAATTCAAAATTTTCGAATTTTTTATGAGTATTTTTTCGGGGAAAAATACATAAACGTCAATTTTAATGAAAAATTCTAAAAATAAGTAAAAGTGAGTAGCAACTTTTTACTTCAGTTTTGCAGTAGCTTCAATTTGAGGGTACTTTTGGTACAATCGGATGAAAATAAATTTCCAGAAACTCCGAAAATTGACTTCCGGTTGAAGTAAAATGCAATTTTCTATTAATAGGAGCAATGATTAAAACAAAAATTTTCACTGGAAATTGTGAAGACATGTTTTCAAGTATTATATCAAATTTAAAAAAAAATGTATCGAGTCGTTTTCGAGAAATTTTTGTTTCAGTTTAGAATTTTCACATTTNGTAGCACGGAAAAAATCAATATTTTATATCTCTCAAGAAAATTTTTTTTTAGAAAAATATGATATCGATGTAAATTCGAGCGAAATTTAGAACAAAAAAGTAAATTCGATATTTGTTTTGATGATAGAAAATCGACAAAACGAAAACTTTTCTTGAATAAGGCCAATTTCATAATAAGTTATTCTGAACTTTGTGTATTCATTTGAAAAAATATTGTAAGAAATGCAAAATTTGATTGCGAACAAGAACATCTACATTATTAAAAAAAAATCTTCTTAATTTTTACTTATTGCTCTCTAGCGGCTCTTGTGGGCATTTTTTCAAATTTTTACGGTCATTTTCGGCATTTCCGATACCGAGTTACCCCTAGCCTCATTTTTTTTGAGCCTGCACATGGCCCTGTTTTTGCTCTCCAGCGGCTTTCTAGGACCATTTAGAGCCTAACCTATTTCGAATTCGGATTCCTGAGGTCGATCTAACCCCAATGGGCCCCATGGCGGACCATATTGTTTTGGCCCTCGTTTTGTACCCTTGCCAATTTAAGGATGTCGCTGATTTGGACCGTTTACGAAGGTGTTTTTCGATAAACTGACAGAGCTGATATCCCAAAAACTATTTTATCTTGAAGAACAACTCTTTGCGATCATTTTGAATTTAACAGTAATCTGATACAATTCCACCTACGCCCACACCTAAGCATTTAATAAGCCTTATAAAAAACACTCAGAACGTATCTTCTCATCCAATGTTCATCATTTTTAATTATTTTTTCGGGTCAGGCTCCAGAGAAGCAACACAAATAATGCACTAGCGCCCGTTTCTCGAAAATTTGATCTTGGCGGACAAAAACGCGAAAAAACTAAAAATTTTTAAAAATGCGATAAGTGTTTTTCTATTGGCGAGACCGAGTTTAAAATAGCATGAAAACTCTTGAAAGTGTTCTAATCTACGGAACTTGTCAGTGTTTTAATTATTTGACAGTATTTTAATCAACTTTAATTTTTGAAGAACCTTCATTTGGTTAAAATTTAGGCTAAAAATGAAAACTTGACATGTCCCCCAAGGAACGCCGAATCAAAATTTACCTCTAGCATATTGTCAAACAAGTCTTGTGCTTCCATATCCAGTATGAGCCGAAACTGTATATCCTAAGCTGGTGGAGGAGATACCTGTGTACTAAGCCTCCCGAACTGAGCTTTTCAAAATTTTTTGTTTTTGTCAGCCAAAAGCAAATTTTCGAGAAACGGGCGCTAGCGAATTATTTGTGTTGTTTCTGTGGAGCCGGACACAAAAAAATGATAAAAATTGAAGGAGAAGATACGTTCTGAGTGTTTTTTATGAGGCTTATTTGAAGCGTAGGTGGAATTGTATCAGATTAATATTATATTCCAAATGATCGCGAAGAGTTTTTCTTCAAGATAAAAAAGTTTTTGGGATATATCAGCTCTGTCAGTTTATCGAACAACACCTTCGTAAGAGGTCCAAATCAGCGACACCTACACCCTTAAGGGAGTGGTTGTCGCGGATTAAGCTGTTTTTTGAAGTTTTTATACATGGTTTCTTNTTGAAAGGTCGTTCCTGATTGGTCGGCTCATCAGAGGCCTCCGATGTGTTTTGTGGAAGCAAGATCAATGTTCAATTATCCCTAAACTGAAATCCATATGTTCGTGCTGTTTCTAGTATTTCATTGTGGCGACGCTGAAAACCCTGTTTTTTGGCCTTAAAATGCGACCAGTACTCCCTTAAGGGGATAGCGGTCGCATAATTGTACTTTCGCAATCCACTTTACCAGAATACTAAACAGCTTCGAAACTTTTGAGGAAAGCCATTTGGTAGATCTATCCTTAATCTACAAAAAACGATTATCAGAATAATTTTTGGCCGACCCCAGTGACCACCATGCAGCGAATTCTAGAACACCTGATCAAAATTTCAAAATCTTTTTACTCCTAGAGCTCGCATACGATTTCACTCAAACTTGGCATGACCCACGGAAACACTTATGGTTTTAATCTGATGTAGCGGATTTTCGAATTTTCAACTCGTTTTACTAGAACTCCGTAAAACCGTCTAATTTCAAGGTTTTGGCTATTCAAAATCTATCTCCTCCGAGGTTACATTTCAGAATGCAGTATTAATTTGAGAAAAGATAAAAAAATATGTTTTTGTTATTTTGATGTAGCCGAATCTTAAAATGTTTTGTAGAATTCTAGAAAACCGCATTTTAGTAAACCAGAAGTAAAATCTTGGAAAATGAAAGTCGTTGTTTTAAGTCGAAAGTACCACCAAATTAAAGCTTGAGTTTCACTGATCAAAAAATCTGCTCACAGCTGTTTGATATTTTGAGTTTTTCTGGTCGAAAAGTGGGTTTCAATGTTTTCCAAAAAAAATTACTTTTTTTTTAATAAGTTTATGCTTTTTGAGTGTTCCCTAGCAATTTCGTGCTATTTTTACCCCCCAAAATACCCTAAAAAGAGTGCGACCGCTACCCCCTTAAGAGAGTGGGTGTCGCTGATTTGAGCCTCTTCCAAGGTCATTTCCCGCCAAACTAGCAAAGGTGATATTTCAAAAACATTTGTAACTAACAGAACCAACCTTTGTGGTAATTTTGAACTTGACAGTAATCTGATACAATCCCACCTACGCCGACACCTACGCTTTTAAAAAGCTTCTTAAAAAGACACGCAGNGAAAGGTTTTCAAAATTTTAAGGAGTTATACAATAGGTTAAAATGAAGTTATATACCAAAACGTGGAAAATTCCGTACATTAGAACCGTACGTTAAATATGACTTCATTCAAAACGCACCCAACGTAATTTGAAATAAAAACCACAATCGCTCACACAATTGAGGCATATTATTATCAAAATTACCCATGGCCCGACAAATTAGTTGTCTTTTTTTGGCATTTTTTCACGTTTTGTAAAAATTTCTAGATCATCTTTGGCCTTTCGGTTTTTTGGCCTTCTACTGTCTTTGGCCTTTTGCATTTTTGGCCTTTGGCATTTTTTGGCCTTTTGCGGTACAATTTTTAAAAATTGCAAAAGGCCAATTTTGGCCTTTTGCAATTTTGGCCTTCTACTGCCAACCCAATTAAGTGTACTAAGAACCCAATCATCAAAAAAAAATTCGAAATTTTCGCATTTTTTTCGATTTTTTCAAAGTATTTTTAAAAAGATGAAGTTATAAGATGAAGAAATAACGTTTGCTCAAATTTGACCACTAACACTTCAAAATATCGACTTGCATTAAACCAACTTTCCTCATCAGTGTTTCACTGGCTTTCTTTGAGCCTACTTTCGAAAAAATCGAAGCACTTTTTTCGGAAATGTTTCGGAAAATGACCAAAAAATCATATTTCAAGTTCTAGCTCGAAATGGCAAAAAAAGCTCTCTATTATCTCTTTAAAAATATTCTGAGGAATACTTGATAAAAATTTGAGCTATTTTGGAAAACATATCCTCGGAGGAGATGATTTTGATTCTGCAATTGTTAAAAATCGTCGGTTATTTGGCGTTCTAGAATTGTTCAGCTGCCGGATCGAAAAAAGCTCTCTATTAAAAATTTATATACTACCGTACGTGAATCTGTGGAAATTTGAGCTCAATTGGATATACGTCTGGAGGAGATAGATTTTGAAATTTGAAAATGTCACCTTGTTACGATACTGTACCTATTGGTGTAATGGTCCAAAAATAATTTGTGATGTACTTTTTCGCAAGATTAAGGATAGATCTACAAATTAGCATTTTCGGTTTTTCTCATGACTGTTAGTTTCAGTATATTCAGCCTAGAAAATGTCAAATCAGAGTCGATACCCCTTAAGCTATGGGGGTTATCTCAGAATTGACATTTTAAATTCTTACCGGTTGATTTCCGTGTATTACCGGACGTCCGGTAAAACACCAAAAAAATTGTATCATTGAGTTTTTTCTTGGCTTGCTTATCTTGCTTCGTTAAAAAATGGCATGGAGGCAAAGGGTGGGGTAACCTAAAAAAAAAGCTACCTAAGGTTTTGAAATTAAAATTATGGTCATTTTTTCAAATAATTGAAAGACTCTTTATTATTATTCTTTACTCCAATTGAATAATACGTTTATTTTCAGGTCGTCAGCCACCAGATACCAACGAACCTTCCTTGACACGATATTTGCCATGTAAAGAACGAATAACCCGCGATAAAAGTGTTTCCAGATTAACATGATCATTTTATATTTCAATTAACAGTACCTTTAAAACAAAACAAAAACTTATTGCTCTCTGATTAAAACCTTTTTACTAGAAATTCTAGAAAAGATTGTATAATTATGTCGAGGGTTTCAGGGTTCTGTTCCTTCTCTGTTTCTTAAACGTCACGTTCAACTTGAAAATTATTCCAACAAAAAATTCGAAAATTACTTGTTATTATTAACCAAATTAAATCCAACGTACTGTTTGTGTGACGTTTCAAGAAAGTCCGTGAATAACTTTTCAAATAAGGTTAAAATTTAAAAAACACGCCAAATGTCAAAAACAGGGGGAGTGTTCTGTCTAATCCTATGGTGCGAGAAATAGAATCCTCGCTTTAGGTGTTTTTCATGAATGTCATCTTATAAACTTTCCCAAACAGCAAAGAAAAAGTCTCTTAAATTGTATTTTTGAGACATAACAATTATTGAAATTATATTTAAAAATAGTTTGTTTTTGAAGTTTCGGCTAAAAAGCCATTTTTAGTGTGCAGAGAACAAGATTTAGTCGAAACAAATCTGCACACTGAAAATGGTTTTTAGCCGAAACGTCAAAAATAAACTTCTAAATTTGTATTCAGTTATTTATTATCTTGTAAAATAAGCCAACAAAAGTCAAAACATGTTTTTTTAAAGAAAATAGCAAATTATCTATATATTGTATAAAAGTTTAAAAATAATGCAGACAGACCGAATTATCGATTAAATAAATCATTCAAAATTCTCAAGTAAATCCGATAAAATATTTAGAAAATTTGCTACAATTGTATTTTCTCTCAAAAAACGAGTTTTCACTTTTGCAGGCCTATTTTTCGGATGATAAAATTTCTAACTAAATATTTCTTTGGGAGATCGAAATCTATCTCAACGACAAAGATGTTTTCCAGCACAAATATCTGAACTCAAGCGTATCGACGCAAAACAATGTTTTTTAAATGTTGAAAGTATTTGGTTAATAATATCAAAAATCTGTTTTATTTTCCAGCTCAGAGATAATTTTAAATCTTTAAATAAATTCCAAAAACTTCTAGAATTCGAAACTTTGTAAAAATGCCCGAAACCGTTGCCGACGATGGAGTAGAAGAACGCTTAATTTCAGAAGAGTATAAAATTTGGAAGAAAAATACTCCATTTTTGTACGATCTAGTTATCACTCATGCACTAGAGTGGCCATCGTTAACCGCACAATGGTTACCAGAAGTAACACAAGGAAAGGTTTTCAATATATTTTTTCATGATTTATTGGTTTAATTTTTCGTTTTGGGAGATGCTCTCGACTTTCTACAGCATTAAATTAAAATAGGAAACATTGAATTCTAAAAAATATCTTTCGGCAATCAAGTTCTCATCATCAATGCTTTTTTACAGTACCAAACAGTTGTGTACAAAATTTACAAGCAATAAAAATATGCATATCGAAGATTATACCTACGTGTGCCGGATAACTTTGACGTCAGAGCCCTCAAGAATCGTGTGATTTGATTGGTCAATACACATTGACTCTTGTGTATTGTCCAATCAAATCACAGGATTATTTACAGGGTGTAAGGTTTTTCCCTTCTTTTTTCCAAATTGGATTCATTTGATTTCCGCCGTTTTGATTGGTTGAATCTGAGAAAGACGTAGGTAAAAACCTTACACCCTGTAGGTCTCTGACGTCAAAGTTCTACGGGACACGTAGGTATAATCTTCGATATTCTACAAAGTCATTGAACACGTCTGTTTTTAATAACACATGCATGTATTTAACAAGTTATGCAAATTTTTACATAGATGCCCACTTTGTTAAAATACATGCATGTGTTACTAAAAACAAACTTTGTAGAATATGCATTTTTCAAATTTTTAACACAACTCTTTAGTACTGTACAAAATAGGATTGATGATGACAACTTGATTGTAGAAATATATCTCATTTTTAATCCGATAATTTATCAGAAAGAAAAGTCCATTTTAAATTATATGAAAACCCTTCATTTAGGAAGTGACTATCATACGCATAGATTAATTTTGGGCACACACACAAGTGACGAACAAAATCATTTGCTCATCGCTTCCGTTCAATTACCAGCAGAAGATGCTGCTATTGATACTACTTCTTACGACGCTGAAAAGGTAAATTATTTATCAATAATTAAAAAAACTTCGGTTTAAAACTTACAAAAATACAGGTCTACCGTATAAAATATATACAGTTGGAAGGTATTATAAAAATATTTTATAGTAGCTTGAGGGGGGTAATGTGCGCGAAGAGATTTATTTTCAAATTTTCGTCTAGATTAAATCAACGCAAAAATGAGAATAGACGTAGTCTAAGCTTTCAGTTTGCTAGGTGGCGTCAAAGTTGAAATTTTTTGATACTCACGAAGGCTGAGACCACGCTCATTTTCATTTTTTTGTTCAATTTAGTAAGGACAAAAAGAAATTTAAATCTATTTGCACACCCCCTAACATCGAAACCCGATTAATTTTTTCAAGCAAAACCCACCGTAGGCTTGCATATAAAATTATAATTATTTAAGGGTGAATTTGGAGGATTTGGATCTGTTTCTGGTAAAATTGACGTCCAAATCCGAATTAATCACGAGGGCGAAGTCAACAGAGCTCGATATATGCCTCAAAATCCCCATATCATTGGAACCAAAACGCCATCCAGTGACGTCCTCATTTTTGATTATACAAAACATCCAAGTATTCCAGATGCTAATACTGGCTGTAACCCAGAATTGCGACTGAAAGGTCACTCGAAAGAAGGATATGGTTTGTCATGGAATGCTAACAAGGTAATGAAGTTTTTTGAAGATCACCTTAAATATTTTTTTTAGATGCGACAGATTTGACTCCACAGACCAATTTTTTTTTGCTCTACCGGTAATTCTCGGTTTGAACCGGTTATTTGCGATTTCGCTAATAATACAAGTTTAAGTATTACACTGATACCTGTAAAACATTTATATGCTTAAATTTCATAGAGCATATTTTTCACATGTTTACATATTTGAAATTTGACATTCAAAAACTTCCGGTTTTGGGGAAAATAATGACTATCATCAAATAATGAGTCATCATCGAAGAATTAAATTATCATACTGATGAAAAATCTCACGAAACTCAATTTTTGGAAATTTATTTTCAGCCATTATCCTTAGGTAAACTTTTTTTTTAGAACACCCGGCTGAGGTTTTTACAACTCTCACTTTGGAACGGAACAAGATATTCGCCACGGATTTTGTGCAGTCCAACAGACAATTAAAAACTCCAAAGACCCTCGTTTTTGATTTTCCCGACGGATGTCCGGTTATACCTGAAATTTACCGGTTAAATTTAAAAAGTCGATTCTGAGAAACACACAATCTTCGAAACTAATTTTGGAATTTATACAACTTTTTCTAAGATTTTTTGGCAAATATTCTTTTTGTCACCTGACACCGAATAGGCCAATTTTTATATATGAGGAATTTCAGCAGATGATAACTTCTCCTTGGTATAATGGTTAAGGTTTTGGAAGTCTGACGGTGATTTGTTAGAGTTCGAATCTCTGTCTAATGCATATATTTTTTTAATATTGTTTTCATTTTTTCTTGAAGAAATGAGTTGAGCGCAGTCCGGACCCCTTGAAGGTGTAATAATGACAAAATGTTATTGCCAACATTTTCTCTTGATAAAACTATCCGAGTAAGTATAGTTTCGCTCACATTCCTATTTGAGAGATAAAAAAGCTGAAATGTGAACCCTTTGCACGGGCTTCATATGACAAAAAGAATTTTGGCCAGAAACTTCCGACGACAAGTTGTGCACGATGCACAAAAAATTGGCTTCGAAGACATGGTGCGAGTTCCAGAATCGTTTTTTTAAAAGACTTTCCGGTCAATTTACCGGTAGAACGGACATCCGTCAAAAATTCTGGTCTTTGAAGTTTTTAATTGCTGTTTGGATGTCAAAAATCCGTTTGTGAATATCTGTTTCCGTCACAAGTGAGAGGGTAAAAACCCAGCCGGGTGCTTTTCCTAAAAAAAAGTTACTACTCGTTAGACATTTTCTTTCCCTCCTCCTTTTCCCCGGTCATTTAGAAAAAATCTCGAGAAAAATTTTCAGGAGAAAGATTTTTGACCTAAGCCTTTTTTCAGTTTCCAGATGCATGCAAAAACGTTTTGTGATATCCATACGGGGTTCGTTGTGGTGCGACAAGTCAAAATCCTGGTCGCGTCTAAGAAGAAATTAATCTTAAAGGTAGCCGATTCAACAACAAAAAAAGACCAAAAAGGTGCATATTTTAAAAATATTTATTCTAGGAAGGATATTTACTGTCGGCATCTGATGACCATACAATTTGTCTTTGGGATATCAATCAGGCTCCAAAAGATGCAAAAACATTAGCTGCTATGAATGTTTTCAACGGCCACGGTATGTAATGATATTTTAGTTAAAAATATGTTGCTATAGCCGGATAAAATATTAAACGAAGAGTGGTCGTTAAATAAATTTTACTGAATTTAAATAGAATTTTATTCATCCGGAATTTTCAACTATCTGATCCATTGATTTTTTTTGAAAAGCCAAATCGAGATTAAAGATGACTGTAGTCATCCAAAAAAACATCAAAATTCAAAAAAATGATTTAAATTTGAGCAAATGAAGGCCTTTAGGACTTAAGGAGGTTGCTACTGCCATAAATGATCTCATTTTGAAGAAACCAGGTAAATGCGAAAAACTTCAAATTAAGTATGCTGAATTGCTCGAAATTCTCTAGGCTTAAATCTGATCATTTTCGGGACCTTATTATATTTACCAGTATACCAGATTCAAAACCGGTAATTTAAATCTTAAAAAAGTTTCAGCGCGTTCAATTATTACAGTAGAAGTCTACAAATTTCAGGAATTGTTAAAAACAGAATTATCAAACTTTTGTAGGAATTAAATTTGAAAAAAAAAATTTCAAACTATAGAATTTTTATTAAAACAAATTTTTTTGTTAAAAGAACACCGGTCAAAATTTAGTTTTAATAAAAATTCTAGAGTTTGAAAATTTTTTTTTAAATTTAATTCTACAAAAGTTAATTAATTCGTGTTGTAACGAATTCCTGAAATTTGTAGACTCTACTGGAAATAATTGGACGCCGCTGAAACTTTTTAAGATTTTAAATTACCGATTGTGAATCTGGTATACTGGTAAAACGTATATAATAAAGAGTCCGAAAAGATCAGATTTTTAAAGCCGAGCATTTCGAGCACTTCAGCAATACTAATTGAAGTATTTCGCATTTACGGTTTCTTCACAAAAGTAAGATCAAAAAGAACCCTTTAGGGCAGTAGCAACCTCCTTAAGGGGGTTGTCTAGGCTGGAAAGCTTTTTCAAGGGCCCATAATCTTTATATTTCCTTCATACCAATCTTATAAAAATTTCAAGAATAGTAGTTCGTAATCTCTAGAAGACATTTTTCATCTAATTGTGTTCATACCATGTTCGACCAACCGGTAAATTAACTTAACTGCGAGCAAACTTTATTTTAAAAGTTGTATTTTTTTCACCTTAATTCAAAAGAATTTCATTTTTTTACAGAACATGTATATTTGAAAAAACTGGTAGATTTATTTTTCTAATTTTTAACCTAAAAGTGCTTCAAAAATAACGAAAAGTGCTGTTTTTTGTCATTTTTGCCACTAAAAGTCGTATTTTTTTCATTGTATTTACAAATCCATTTTTATACGAACTGAACATTTTCGAGCCAATTTAGAAAAAATGGTAGATTTTGAATTTTTACTTTCAGGTCTTAACTCCCAGGATCACAAATCGAAAATTATTTTTGACATCAAGGTCATCGTATCAAATTTGTATTAGTATCAAACAATTCTCAACTATAATATTTCTGGAAACGGTATTATAAAGTATGGCCAAATTATTTATCGTTTTCGCACAATATCAAAAAGCATTTTTTAATTTTAGACACTTAAAAAAATTTAAATATTTTTTTGGTATTTTTCTTTACAATTGTTAGACTTCATATTATATATATTCGAGTTATTCGACCGACAAGGGTGGGTCTCCTAAAAAAAAAGCTACCTAAACAAGGCTCGTTGACATAAAAAATCGTGTAATTAAGTTGACAGTACTACTTGTTCTGAAGATATGGACTGCCTATACAACCCCCTTTAAGTTATTACTTCCTTTCTGCAAGGTTTTGTTTTCAAAACAGCTAAAAAGTTGTATTGTTTCGAAAAATAAATGAGTAATATTTTCAGCTGGTGTTGTCGAGGATGTTGCTTGGCATCTTCACCACTCAACGTTATTTGGTTCTGTCGCAGATGACAAAAAATTGATGATTTGGGATACGAGAGAAAAAAATACCTTCAAGGTACAAACTAATATTATAAATTCGTGAAAGAATAAATATTAATTTTTTATTTATAATAATCAGATGTTTTTAAATAATAATTACATTTTAGCCAACAAATGTTGTTGATGCTCACGTTTCTGAAGTCAACTGCCTTTCATTCAACCCATATTCTGAATATATCTTGGCTACTGGAAGTGCTGATAAAACTGTGGCACTTTGGGATTTGAGAAATCTCAAATTGAAACTTCACAGCTTCGAATCCCACAAGGACGAAATTTTCCAGGTAAACTATTTAATATCAGCTAGATTTTCAGAAGGTTTGCCAAACACCAAAATTGTACGTTTTGTAAACTATATCAAATGTAATAATATCACACCAGCAAATCAAATTAAAACTAACTAGCATGGAGTCAAATTTTAAATCGTAAAAAAAGTTAGTTTTTTCCGCCATATATTTTGAAAAATTTATTGAAATAAATATTTTGGTTAATTTTCATTTTTTAAAACTGTAATTTTAAGGTCCAATGGTCACCTCATAATGAAACAATTTTGGCTTCAAGTGGAACCGATCGCAGGCTTCATGTATGGGATTTGTCTAAAATTGGAGAAGAACAAACTTCTGAGGATGCAGAGGTATTTTTAAATTATGATTTATTTCTGGTGAAGGTATATTAAGCATGGACATTTTTTTCTTATTTCAAAATTTCAAAAAAAATATTTTTTTCAACGTTTTTTATGCAATTTAAAAACATGCTATAGATACCGCCGCCATTTTTATAGTCTGTTATAAAATGAAGTCAAATCTATTCATTTTTTAGGATGGTCCACCTGAATTATTATTTATACATGGTGGTCATACTGCTAAAATATCTGATTTTACCTGGAATCCAAATGAACCATGGGTTGTTTGCTCCGTTTCCGAAGATAATATTTTACAGGTAAAATTATTTAAAATTAAATAAAAATTTTCATTCATACAATTTTAAGGTGTGGCAAATGGCAGAAAACATTTATAACGACGAAGAGCAAGATTCAAATCCAAATGAATTAGAATAATTGACAAAGAATTAACGCACCATGATGAAAAATGCACCTTTTGTGTAAAACCCTCTAGGACAATTCAAATACTCATTACATGTTCTTTAATCACATCTTTTCCCTTTCTACTGCCACCTGTCGGTCTCGAATTCAATTTTGAGTCGATTAAATATAGTTTTTAAAATTGTATGGAAGGAAATAATTTAACGAGGATTGAAAATAAAGCTAATAAAAATCTGAAACCCATAATCAAAATTTTTATTTTATAATTTTCGAAAATTTGATTCATCTCAACTATTTATATTTTTAATTCAAATAACCGAATCGACTTATTTTTAAATTATTTGAAAATTAATTCAAGCTGTTTGATTATTTCCTTTCAATGTTAAAATTCGAAGTTTTTGAGGACCTTTACAATTCCAATTTTTCAAATAGCTTTTTTGAAAATTTGAATATGTTTGCTGAATACTGTAGACAAAATTAATATCATTTTCACAGCTATATGGAAAATGACGCACAACTATAAAACTCTTGAGTAAATCTGAAATTAATTAAGACTTTGTATGATGAGAGAGGAAGATGCACTTTACCCAATTGCGGTTTTGATCGATGAGCTTAGAAATGATGATGTTCAGAATAGATTAAATTCGATTAAAAAATTATCCACAATATCTTTAGCTCTTGGAGAGGAGAGAACTAGATCAGAGCTGATTCCATTTTTAACCGATACAATTTATGATGAAGATGAGGTATAAATTATACCGTATAAATTATCTATTCACATTTTGAGTTAAAAAAATGACCCAAAATGGAAAAATTGACCAGAAAATTGTTTTCGAAATGTTCATTTTTTTTAAAGGCAGCTAAGCTTATTCCAAAAAAACTGTTCTGTCATTTAAAATTAAAACGCACAAATTTTTATTTCCTCGAATCGTATATTTGCAGGATTCAAACAAATTTTAAATTCGGAAATAAATGTCATGTTATAAGGTGTAGGCGTCCAAATTTTCTATCGTTTTTCGTCTTCTCAAATTTTCTGAATGGTAAATTTAGACTGTCAAACTTATTTCTTCTAGAAATTTTTATAAAAATCATACAGCCTGAAAAAGTATGTCAACAATTCTCTACAAGTTTTTTACAACAGCTACTTAAATCGATTTTATAGGTACTTTTGGCCCTTGCTGAACAACTTGGCGAATTCGTGCCACTTGTTGGTGGTGCTGAATTCGCACATTATTTATTGACGCCGCTCGAATCTCTTGCCACATGTGAAGAGACTGTCGTCCGAGATAAGGCTGTTCAAAGTTTGAAGATTATTGCTGGATCGCATTCGCCAGAAGACTTGGACAAATATTTTGTACCTTTAATTAAAAGACTAGCGAGTAAGTTGAATTAAATGAAGATCAAATTAAAATTAATGGTCAGTTTTTTGGTATAGTCGAATTTCCTACTGATATCTTTTTCCCAGCCAAGTGTCTCTCAAAAGTTAATAGGGCGCCCACACCGTTTATACTTCGGCTTTTTGAAACGACTTTAGATTAATCCGATTGAGTTCGATAGCTGAAAATGACCACACATGTTTAGAAAAATCCTCAAAAAAAAATTGTCCGAATCGACCATTTTTTAAAAATAATGAGTCGTTTTCAAAAGTCGAAATGTAAACCGTGTGGACACTCGATTTACTACTGACAGGCACTTAGTTGAGAAAAAGGATATGCTCTTTCTGGCTATGTTTACTTTTAATTAAAATCGGCAATTTCATCGGTTAGAATATCGATAAAAAATCTGCTAAAATTGTGCTCCAGTTTTTTTTTAATTTTTGATAAATCTCACCGTTCAAAAGCACAGACTATAGACTATGAACTATAGTTAACTTTAGTTCATAGTCTAAAGGGAACGAACCGGGCCAAAATATAACTTTTGAATTAGGGGGTTTAGCAAAAAACGGGAAAAAAATTAAAGCGTACAATTTGAAAAGGAAAAAAATGAAATTTTTTTTGCCGGTATTTTTACCGGTGAAAATACCGGTTTTAAAATTAAATTGCCGGTTTCATATATCTCGGTGGAACTCGAACCTAAACCACTATGTTATTCGTAATCTATGGATAATTTTAGACTACCATGCCAAATATCGGCGCGCGGCTATACATTTTAAATGATTTACATTTTTCCGCCGACGCATTTTTGTTCAAAATGACCTATAATTTTTTCCAAAATTTTCGAAATTTTTTTTTTCTAAATTTTCAGTACGGCTGTGTTGTTTGTAATTCAAAAAAATAAAGTTAAATATGCTTAAATTTCAATTTAGTTATAAAAAAGCGGTTTTGGCGAGTCATTTTCTGGCCACTAGAGGGCGGGTGTATAAAACGCCAACCACGATAGCAGCGCAGCTGCTATAAACTATCTCAGGGGAAAGACTTGGTATCAAAAAGCTTAATCAGGTAGAATGCCTGCCCAAAAATGAGTAGTTTTAAGGGGGTTTCAGTCAATAGACATTTTTTTCATTTTAGGCTTATGTTGAAAAAGTTTGGTTGGTCCCCTGGGCGTTTGCGAATGTTTTTTTTGGTTGGCGTTTGGTTGGCGTTTTATACACCCGCCCCACTAGAGGGCTCAAAGAGATTTTTTCATGCGCAGAATCAATTTCCTTGAGGTACATTTACCCTGTAAGCCCAAATAATTAAGGTCAGCTGTTATGGTTTATGGGAACCCTTAAAAACTGAAAATAAAATATTTTCAAAAAAAAATTTTTAATAAATGTTTGTTTTTCAGATGTATAATCCTAGTTTTTGCAACACAAAATGAAATGTCTTTGAGATGATATGTCAATCATTAATGAGCTAATATAACATTTTGTGAATGTTGATAAAAAAATTCGAAAATCTTTTTTTTTATTAGTGATCTTCAGATCAAATCACAGTCAAACTGCTGCAAAAATCTAGCATTCACGATCATTAAAGATACGTAGAGTTGAATTGAAATAATATTTAGAAAAGTCAAGAAACTTATTGAAAAAGTTTTTTTTTTCGAAAAAATTTTTTTTATTTTTACATACAAGATTAAATTCACAGGCAAAATGTGCAAGCAAATTTAATTCAACGAATTAGTACTTTAAAAGACTACAGTTAAAGTGAATGAAAATAATACTTCGTAAAAATACGAAATTTATGAAATTTTTTTTATATCGAAATTTTTTTTTATTTTTTGAATGAATCGATATCAAAATGAGAATAGCATTCT
>SCLH01000220.1:52778-73788 GCA_004367855.1 Oikopleura vanhoeffeni
GAAAAGTTTTTCATCAAGAGCCCATATCCGTATCTGTCAAAATGCACCGACCCCCTTAACGTAATTATCGATGAAATCATTTTGATCCGTCAACAACAATACACAAAATTATGAAACATTATGGTATAAGTGCTATTATCCATAAATAACAGCAAAGGGCCCTAAAAAAGGGAGATAAGAAAAATTGTTACGAGGATAAAAAGGTCACAGCCAAAATTTCAGCCGATTTGAACATAGTTAAATGGCTCTTAACTATTCCGACTAAAGTTGACCGCCGTGTGAAAAATTCCCTTAACCCCCACCTGCACGAGCGTGTTTCAGAACACAGGACCGGACCAAAAACATAATTGGGGAAGTGTCATTTTGCCGGCGAATATCCGGAACAGACCCCGATAGTTCCCCTTTATTTATTAATCTCAAGAATTTGGTGAGTTTAGAAATTTCTTCATCAGACCGGAAATGCCTATGGGAGCAATTTTTGTTCTAAGCAGGTTTAAACGAGTACTGGAACAAGTAATATCTACAGATACCTACTAGAGTGACTTTTGGAGGAGGAAACTTGGCATTATTAATCTTTGACACTACGCCAACCGTGGGGTTTGAAAAGACTATTTCGCTATATTTAAAAATCGCTTATTCTTGATACGACGACCAAATTTGTTTCCTAATGTTTTTTCCATTTATCCTATATTATAACCTTCAAGTATAATTTTCGGAAACCCACCCTTTATTCTACTTTAGTCGATAATTAATGATGGCCAATCTAACTATGTGTGTGTTTCTGAAAACACTCTCTGCAGGGGGTAGGACATCTCGTGCAGGTGGGGGTTAAAAAGTATTCAAATATAGAAATAAAAAATAATATGTTTTGCTTTTCGTTCTACTCTAGTAAATATTTTTAGGCACTTCTTCGAGATTGCGAAAGTGAAGTCCGCGCACAGACATCTACCCAATTAACAGGATTTTGTGAAGGGCTTCCAGAAGAGGGAAAAGTGGAATTAATTATGACCAGTATTTTACCAATTGTCAAAGAACTTGTAACAGACCAAAATTCGCATGTTAAAACAGCACTCGCGGGTGTAATCATGAATTTGGCGCCAATTTTAGGACAAGAAAATACAATTGAACACCTTTTACCATTATTTTTAACACAGTTGAAAGATGAGGTGAGCATTTTTATCCGAAATTTTTTTTTGTTTAATTATTATTTCAGTGCCCTGAAGTGAGATTAAATATTATCTCCAATCTTGCATCAGTAAATGACGTCATTGGTGAGTGCTAAGTTTTATATCATATACTGGATTTCATGACACCTAAAATCTAAAAAAACGTGAACGATTTCATTTTTATTGCAATGGGAATTTTTTTAATTTAAAAGAGTGAGGGGAGCGCAAAAAAAAATTTATTCATTTAAATTCATGCTTGGAATGAAAACTTTTAACTTAAATTCATTACTGTTGTTCATTTTTTTTATTGCGACCTTTTTCCGAAAAGAATGAGAGAAAAATTTGCATGACCGCTTCTGGTCCAATGGCCGAAAATATGACGCATGATGAAAAAACTTAATTTTCAAACCTTTAAAAATAGCATGAATTATTTTTAATGTTTGATTTGTGCCATGCAAGTTTTTTAATTGACTGGAGATAATTTTGGCATCCCTATACCGGTGTTTTATGCTGATTACCGGTAAGGCTCGAAAAGAAAATGCTGCGGTTAAAATTTTGACGGCTATCCAATGCAAAAAACCGTTTCTCCATACCTACTACGGTTTTTGCTGGACAGGGGTGGTTATCCTAAAAAAAAACTACCTAAAGGTCGTTTTCAGAATAAAACAGAACAAAACTGTTCTCATTCCGTAGTTAAACTGTTTTTTTTCATTATCGAATTTAACTTTTTGCACAAATTTCAGATAAAATAATCATTCAATTTTTCTTAAAGGTATCGATCAATTGAGCCAATCTCTTCTCCCTGCTATTGTTGAATTAGCCGAAGACTCAAAATGGCGCGTCAGACTTGCAATCCTTGAACACATGCCTCTCCTAGCCCAACAACTAGGACGCAAAATGTTCGATGACAAGCTTTGTGAGCTATGCATGTCCTGGTTGGTAGACCACGTTTATGCTATTCGACAGGCGGCTACTGTTTCAGTTAAAAAATTAATTGAAACTTTTGGAGTAGAATGGGCAAAGGAGGCAGTTATTCCAAAAAGTAAGTTATAAAATATTTGAAAAAAATAATTTTTTTTATTTCGCAAAATTTTTTGTTCTTCGTAGTTTTAAATTTTGTAAATTTAAATCAAAAGTTATGGGGCGTTTCCTTTAATGGATTGAGGGTGCTTACATTTTTGTTGGTAGTGTAAAGAAGCCCGTTTTCGAAAAGAAATAACTTTTGATCAAAACATGAGAAAATGTTTTTATTGTTTGATATTGAAGAACAAAACCTTAAAATTATTATGCAATCAAAATGAAACAAACATATCACTTAACCAACCGGTTAAAGACATCACCAAAACGTTACTATTTAGAGCTCCGGAAGAATTCAGGCTTCATTGTATTTCCAAAGAATAATATATTTTTCTCAGATCATTTTTAAGGCTTTCTCAAACTGGCCAAGGATCCTGTTTTTTTTATTTTTGCCTAATTTCTCTTAAAAAAATTCTCATACCGCGTGAGTTTCAAGTAGCGAAGAAACCAAAATTGAAACGAAAAACAGTGTTTTGTTTTCAAAATCGATATTTTAAGAGCAGAACTTTAAGGAAGTACTGGTCACATTTTAAGGCCAAAAACAGGGTTTTCAGGGTCGATTTGATGACGTTCTAGAAATAACACAATATATGGGCTTTAGTTATCGAATATTCCAACAAAAATCTTGCTCCAAAAAAACATATCGTAGAGTCCTAATTGGCCGACAAATCAGAAACGACCTTTTGAGAGTGATGAGATTTTTTCTTAAAAATCCATCAACTCCGTTTAGGGTACCTTAACCCTCCCAGGCATATTGCCTTTTGAAAGGCTATTTTTTGAGCGCTTATTACAGGAATAGTAAAAGTGCTTGCAACTTTATTCTTCTCTAGTCCTCGAGATTAAGGAAAGACTTAAACTTTAATAGTATGTAATTCACATTTTGACTTTATTAACCCTATAGAAAATGACATTTACAAATCGTGCTTCAACCTACGCAATTCATTTTTTGGGGAAATGGGAAGCGTCAGAACAAAAATTAATAATAGAAAAGATCAAGAATTAAATTTTCTAAAAAGTGGTTTTTTCAGAAATAACCTGCAATTTTCGGTCTTCAATCTACGGGTGTTTTCTGAAAAAAAACCTAACCTACGCAATTTATCGAAATCACTTAAAGAAATAAAAATTTATTCAGACCCGTCAGGACAAAAATTGAAAATGCAGCAGTTTAAAAATTTTTCCTAAAAAGTGAATCATTCAGAAGCAACCTGCAATTTCTGGTCTTTAATTTACAAGTGTTTTTGAAAATAGCTCCATGCCTCGGAGGGTTAAGGTAGTTTTTTTTTAGGTGCGACAGATTTGACTGAGTCACCACAGACGAACCGTATGATATATCACAAAACGGTTTTTTCCATTCAACTGGAAACTAAAGAAGCTCAGTCCAAAATTTTTTTCAATTTTCGAAAAATTTTCCAGCTTTTTTTCAAAATTCGAGATTTTCAAATGACCCAATATGGGTATGCAATGAAACTAGAAGAAATTCTAAGACTAATGGCTGTAAAATAAAATTCCAAAAATTAAGTTTTCTTAAGATTTTTTATAATGACAAAATTTAATTCTTCGATGATGAGTCATTATTTATCCCTAAAACCGGAAGTTGTTGTATGCCAAATATTAAAATTGTTGATGTTTAAGAATTCTCCATTGAAATTTGAACGATATAACATGTTTTGCAGGTACTTGTGTGTAATAATAAACTGTATTATTTAGGGGAAATCGCAAATAACCGGTTCAAACCGAGAATCACCGGTTAACCGGTGAAGCAAAAGAAAATATGGCCTGAGTTTTTTTAGTTTCCAGTTGAATGCAAAAGCCGTTTTGTGATATCTCATACGGTTTGTCTGTGGTGACACAGTCAAATCTGTCGCACCTAAAAAAAACTACCTAAGTTTTGAAGATAGATTAAAAATATATAGTTGATGTTGACCGCAAATAACGTTCGCAGAGCCTCAAGGTCCGTTTTATCTACAAATAAATAATGCAGCGCTGAAATAGGCAAAAAATCGTTTTTGCCTTATTTTAAGAGGGTGGCATAAGTCCGGCAGATTGGTACATTTTTTCAGAGCAATATTTAAAAGAAAAAAAAATGTGGAAATTTTTTTTTTATTTTCAATAAAAGTGTTCATTCTTACAAACGTTCACCTTTTTATTTTCTAAACTTAACTAACTATAGTTAAAAATATAAAAAAAACACTTTTCACTGTACATCCAGTTCCCACTTAACCCCGACTATAGAATTTTTTTTAAGACGATATTAATAAACTTCATTTATTTTCGGGTGTACTCCGCCAAAAGGTCTCCTAATAACTCTGCACAGTCGAAAATTTCTTTAATATCAAAGTTTTTTTTTCATGAAAAAGGGTAAAAATGGCAAAAAGTAGAGAAAAACGTTAGTTTTGATATTAAAAAATGTCCTGACTATCAAAATAAATGATGCCCACAATTTTATTGGGAATTTTTCACAACCATAAAATTTTAAAAAATTCAGTGCCGCTTCGATAAAAAATTAGCCATTACAGGGCTCTCAGGATACTATTCAGATTAGCCATCTTATAGAACTATCCTTTAGCTTGTGGGAAAATATAATTTCAATTTTTTTTGTGTGTATACACTTTTCACACATCAGCGACACAAGAGGACCTAAGCCAAAATTGGTACAAACTATCTCCTCCCAGGTTTTATTGGCCGAATTATTCTGCATATTTAAACATACAGTTTGTAACTTTGTAAAAGTGGTTAGCCTAAACTTTATTTCGGTCGAAATTTCTAATTCGCTTCTATTTTTCTTAGATATGTAGAAAACCACGGTTTGGGACAATTATCCGTCGGAAAACTATTTCCCCTAATAAAAATTTAAAAATTCATGTTCAATTTTTTTCTAAGGTAGCTTTTTCTTTTAAAGGACCACCCCCGTGTAGACTAAACCTGTAAGAGAGTATCGAGGAAACGCTTTTTTGTATCCGGTAGCCAAGCAAAATTTTAACCGTTGAAAATTTTTTTTCGATTTTTGACCTCGACAGATTTAACCGGTAATCCGCGGAAACACACCGGTAATTGGCGGTTTGAGAGAACTAATGCATAATCTCAACATTGATTTTATACTTAAAGGGTGACTTTGAAAAAAAAATTTTTGGCTTATTTGTGTTTTGGTGACACCGGACACCACCCGGTGTCGTAAAGAGCACTTTTTGAATATCGACATGATATTCATAGGGCCTTAATTCGTACTTATTTGGAATTAACTTTTTCAAGAAAAAATTTTTGGCATGATTTATTTTTGACACCAATTGGTACACCACTTGGTTGGTGTAAGAGCACTTTTTATACCATGACACTGGTATGATATGTTGAACTTTAAAAATGTACTTATTCGGTGGTAACTTTTCATGAAAAAAATTTTGGCTTGATTTATTTTGAACCAGACACCACCTGTGGTTGTAAAAGGCATTTTTTGGGAGAAATTTTGCGATAATTTGGGTTAATTTTATGGTAATATCTTAGCTCTAGTTGTTCTCAAATTAAAAATTGCAATGCAGCACGCAAAATGAGAGCTTGGAAAGTTCATCGATTAAATAAAGAAACTAATTCATCTTTTTTATTGTACTTTTAAATATGTTTAATATTGAAACGTACCGTTGGTAGCAAGCGAATAGTAATGGTATTTTGTTTCACCGAATCATCTAGAAAGTTTTATTTTTTTGAATCAAAAATCATTTATTTCGAAACATTTATTCGGGCAAAAATTCAAGTTTGCATGCGGAATTTCTTGTTTCTCTAGAAAAGTCACCCAGGTAGTTACATTTTTCAAATTTACATGATTCCGAGTCAAAGATCCAAAAAAAATTGCTGTTTACACCACTTAGATGGTGGTCTGTGTCCAAATAAATCATGTCGAAATCTTTTTTTTTTGAAAGTTTACCCCAGATAAGTATATGTATAGGTTCACATAATCACTCCAGTCTCATGACACACAAACTGCTGTTTACACCACCAGGTGGTGTTCTGGGGTGTCAAAATAATCAAGCCAAAATTTTTTTTTCAGGAAAAGTTAAACCCGAATAAGGTACATTTTTAAGTTCACATATCATACCAGTGTTCATGGTATAAAAAGTGCTCTTAACACCACCAAGTTGGTTGTACCATGGTGTCTGGTTTGTCAAACATGAATCATGCCAAAAAATTTTTCGTGGAAAAATTTTATCAAATAAGTACGATTTAAGGCCCCTATATATTCCAGTGTCGATATTTTCAAAAAAGTGCTTTTACCGGACACCGGCGTGGTGTCGGGATGTCAAATAAATCATGCCAAAAATTTTCTTTGAAAGTTACTCCAAATAAGTACGATTAGGCCCTATGATATTCCTGTTGTCGATTATTCAAAAAAAAGTGCTCTTACGACACCGGGTTGGTGTCGGATGTTTCAAAATTAAATCATGCCAAAATTTTTTCTTGAAAAAGTTTATTCCAAATAAGTACGATTTAAGCCCCTATTGAATTCAGGTGTCGATATTCAAAAAAGTGCCTCTTTACGACACCGGGTGGTGTCCGGTCTGCTCAAAAACACAATAGCCAAAAATTTTTTTTTTCAAAAGGTCACCCCTTTAAGTATTAAAATCATTGTTGAGATTATTGATTAGTTCTCTCAAAAACCGCCAATTTACCGGTTGTTTTCCAGCGGTTCCGGTTAACTGGGTGAGGGTCAAAAAATTCGAAAAAAATTTTCAACGGTTAAATTTGCTTGGCTACCGGATAACAAAAAACCGTTTCTCGATATCTCTTACCGTTTGTCTAACAGGGGGGTGGTCCCTTTAAAAAAAAAGCTACCTAAGCTAGCCCATACAAATACGGAACAATTAAAGTCGGTCATTTTTTTTGCGATTTCAACCTAAAACTCGAAATATGACTTTTTTTAAGGGATCCCACGAGAAATTTTTTGTGAGTAGGCTTCAAACGAAAGCCACTGAACCCACTTGATCGGGAAGTTGGTTTACATCAAGATTGATATTTTGGACGTTTTAGTTGTTTAAATTTAAAAGCAAACGTAATTTTTTTAGTTTATTTTTGAAAAAATACTTAAAAAAAACCGTAAAAACGCAAAAAAATGTTGTGATTGATTTTTGTCGGTAGTTACACTTTGTTATCGTCCCAGGTTCATTTGGAGTATTTTTTAATGCCCCTAAGAGCCCCATAAAACCAGCGACCGGGGTGCGTCAACGCAAAATTGGGCCAAAAACGTAGTTTTGTTTAGTCGGTGTTCATTTTTTAACAAAATTGAATTTTGAAAACAGGGCCCAGTATACACGGGAATAAAACCGTGCAAAACTTGTTTGTCAGGAAAAAACATAGGGGTTGGGGGACAAGATTTAGGCGTTCCGTTTTTTTTTTACAAAAAGTTTTGCCCATGGCCCCGAGTGTAACACTATAATTGTAATGTGGTACACTAATATAATCCTATCTTGCAAGTATTTAGAATCTAAGTGTTAAGGTAACTCGTGTCCAGTGTCCACGGTTTATAAACGGGGACGCAAAGCTGTTTTCTTGGGAAATGCTTAGGGTTTAAAAATAGAGTTGTATTCCGCAGGCCACAAACGACCATATTTTTAACAATTAACCATAGACTTTTTCTAGAAAAGTTTTTTGCCATGCCACCGAGTGTACACTATAACAGTTATTTTCTATGAATCAGCAAAATGTTTAACCCACCGTTTAAAATTATTTTGCGTAGGTTATTTTTTATTGCAACCCACTTTTCTCAGCCATGGATTACCAGATATCTAAGAGATATAAATAAACGGTTTTCTTGTATCATGTACCCAAGTCAAAAGGTTTGCCATGGCCTTAGTGGACACATTATCTTTTTGAACACAAATTGTAACATTGTAACCGCCCCCGGGCAGGGCCCGCCTGGGGCAATGCTTTTCTTAATTATTGATTAAAGAGAGAGGAAGCCTTATAAAAATTTCTTAATTTTAATGATTTTTAAATAGAATTATTTTAATATATGGAATTTGCATTAGACGGTTTACCAATGAGAATCATATTTTCTTGCTCAATCCTTGTTTTTTTACATCAAAAAGTGTTTTCATTGCCCATGTGTACATGAATTAATACGCCGGGAGCATTACTATTGAAAATCATGTCGAAATCAAAAAAATTTAGATCCATATATTTATGCCAAACAAATATTTTTTCGAAAATTCTCATGTTTTGCCTCAGAAAAACCGCTAATTTCAGAAGTCTATTACCAGTGAACCAGTTTGACTTTGGAAAAAAAACAAAAAAGTTTCTCCACGTCAAACATTTACTTAGGGGTTCTGAATGTGATTCTGGGTATTTGTAACCACTTTTCAACAGGTCTGTAACTGTGATTAAAATTGTCAAACATGAAAATGACAAAAAATTATATCGTTTCTGTGGAAACACTTTCATTGATTTTTATAAACCCAAAAAATTTTTCTCATTATAACAAATTCGTAAATTCGTATTACGAAAACGGTTTTTTAAAAATGCACAATTTTTGCCCAGCAGTCAAAACTCGAGCAGGTAATATTACGAATTAGTTTGAACTTTCAAAAATTAACACGGAAACATACAGTCGACAAAACTGTTGTTAAAGAGATAATTAGTTTCCGTTCAGGTGATTCGTAAAAATGAAAAAAAAACAAAAAAAAGAACTTTCGTAAACAGTGCAAAATCCTTCTTATATATTATTTAAAAATGATTTTATTTAAAGCGAAAATATTAAGCGATAAAATGCTTACAAACTGTTTGTATGGAATTGTGTCAATTGGCATGATTTTAATTGATCAATCAAAGATGCGCGCCACCCCTACTCCTTTGATAAGTCAAGTGTTATTATCATAATAAATAATAAGGAAAGTCTTATTCTTTCAATTATTACAGATAAAAGTTTTTTTAACATATTTCTTCCTGCTGAATTTTCACGGAGGTTTCAATTTGGCATTTATAATTAATAAAAAATACGAATTTTAAATTTTTTTTCAAAATAGTCATATTTCGGATAAAGATAAAAATAGATGAACGGGGGCGAAATAGAGCATTTTAATTAGTTGCAATCGTTCCTAAGCCCGATTTACCTATGTCGGATATTTTGTTTGTTTCAATTTTATCAAATTAGAGAAAGTTGATTGTGCAAGCAAATTTATTCAAAACCCCCCTTAAGGGGAATTGTGGTGTTGGCTTTCAGTAATGTGCTAGGGAAAAATAAGGCGTTTTTAAAACTCAAATATCTTTTGTTGAGAATTGAGTGAAGTTTATTTTTTCCAATTGTTTATTGTAGTCGTAACCTTGATAATTTCCAAAATTGATTCATTTCTAGAAAATATTTATCACATCAACCTTTTAATGCATAAAAACCTAATTGCTTGGTATTTCTTTTCAATTGAAGATACCGTTCATATCAACGTATTCCAAAAATTCACATAATGCCGATATTATTGATCAGAAAATCTCTACAATGCAAGAAAGCATATTTTATAAATTCATTCTTAATTCGCCGAAAATTATTGAAATCTTTGCTATAGTTAAATTAGGCAAAATGTAGATTATTATACAAAAAAAAAGGGTATACCTCACGAACGGCACATGCGATTTTCTTTGTCTCTTTTTTCATAAATTCTTCTCTATTATCTTATTAAACTTTTGAACCAAGCAAAAATTTAATTTTTTTTTTTTATAATATTCTCCGCAATCACCTATTTCATGCTGATTTTAATGCGCGCCATTATTATATTGATTAGGCTAAAAATTGAAATATTTGAAAAGGCCGCAAAAAATCTGAACAACTATCATATGTGAAATACTTTCATTTGAATTAGTTTTTCTTGCGAGTTGTTTTTTTTATTTCTGAAAATTGATACCCATATCTAGATTATTTTTCCGTTTTTATTGCAAGTCCGAAAAACGGATTATTTTTTTTGAAATTTTCTAGAAATATTAGTCAAAAGTTCTCCAATTTATTTTTTGGTCTGAATCTCCGTGAAAAATTGATCACTAATGGTTATTTTGTTTTTGATCATTCTGTCATTACTCGGGCATTTCAGTAAAGCAAGCGATTTTCAATGTTCTTAAGAAAAAAATTATCCAGAAATAATTTTGGTGTTTTTTTTAATGCAAACGATTCCGAGGTGCTGGATTCGGTCAGGATGGCAATTTGAAAAAAATATCGAATTTGCGACCGTTTGGTCGAAAATAACTACTGCACCACCAATCCCCTTAAGTACATGATACCAAAAAACCGTTTTGTTCGATATCTCTTATAATCTCGGAAAGTAATTATGGCAACCCTGCTACAGAAAAGATTTCTATACAGATATTAAATTTTGGTTAGCACGAATTCAATATTTATATATCGCAAGAAAAAAAAATTTAGAAAAATTTGATATCGATGTTTAAATTTCGTGCGAAATTTAGAACAAAAAAAGTAAATTCGATAGTTTTTTTATTGTTCTAGAAAAAATCGACGCGACAACGAAAACTTTTTTCTTTTGAAAAAGGCCAATTTTATTATAAGTTGTTCTGAACTTTGTGTTATTCATTTTTGAAAACATATTGTAAGAAATTGCAAAATTGATTGCGAACAAGAACATCTACATTGATTTTCAAAAAAACATTCTTCTTTATTTTTATTTATTTGCTCTCTAGCGGCTGCGCAGTGGGCATTTTCAAAATTTAATGGTTCATTTGCGATTTTCTCTGGAATCATTTTGACATCCTGCCTTTATTTTTTAGGGCCCGAAGTATAGCCAGGCGTTTTTGCCTCTAACGGCTTCTTGTGAGCACTTTTTTTTCAATTTATACGTTCATTTTTCGGCTTTTAACGATTACCGATTTAATTCCCGCATTTAGCCTCAATTTTTTTTAGCCTGCATATGGCCCGCGTTTTTGCTCTCTAGCGGCTTTCGTGGACCATTTAGAGCTTAACCTAATTTTTCGAAATTCGGTTCCTGAGGTCGATTTACCCCCAATGGACCCCCCTCAATGGGCCCCCCTTTTTATGGCGGGCCATATTTTTTTGGCCTGGAGTTTTTGTACCCTTTGCCATATATTTCCAGGAATTAATATTTCTTTTTATCATTTTTGTGGGTAAAGCATTCCGAACAATACCAGAAAAAAACAAGTTGGATTAATATAAACCAAATCTTGCGTCGATTCAGGGTGTAGCCTTCGGCCGGGCTCCACTGGAGCAACCAAAATGATTATGGCCGAAAAAATTTGAACTTTAAAGGTGGTAACCGACGGGAGGGCTGTATCTCGAGGACTCATAAAGTGATAGGGAGCTATTTTAGTTGCATTTGTCATTTTCGATGGCTGGTTTGCTTCCAGGAAATATTAAAAAAAAAATTTTCGATGTCAAAAATTTTTTCAAAATTTTTATATTTTTCCAAGTTTTATTTTCCTTTAACCGCCTGTTATTCTTTTGAAGTAATAAACTTTTTTGCTCTAATTTTTTGCTGTGCATTAGATCCTGGTTAATTATATCTTGATACATTGCAATAAAAAATTTTTAAATTTCGAAAAAAAATTCCAAATATTTTTCTTAGATCCAAAATTTGGGGTAACCGGACGGAGGCTGGTTTCTCGAGACTCAGAAGTGATAGGAAAGCTGATTTTGCTGCATTTTATTTTTGTTAACGCGTTGCTTATAAAAACCTAAAAAAAAGATGAATTCGATAAAAAAATTTTTCCCGAATTTTGCATTAATAATGGAATTTTTTTTTTAAAGTATTTTTTTCATTGTAATTAACTTTTTCTCGTGATCTAAACATTGGATCTGACTATTTTACACTAATTTTTATTGTGCAAACTTCACTGACAAAAAATTGTATCAAAATTATAATTTTTACTCAAAAAAAAGTTTTTGGGAATTTTTCTTCAAAATCCTATTTTATGACGAATTTGAGGGTAAAATAAAACTTTGAGTGCCTCTAAAAAGCTAATGGAAGAAAAAAAATACAAAAACTCTTTGTACCGCCTCGCTTTGCACACTTTAAAAAGTGCTTTTCTTCAAAAAAAAATCTGATATTGTTCGACTAAATGAAATGGGGTCAGCGAACATGTGCCAAAAAAAAAACCCATTTTTTTTGGAAAATTTCTCTAAATAACAAGAAAAATTTGAAAATTCAGGCTTTGTACGGCTGTTAAGCTCACAAATTAACAAGTTTATACTGAAAAAAAAAGAGAATTTTGATATCCAATGAGCTAGATAAAAATTACTCAAAAAAATGGAAAAAATCACTTTTTGCCGGTTTATACCGGCCGGTTCCGGTTCATAACAAAAAACTTTTGACCACCATTTTGGAAATTTCAAACAAAAAAATCTCCTAGAATCCCGAAGTTTTGAACTCAATACGAAGTTCGGTTAGCTCAGGACTAACGTTTGAAAATCAGTAAAACTTCGTCGCATTAATGGTAGATTCCTGATTTAATCTTCAAATTTTTGATGAATTTTAAGAAATTTTTTCCCGTCCACGAATGTTTTTAATAAAGTGTAGCTTTCCCGGCTGGCCCTTGCATGTTTTATGGCCAAATTTTTTCAAACCAAATAGTATATATCTTGAATTTAATCGACTTCCAATTTTAACATGGTTTTATGGGCCAAATTTTTTTCAAACTGAAATAGTAGATATCTGATTTAATTCAACTTAATTTTTTTTCAATCTTTCGTAACGTTCCGTCTATAATGTTTTTTATAAGTGTTAGCTCCCGGCGGCGTCCCTGCCGGGGGCTGTAACATGCCTTCAAAGCAACAATTTTTTGAAATTTGGTTATTGATTTTTTGGGAAAGTATTGCCTCCCGGGCGGGTATTAGAACAAATATTATTGTGTATACTCGTTGGGCATGGCAAAACTTTTCTCGTAAAAGTCTATGGTTATTTGTTAAAATATTGGTCGTTTGTTCCTTGCGGAAACACAACCCTATTTAACCCTAACCCTAGCCTTTCCCAAGAAACAGCTTTTGCGTCATTTGGTATTACCGTGTACAGGACACGAGTTTACTAACCCTAATTCTGGAAGCACCCACAATCCCCTTAAGAGACGCAGACATAAAATTTTCAAGATTATATCAAAAGGGTTTTTTTTTTTTTCTGAAAAATATGGGCCAAAAATAAGTTGATTTAGGGTATTTTTATTCTCTTTTCGGTCACCAAAAAAAGATTATTTAATCGCGATTTAGAAATTTTAAAATTTGTCGAACATTATGAAATTTTCTAATAATTTTTAAATTGTTGTTTCTGAAACAACCAAGAGACAAAAATTGAAACTTGTTGGAGCTTGAGGCTCTGGGGCGTACTCTTTAGTGTATCTTTGTATGACTTTTCAAGTTTTCTGTCCTAAAAAATTAAGAGAGTTATGGATTTTCGGGAGACCCTTAAGGGGGTGGTGCAAGCCAAATTACATATTTTTGAATAGGCTCTCCTGAACAAAACTGAGAATGGGAAAAGGGTTCATTTTTTGCGATTGATTTCGAGAAAAGAGTTCAGTTGGGGGTTCATTCTGGGAAAACCAAAAAATTTTCGATTCGCACCAAATGAGCTCTACAGGCACTAGAAAGTTGCCAAAATCAATTCTTAAAAGGTTATGTTTCGGCGATTCGTCTATTAAACCGATTCTCATCATTTTTTTCAATAATCTTTTATTTTCATTATCTAAAGACTCTCAAGGGCGAATTTGAAATTTCCAGCTAAATACTCAAATATGATTTTATTGGTCATTTTCCAAGAAAAAAAGTGCTTCAATTTTTCGAAATTAGGCTCAAAAGAAAGCAGTGAAACACAGACGAGAAAGTTGGCTACGTCAAGGACCGAATATTGATTTGAAGCACTTGTTTTTCCGAACATTTTTTCGAAATTGACAAAAAATTCATATTTCGAGTTTCAGCTGGAAATTTCAAAATTCGCCTTGAGAGTCTTAAGATAATGAAACTAAAAAGAATTATTGAAAAAAAAAATATGAGAATCGGATTAATAGACGAAGCAAACAGTAACTTTTAAGAATTGCATTTTGGTACTTTTCAGTGCCCGTAGGAGGCTTTCGTTTTTGTGCCGGGGTTTGAAATTTTTTTTCCGTTTTCTCAGAGTGACTAATTGAACTCTTTTTTCCGATCTATCGTAAATGAACATGTTTCGCATTTCTTAGTTTGTTTCAGGAGAGCCGATTCAAAAATATCTAATTTATTTCAACCACCCTTAAGGGGTATATATGTATGATTAAATAAAGGCCTTAGAGGCATTAAAAATGCTCCAAATTAATACGCGGGTGATAATTAAGTGTATTAAGGAACCCAATCATCAAAAAAAATTTTCGAAATTTCGCATTTTTTTCTAAGTATTTTTTAAAAGATGAAGTTAAAAAATAAGGTTTGCGTCGGAATTTGACCACTAAAACTTCAAAATTTCGCCTTGACGTAAGCCAACTTTCTCATCAGTGTTTTACTGGCTTTATTTTGAGCCTACTTTTAAAAAATCGAAGCACTTTTTTTTTTCGGAAATTTTTGGGAAAATGACCAAAAAAAATCATAATTTCGAGTTTCAGCTGGAAATTGCAAAAATATCCCGACGAGGGTATCTTACAATTGTTTCTTAGGAATACTTGATAACATTTGAGCCATTTTGCAAATATATCCTACAAAAATGTCACCTTTGTTACGATACTGTAGCCTATGGGTGTAATGGTCAAAAATAATTTGTGATGTTCTTTTTCGCAAGATTAACTAATAGATTTACAAATTAGCATTTTCGGTTTTTCTCATAAAGCTTTTGTTTTCAGAATATATCACCGTGCATATGTCAAATCTGCCAGATATACCCCTTAAGGAGTGGCATGAAGTCCGGAAGATTGGGGTCAATATAAATCACGAAAGTAATTAGTTAGTTATTTTTTTGTACTTATTTATCGTCAGCTCAACCAGAAAAAATGTGTTCCAGCTCATAAAAATTTTTTAATTCTATATTTAAGGAAAGATTTGAGCTCAAGTTTTCATCTTTGAAATCGTAAAAATTTGAAAAAAAATCAATTTGCTTTAGGCATTATGGAAATTTCCGGATTTTTTTGTTCCAAAATTTTCTGTTTGATAACTGAAATCTGTGGGTAAAAAAAACAAAAAATAGCCACTTTAACTTTTTTGATGGATTTCCTACATATTTTTCTGACCGCCTGTTTGAAAAATCATAAAATTTTATTTTTAATTGAGCTTTTTTTAGAAAAAATTATGAAAAATTTCCCCAAAATCAAGTCCAAAATTTTTCCATAAAAAATCAGGCAGAATCACATATTTATATGTTCTGTATCTATTAAATTGCTGTATGTCAACTAATCGGTAAGTTCGGGCGTTTATCATTTGAAACTGTTGAGAAATTTTTTAACACTTTGCCTGTACACTCGATAAGTGGCCATTCGCACTGAATTTTTTTAAAAATTTTATGGTTTGTGAAAAATCCCAATAAAATTGTGGGCATCATTTATTTTGATAGTCAGGACTTTTTTTAATATCAAAAACTAACGTTTTCTCCTTACTTTTGCATTTTTACCCTTTTTCATGGAAAAAAACTTTTGATATTAAAGAAATTTTCGACTGCTGGCAGAGTTATTAGGAGACCTTTTGGCGGAGTACACCCGTAAAATAAATGAAGTTTATAATATCCGTCTTAAAAAAAATTCTATAGGTCGGGGTTAAGTGGGAACTGGGATGTACAGTGAAAAGTGTTTTTTTATATTTTTAACTATAGTTAGTTAAGTTTAGAAAGATAAAAATGTGAAACGTTTGTAAGAAATGAACACGTTTATTGAAATGAATAAATAAACAAAAAAAATTCCACATCTTTTTTTTCTTTTGAAATATTGCTCTGAAAAAAACTTAAGCGCAATCTTGCGCGGAGCTTTATGGCCACCCTCTAGGAAATAGGGCAAAAACGATTTTTTGCCTTATTTCAAGCGCTGCATTATTTATTGAGTAGAATAAAATACCTTGTTAGGCTCTGCGAACGGTAATTTGCGGTCAACATCAACTGTATATATTTTATAATCTATCTTTGCAAAAACTTAGGTGGTTTTTTTTTTAGGAGCTACGCACCGCAAATGACGGCTCTTACCTGTATATACTTGAAACACCCATAAGGACTATATATTGGCAGATGCGAGAATTAATTCCGCGGTCTCGCGGTTGGATTTTGATTTTTGAATGTTCTGACCGGGTGAGACCAGGTAATTGGCGGATTTCCGGGTCGGTCAATTTTCAAAGTTGTTGTCAAAATCAGGCCAAATGTCGGTCTGTAGACTAAATAGGGTGACGGAAGAGTTTCAAACTGATATACAGATTACATCGATGACGTCATTATGAGTCATAATTCACGACTCCGGCCAGATTTATTTTCACGGTTTTTTCTCTAACTTCTTTTTATATGAATCTCCTTTTTTGACCGCACATGTGGCCAATAGAGTGTTGGATTATTAAGTGAATTTATGGTATCAGATATTTCGACTCCCCGTGTTCAAATTAAACGCCTTATTTTCGGCATGGTTTTTAGATGTTACCGTTGATGCATTGTGTAGCAAGAGTATGTAAAGATTTTCTAGTGACGTCATCTTAAGTGACCCCCAAAAAGGTGACGTATCGGATAAAAATCGTAGATATCAGATTAACGAACTGCCTTGTGGGGCTCGGTTATTAGTCTACAGCCGAATTTTTGGCCTGATTGAAAACAAACTTGAAAATTGGACGACCAGGAAATCCGCCATTTCACTCGGGTCCAACCGGTCAGAACGAATATCAAAATAGACAAGCCAGCCGGCGAGACGCACGGAATTAAATTCACGATCTGCCAATATAATAGTCTTATGGGGTTTCCAAGATACAGAAAGCCGTCATTTGGGCGATAGCTCCTAAAAAAAAACCACCTTAGTAGTTTTTTTTTAGGTGCGGACAAGATTTGACTGTGTACACCCACAGACCAAAACCGTATGAGATATCCCAAAACGGCTTTTTGAGCATCAAACTGGAAAACTAAAAACAAGCTTCAGGCCATAATTTTTTTTGAATCCACCGGTTAAACCGGTAAATTCTCGGTTTGAACCGGTTATTTGCGATTGTACCCTAAATAATATCAGTATTATTACAACACAAGTACCGTTGCAAACATGTTTAATAATCGTTGCAAATTTCAATGGAGAATTCTTAAACATCAACAATTTTTAATGATTTGGATTATACACAACTTCCGGCGTTTAGGGGATAGAATAATGGACTCATCATCGGAAGAATTAGAATTTTTGTCTAATTATAGAAAAATCCTGAAGAAAACTTAGATTTTTGGAATTTATTTTTACCAGCCATTATCCTTTAGATTTCTTTCATTGCATTGGCATTAGCCTCATATTGGGATCATTTCCGCTCATTTGGAAAATCTCGAATTTTGTGAAAAAAGCTGGAAAATTTTTTCGAAAATTAAGAAAAAGAATTTTGGACTGAAGCTTCTTTAGTTTCCAGTTGAAATGGAAAAAACCGTTTTTGTGATATATCATACGGTTCGTCCTGTGGTGACGTCAGGTCAAATACTGTCGCACCTAAAAAAAAACTACCTTAAACCGCTCCGAGGGCATGGAGCTATTTTTCAAAAACACCTTGTAAATTAAAGACGCAGAAATTGCAGGTGCCTTTGATGATCTCAGCTTTTTAGGGAATAAATTTGTTAAACTGCTGCATTTTTCAATTTTCTGTATCCTGACAGGGTCTGAAATAAATTTTTATTTCTTTAGAAAAGTGATGTGTCGATAAACTTGCGTAGGTTAGGTTTTGTGTTTCAGAGAAACCATCCCGTAGATTGAGAGACCGAAAATTGCAGGTTATTACTGAAAAAACCGCACTGTTTTTAGAAAATTTAATTCTTTGATGCTTTGTCTATTATTATTTTTGTTCTGACGCTTACCCATTTCCCCAAAAAATGAATTGCGTAGGTTTGAAAAGCACAATTGTGGTAAATGTCATTTTTCGCTATAGGGTTAATAAAGTCCAAAAGTGTGAATTGTACTACTATAAAGTTAAGTCTATTCCTTAATCTTCGAGGGACTAGAGAAGAATTAAAGTGCCAAGCACTTGTTACTAGTTGTCCTGTAATAGCGCTTCAAAAATAGGCCTTTGTTCAACAAGGGCAATATGCACCTCGGAGGGTTAAGGTACCCTAAACGGAAGTTTGAAGAATGGATTTTGTAAGAAAAAAGAATCATCAACGTCTCAAAAGGGTCGTTTCTGATTTTACGGCAAATTAGGACTCACGATATGTTTTTTTGGAGCAAGATTTTTGTTGGAATATTCGAGTAACTAAAGGCCCATATATGTGTTATTTTCTAGAACGTTATCAAATCGGACCCTGAAAACCGCTGTTTTTGGCTCTTAAATGTGACCATACTCTTAAAAGTTCTGCTCGTTAAAATATCGATTTTGGTAATACAAAAACCACTGTTTTCGTTTCAATTTTGGTTTCTTCTTCGCTACTTGAAAATCACGCGGTATGTAGAATTTTTATTAAGAGAAAATTAGGCAAAAAGAAAAAAAAGAGATCACGGTCCTTGGCCAGTTTGAGAAAGCTTAAAAATGATCTGAGAAAAAATATAGTTATTCTTTTGGAAAATACAATGAAGCATGAATTCTTTCGGAGCTCTTAAATAGGTAACGTTTTGGTGATGTCTTTAACCGTTGGTTAAGTGATTATGTTTGGTTTTCATTTTTGTTGGCATAATAAATTTTAAGGTTTTTGTTCTGTTCAAATCAAAACAATAAAACATTTTCTTAAATGTGTTTTTGAGTCAAAGTTATTTCTTTTCGAAAACGGGCTTCTTTACACTACCAAACAAAAAGTAAAGCACCCTCCAAATCCATTAAGGAACGCCCCATAACTTTTGATTTTTAAATTTACTACAATTTAAAACTACGAAGAACAAAAATTTTGCGAAATAAAAAAAATTATTTTTTTCAAATATTTTAATAACTTACTTTTTGGGAATAACTGCCTCCTTTGCCGCATTCTTATCTCCAAAAAGTTTCATTAATTTTTTAACTGGAAACAGTAGGCCGCCTGTCAGAATAGCATAAACGTGGTCTACCAACCTAGGGACAATGCATAGCTCACCAAAGCTTGTCCATCAACATTTTGCGTCCTAGTTGTTGGGCTACTAGGGGAGAGGCCATGTGTTCAGAGGAATTTGCAAGTCTTGACGCGCCATTTTATGGGTGCTTCGGCTAATTCAACAAATAGCAGGGAGATAGAGATTGTGGCTCAGATTTGATACGATACCTTAGTAAAAAATTTGAGATGATTATTTTATCTGAAATGTTGTTTGCCAAAAAGTTAAATATTCGGATAAAGGAAAAAAAGAAACAGTTTTAACGTAAACGGAATGAGAAACAGTTTGTTCTGTTTTATTCTGAATAACGAGCCTAAAGGTTAGTTTTTTTTAGGATACACCACCCCTGTCCAGAGCAAACCGTAGTAGTATGGGATAGAGAACGGTTTTTTTGCATTGGAGTAGCCGTATCAAAATTTTTTAAACCGCACATTTTCTTTGTTCGGTTTTCGAGCCCTTACCGGTAATCAGCATAAATACCACCGGTATATGGGAATACCAAAATAGGATCTCCAGTCATTAAAAAACTTGCATGGCACAAATCAAGACATTAAATAATAATTATGCATGATTTTTAAAGGTTTGAAAAATTCAAGTTTTGTCTATCATGCGTCAATTATTCGGCCAATGGGCCAGAAGCGAGTCATTAGCGCAATTTTTCTCAATCATCTCTTTTCGAAAAAAGGTCGCAATCCAAAAAAAACAAATATGAACACAGAAATGAATTTTAGTTAAAAGTGTTTCATTCCAAGCATGGAATTTAAATGAATAATTTTTTTTTTGCGGCTGCCGCTCACTGCTTTTAAATTAAAAAAAGTTCCCCATTGTGCAATAAAAAATGAAATCTTCACGTTTTTTTAAATTTTAGGGGTCATAGAAATCCAGTATATGATAAAACTTAGCACTTCGGGGACACAATGACGTCATGTTACTGATGACAAGACTTAGGAGGATAATATTTATCTCACTTCAGGGCACTAAAGATAATGAAATTAAACAAAAAAAAATTTTCCGATAAAGACTGCTCACCGTGCATCTTTCAACTGGTGTTAAAATAATGGCTAAAAGGTGTTCATTGTATTTTTCTTTGTCCTTAAAATGTGGCGGCCAAATGTCATGATTATCACCCGCGAGTGCTGTTTTAACAGTGCGAGAAATTTTTTGGCGGTAACTGTTAACATGTTCTTTGACAATTTGGTAAAATACGTGGTCCATAATGTAATATCCACTTTTCCCTCCTTCTGGAAGCCCTTGCAGCAAAAAATCCTGTTTAATTGGGTAGGATGGTCTGTGCGCGGAACTTTCACTTTCGCAATCTCGAAGACAGTGCCTAAAAATTTACTAGAGTAGAACGAAAAGCACAGTGGCAACCTTTAGTCTAGTTTATTATTTATTTAATTGTTTTCTACTTAATGTTGAGAATAACTCTTTTCTTAAGCCCCCACTGACGCGCGTGCTAACGAGATGGTCCTACCACCCTCACGCTGCACGAGAGTGTTTTCAGAACACACACGATAGTTAGATTGGCCATCATTAATATCACTAATAGACATACAAGGGTGGGTTTTCCGAAATTTTCTTAGAAGGTTAAGTATATAGGGAAAATGGAAAAAACATTACGAAAAAAAATC
>SCLH01000220.1:73809-93904 GCA_004367855.1 Oikopleura vanhoeffeni
TTCAATTCCAGCGAAGAGTACATCCCTAATATTATTATATATAATTAATACTAGGAAATAAAACTAAATGAATATGAAACTAATATAAATTGAAAGTAAAAAACTTAATTTGAACTAATTCATTCACTAATAATAAAAAAAGTGAATTATAGTTATTTAGTTAATTTGATAATCTCAATCATCGAAAAATTAACTTTTTGTAATATTTTAAACTGGTGTCAAATAATTGATATCTCTATTTAGTATAATATTTTCTTTAGCAAAATACGTCTATAGCGACAACAAACATGTTCTTATTGACATATTTCACAGTAATTACTTTACGATTTCAACATAATGTACAAACTTTCATCATTTATATTTCAGTTCTGGAACTATCGAAAGACCCAAATTATTTGAAACGAATGACCATGTTGCATTGTATAAATGAAATGTGTGATTGTATCGACGTCGATGTTGTAGAAAAATATCTTCTTCCAACAATTCTAGAATTATCAAAAGACAGAGTCGCAAATGTCAGATTCAACGTGGCCAAAACGTTATCAAAAATGGAGACCCACTTTGAGTCATCATCTTATGATATCAAGGTAAGAAATTTTGATGTTTATCAAAATTTTCTATATTTTTTCTGGATTTTACGTTTTCTATTTATTTTAGGTGAGACCAACGCTTAAAAGTTTACAAGAAGATAAAGATGTTGATGTTGTATTTTTTGCTGGAGAAGCATTGACGCGAAAGGGGAAAACTGAATCTTCTCAAGTCCGTGCATTCTAAGAAAACTACACATTTCCGCCCCTTTTCTGCTACTCAGTCAACCCACTTTTTTATTGCTTTGTTAAATAGACTACATGTCAAGATCACAAGCACATATTTTCACAACCAATAGTATGTCATTGAAAATTAAAAAATGGACTTGCGAGAATTGTGATCAATGCTATGATCTGCATTCTTATTTAAATTTTTGCCTATGCACCGAAGAATACTTACAATTAAGCCAGAAGGATTCATATTTTATCGAAATTAACTGCGATCATGCAAATAATTTTCGCTTGATTCTTAAAAATTTGGCTTTTTCAGAACATGTAACTGTGAAAAAATATTTTAAAATGAATAGTTAAGAAAACGCCTGAAACGTGTTTTATATATATCCGGATATCTTCCGATAACTCAAAGAAACTAAATATTTTATAAGTTCAAAATTAAAACCATAATTTTTCTTTCAAAAAAAATATACTGATACCAACTATTGTATTTTTTTGTTCTCAAATGCAAATTTCGCGTGACTTTTTACTATTTTTCATGACGACATTATGTCATAAAATTATTAAAATATTTTAGGCAATCTGATCTCTTAAGATCCCTAAAGTGAGCTATTTTTGAACATTTATAAAATTGTTAAGAGATCGACTCTTAAAATATAAGTTCAATTAACTTATTTCATTCGATAGGAATAATAAACAGTATTTCTTTGTATAATAATTTGGATTTGTTTTCATTCATAGAATTAGGCGCTTTTTTGATTTATTCCCCTATTTTTGCATCAGTTTCGAACTTTGTTCAATTATACATGTTAAAAATTGATGTTATTGTGTAATCTTGCTTCACGAAAGAAATAACAAAAAAATCCGAAATTCATTCAGTTCTTTTAATTGCATATGCATCTCACAACTATAAATACTATTAAATAATGTAAGACGAGGTGTTTTTATGAACAATTTAAAACCCACGGCTTGCTTGTGAAACCCCCATTTTTCTGGCTGGTTGGCGGAATATAGCAGGATTTCTAGAATCCCTTTTTCCAAAGTTTGTTCATTTGGGCCCTATTTCATATCTTGATTTATATATCGAAGAACCTGCCTAGTGTAATTTTTATGTCAATCGTCTATGTTTTTATGTTGTTATTGACATAAAAATTACACTAGGCAGGTTCTTCGATATGAACACCAGGAGTTCCATAACTGATATTGGAACTCTTGGTGCACGTATACACTACTATACAGACGAAAGGTGGACCAAAAGGATTCCATAAATCCTGGTATAATCCGTCAACCCACTTGAAATTCCAAAAAAACTTACCAAATCTGAATTTAATACAAATCTGCCAATACAAACTCGGGTGGTATACCATGGTATGGGGTAACAATGAAGCCATTTGTCTCCAATGCAGAAAACAAGCTTGTTTTGTTTTAGTAATCATAATTTGAAATCGATCTTCTGACATATTTTCGCGAAAATACTTTCGTGACAACTAAATCTTTCGTAATTTGTTTGATGAATATTTTTACATTATCAATTGTACAGCAGAGCAAGTTTGAACGGACAGTTTGTAAGAACGGATTTGGGTAAAAGGTCCTACAAGCATTCGTTCAGACAGACAACTTGGCGATTGAAACTGTCCGTAACGTTTAACCCACATACACAGCCGTGGCCATATCTGGCCAAAGTGACTTGCGAGCCCTCTGTTTAATAAGTTAACTTTTTCCGATAACATTTTATTCAAATTGATCGGTGTTTTTGAAATTGTCTATCTTTTGGCTTATTTATCTTTTGTCGTTCTTGAGATAAAGCAATGTTGTCGACCCGAAATCGCGGGCCTGAAAAAATTCAGATGAGTTTTGAACTTGAAACAATAAAAAAAAATTTGGTTTTAAGGATTTTGCCATCATGATTTTAAGATTTATTTACTGTTCCACAAAAATGAAAAAAAATATTCATAAATCATTTTCAAATTTCCGATTTTCTCTCGAAAAAGTAATTCTTGCAAAAATATGAATGATTTTTATTCATTTTTGTACAAAATAACAACTAAAGTGTCGGTTTACCAAAATAACTTATACTGTTTACTTGAACACCTGTAAACAGTCGACACAAACGACGCGCGCGACGGTCCCTTCACTTTTATTCTTTGTTATTTTTTTGTCGCACAAACTTGATTAAAGGACTTTTTGCCGTAGTTATTAGAAGCCGCAAATAATTTTTTATGTTATATGTGAAACTGATTTCATCACCGTTTTTCTTCAATTAAAGGTTTTTGACAAATATTTTTTTTTACGATATTCATAAAAAAATTATCGTAAAAAAACCGAGAAAATATAATTACATATTTTTTTCTATTAAATAATTGTTGAAGCCTTTGAATAAATAGTTTATATATTCGCTAACGTATACTTGGATAAAAATATGATTTTTCAAAGTCAGATGGCCTGATATGGCCACCGCTGAGTTCGTCACTGTTTTGAACTTCTGAGTATGTGGGTTAAACGGTCAATTTGAATTGCAAAACTGTCCGTTTAAACGCACGCTAGCATGACTTTTTGATCTTGATTTTATATAATCGCTTCAAGTACACTTGATGAAACCCTGTACTTCACCTTCAAAATTTTCGACAAAAATGTTTTTCTTTCTAGTTTTCAAAATATTATTTTTAAATTTTTTAAGATTTAAATAATATGGACGAAAAGGGTGATGCAACTCCACGAACAGATAAGAAAGATATGCCGACGTGTCTTTTAGTTATGGGAATGGCTGGAAGTGGTAAAACTACGTTTGTGCAAAGACTGACCGCCACCTTAAATATGAACCAACCAGAACGGCCACCATATGTGATCAATCTAGATCCAGCGGTTGCGGAACTGCAATTTCCTGTAAGTATTCATCTTTTTTCATTTATGCATAATGAGTTTTCTTAACTGAGACCATGGAAATGGACGTGCAATAATATTTTGCTAGAAAATCGCTTCCATTCTCACGGCCTCTAAGAAAACTCACACTGTTATAGCGAAAAAACTTTTCATATCCATTAGTAAGACCATTACGGTTTTAAGAAAATTTTAATTACCGCAGTAGAGTGTGTTTAAACGAACAGGTAGAATNAAAAGAGAGAAATTGCAGTAGGGTAACTGTTTTTCTTTAAAGGTAACGCCACCGTCCGAGATACGCTCAATTACCGAAAACCAGACAAGATATCATCAAACAACGTCATCGTGGACCTGACCGAAATTCATAATCGACAAGAATTTTTTCGTTTTCTTCCCACCGAACCGGTTTACCGGTAATATGTCATTCTCAACCGGTAAAATCGGTTTTCAGAGAATCGTACGATAGATTCTTATGAAAAACTTGCGTTTATGGTCAGTTTTTCATCAGAAATTTTTTGGTAATATTTATTTTGACACGTGACACCTCCAGTGGTGTCAAATACACTGTTTTATTTTGATTACTGCTGAATATATCTGGATGGTAAAATACTTATTATAGGCCAAACAGTGTTATTTGACACCAGATGAACGTGTCAGATGTCAAAATTGATATTATTAAATTTCTCTTCAAATAACCCAGATAAGTATTTTACATCCAGATATATTCAGCAGTAATCAAAATCAAACATCACTGTCAAAAAATCAAAAAATCTATAAACTGACTATAAACGCAGTTTTCATAAGAATCTATCGTACGATTCTCTGAAAACCGATTTTACCGGTTGAGAATGACAATTACCGGTAAACCGGTTTGGTGGGAAAAACGAAAAAAAATGCTTGTCGTATGAATTTCGGTCAGGTCCACGATACAAAAAAAACGTTTGATGATATCTTGTCTGGGTTTCGAGTAATGATGCTATCGCGGTGGGTTGAACCCACTGGGTTCCTTAACCCCTGGAATCACAAAAAAAAAGTTCCGCCAAGGCACCAGAGCCGATATATCGGCTCTACTTTAGACGTTTTTTACAAAAAGCTCAAGGTAGTTGAAGCTCCAATTACTTTTGCAATATAAAGTTGAAAAGTTATATTTTTGCATCAATCAATTCAAATTCTAGAATTTTGATTTTTAGTTCTAGATAGATATAGTTGTAAACCAAGAGGGTAGCATATCACGTGATACGTGCCCATCGTAGTCTTCACAAATTTTATTTTTATGGGTCAACCACAAGTATGCTTACGTCACACTTAATCCGATTAATCAAAAATTATTTTTATAGTTTGCGTTTTTTAATTTCGTGCTATACTGTTATATCCGTAATTTGCAAAATATATACAACCTGCGTATTGTTATCCGATTTAGATTTATATGAAGACCTGCAGTGTAATTTTTATGTTAATGTCTATGTTTTTATGTTGTTTTGACATAAAAATTACACTAGGCAGGTTCTTCGATATATCATCATCGAAAGTTATTTTTAAAAAAGTAAAAAAAATGATGAAAAAATCACAAATTTCTATGGAAAATGGCTATTTTTTCAATAAAGGCAGATTAATACACTTTTATTATTAATTCAAGTTGATAAGTAATCACAGTGACATGATGTGGACAATTTTTGATTGATAAATTAATTTTTATAGCATATACGATATAATTTTAATGTTTAAGGTTGTTTGCATGCACAAAACACTTTCCTAAAAACTGGCCTTTTCTCACATTTGTATTTGATGTCTGTTTCGAAATAATTTCTTCGGAAGTAAAACTTTGGCGAAAAATCTCAAAAAATTAACTTCCCGTAATATTCGAACCAAATATCCCAAAAGAAATTGAGTATTTTTTTCGGAATCACCGCAAATTCTTTATATGTATCAGAAGAAACAATTCTGTGACATTTATTTGCCCATTTAGAAGGTTTAGGTAGGCTTGAGCCGATATATCGGCTCTGTGATTCCAAGGGTAAAAAAACAGTTACCTATCTTTCTTGGTCCGCTCAAAACCATACAAAACAGTTTGAAATTTTTCCTTATATTCGGTATTTAAGAAAAAACTTACCATTAATGCTCTAAAAAGAATGTTCCCTCATCCCATTCCAAGGCGAAAGAATGATGGACAATATCAGATTTGTTTAAAAGATTATAAACGGCAATTCCATTTTATTAATATCGAGCAAGCATACATCATATTACTCATAAACGTTACAGGAGATGTACATTTTGCGACATCCATAATGTACAGAAAACCTAAACATCTAGCGGTTATTTTTGAGCAAAAAGGTTCAAAAAAAATATTTATTTTTGTTGTAAAGATATACTATAGTATTAGCCTGAATTTTTTTGTAATTTTAAAAATGCATGAAAAATTATTTTATTCCATGCTAAATTTTTAGACAAATTTGATGAAAAGTTTATTTTTTCGGGAGTTTTAGAATTCGATTTTTTGAAAGTACAAAAAAAATATGCGCTTTTGTGAATTTTATAAAAAAATCCTTGATACACAGCCAAATTTTCGCCAAAAAGTGTTGTTAACTTACTGTCGGAGTGTTGTGGCTAACGTTTCTGTGATAATTTGTTCCTGATGCTGACCAAGTAAAAACTTCAATTTGGCCGGGAGTGTCCACGATCACATGATCTAAAGATGGTGGCTCGTTTTTCGGCTAAATCTAGGAACTTGGTCGAATTTTGTTGAAAATAAATTTAACGATGTCATGATGGCACATTGGTCCCAGGCCATATGTGTATAACTTCCTTGTATTTACTGTATCTGCGGATATCGATATTTGCACTAATAATAATAGTTCTAGAATACATTTTTATAATATTGATATACCGGTTACGGTTTCTAGACCTAAATTTGGTAAAAAATTTTATTCATGCACAAATGATGTGAGACAGTTTTCGGGATTATTGTTGTATCGATCACTCATATCGATTACGGGGCCTCCTCGCACATATTAGCCACTTTTAGCCAATATTTTTATATAATTCGGCTTTGAAACGACTCATTCGATTGAGTTCTTAGATAGCTCAAGATGAGCACAACTATTTAGAGAAAAATAAATTAAAAAATGGTCCGAATCAGACCATTGTTTAGAAATTCTTTAACAAAAACTGATAATTAAACAATTCAGTAATCTCGAAAAAATGCGTTCGATGCGGAGTAATTTTTTTTATTTTATTATTCACTAAATATTTGTGCTCAGTTTGAGCTATCTTAAGAACTTAATCAGATGAGTCGTTTTGAAGTTTAAACAATTCAAATTATTTGTTTAACTACTAAGTAGAGTGCGTTTAAACGGACAGTTTGGTCGAAAAGTTCTGCTAGCGTGCATTAAAAGGGACAGTTTCGGGATGCAAAGTGTTCGCTATGTTTTAACGGATAATTTGAATGGTCAAACTGCCGATTAAACGCACGCTAACAGGACTTTTTGACCCAAACCCATTCTACCTGTTCGTTTAAACACACTCTACTGCGGTAATTAAAATTTTCTTAAACCTAATGGTATATGGATATGAAAAGTTTTTTCGCTATAACAGTGTGAGTTTTCTTAGAGGCCGTGAGAATGGAAGCGATTTTCTAGCAAAATATTATTGCACGTCCATTTCCATGGTCTCAGTTAAGAAAACTCATTATGCATAAATGAAAAGATGAATACTTACAGGAAATTGCAGTTCCGCAACCGCTGGATCTAGATTGATCACATATGGTGGCCGTTCTGGTTGGTTCATATTTAAGGTGGCGGTCAGTCTTTGCACAAACGTAGTTTTACCACTTCCAGCCATTCCCATAACTAAAAGACACGTCGGCATATCTTTCTTATCTGTTCGTGGAGTTGCATCACCCTTTCTTCCAATTATTTAAATCTTAAAAAATTAAAAATAATATTTTGAAAACTAGAAAGAAAAACATTTTTGTCGAAAATTTTGAAGTGGAAGTACAGGTTTCATCAAGTGTACTTGAAGCGATTATATAAAATCAAGATCAAAAAGTCATGCTAGCGTGCGTTAAACGACAGTTTTGCAATTCAAATTGACCGTTTAACCACATACTCAGAGATTCAAAACAGTGACGAACTCAGCGGTGGCCATATCAGGCATCTGACTTTGAAAATCATATTTTTATCCAAGTATACGTTAGCGAATATTATAAACTATTTATTCAAAGGCTTCAACAATTATTTAAATAGAAAAAATATGTAATTATATTTTCTCGGTTTTTTTAACGATAATTTTTTATGACACAATATCGTAAAAAAAAATATTTGTCAAAACCTTTAATTGAAGAAAAACGGTGATGAAATCAGTTTCACATATAAATATAAAAAATTATTTTGCGGCTTCTAATAACAACGGCAAAAGTCCTTTAATCAAGTTTGTGCGACAAAAAAATAACAAAGAAAAATAAGTGAAGGGACCCGTCGCGCCGCGTCGTTTGTGTCGGACTTTACCAGGTGTTCAAAGTAAACAGTATAAGTTACCTTATTTTGGTAAACCGACACTTTAGTTGTTATTTGTTAACAAAATGAATAACAATCATTCATATTTTTTGCAAGAAATTACCTTTTTCGAGAGGAAAATCGGAAAATTTTGAAAATGATTTTATGAATATTTTTTTTTCATTTTTTGGCACATCAATAATATCTTAAAATCTGATGGCAAAATCCTTAAAACCAAATTTTTTTTTATTGTTTCAAGTTCAAAATCATCTGAATTTTTCAGGCCCGCGATTTCGGGTCGAAACATGCTTTATCTCAAGAACGACAAAAGATAATAAGCAAAAGATAGACCATTTCAAAAACACCGATCAATTTGACATAAAAATGTTATCGGAAAAAAGTACTTATTAAACAGAGGGCTCGCAAGTCACTTTGGCCAGATATGGCCACGGCTGTGTATGTGGGTTTAAACGTTACGGACAGTTTCAATCGCCAAGTGTCTGTCTGCACATGCTTGTAGGACCTTTTACCCAAATCCGTTCTTACAAACTGTCCGTTCAAACTTGCTCTGCTGTACAATTGATAATGTAAAAATACTTCATCAAACAAATTACGAAAGATTTAGTTGTACAATATGAAATATGTCAGAAGATCGATTTCAAATTATGATTACTAAAAACAAACAAGTTGTTTTCTGCATTGGAGACAAATGGCTCATTGTTACCCCATACCACCCGAGTTTGTATTGGCAGATTGCTAGATGCATTAAATCAGATTTGGTAAGTTTTTTTGGAATTCAAGTGGGTTGACGGATTTATACCAGGATTTATGGAATCCCTTTGGTCCACGCTTGTATAGTAGTGTATACGTGCACCAAGAGTTCCAATATCGTTATGAACTCCTGGTGTTCATATCGAAGAACCTGCCTAGTGTAATTTTATGTCAATAACAACATAAAACATAGACGATTGACATAAAATTACACTAGGCAGGTTCTTCGATATATAAATCAAGATATGAAATAGGCCCAAATGAACAAACTTGGAAAAAAGGGATTCTAGAAATCCTGCTATATTCCACCAACCAGCCAGAAATGGGGGTTTCACAAAGCAAGCCGTGGGTTTTAAATTGTTCATAAAAACACCTCGTCTTACATTATTTAATAGTATTTTATAGTTGTGAGATGCATATGCAATTAAAAGAACTGAAATGAATTTCGGATTTTTTTGTTATTTCTTTCGTGGAAGCAAGATTACACAATAACATCAATTTTAACATGTATAATTGAACAAAGTTCGAAACTGATGCAAAAATAGGGGAATAAATCAAAAAAAGCGCCTAATTCTATGAATGAAAACAAATCCAAATATTATACAAAGAATACTGTTTATTATTCTATCGAATGAAATAAGTTAATTGAACTTATATTTTAAAGAGTCGATCTCTAACAACTTTATAAATGTTCAAATAGCTCACTTAGGGATCTTAAGAGATCAGATTGCCTAAAATATTTAATAATTTTTTATGGACATATAATATGTCTCATGAAAATAGTAAAAAGTCGCGCGAAATTTGCATTTGGAGAACAAAAAAATACAATGTGGTATCAGTATATTTTTTGAAAGGAAAATTATGATTAATTTTGTGAAACTTAAAAATATTTAGTTGTCTTTGGAGTTATCGGAAAATCCGGTAATAAAACACGTTTTCAGGCGTTTTCTTAACTATTCATTTTAAAATATTTTTTTCACAGTTACAGTGTTCTGAAAAGCACAAATTTTTAAGAATCAAGCGAAAATTATTGCATGATCGCAGTTAATTTCGATAAAATCATGGAAATCCTTCTGAGCTTCAATTGTAAGTATTCTTCGGTGCATAGGCAAAAATTTAAAATAAAAATGCAGATCATGAGCATTGTGTCACAATTCTCGCAAGTCCAGTTTTTAATTTTTCAATGACATACTATTGGTTTGTGAAAAATATTGTTTGTGATCTTGACATGTTAGTCTATTTAAACAAAGCAATAAAAAAGTGGGTGACTGAGTAGCAGGAAAAGGGGCGGAAATGTGTTAGTTTTCTTAGAATGCACGGATTGAGAAGAATGCAGTTTTCCCCTTGCGCGTCAATGCTTCTCAGCAAAAATACAACATCAACATCTTTATCTCTGTAAACTTTTTAAGCGTTGGCTCACCTTAAATAAATAGAAAACGTAAAATCCAGAAAAAATATAGCAAAATTTGCTAAACATTCAAAATTTCTTACCTTTGATATCATTAACGATGATGACTCAAAGTGGGTCCATTTCTGATAACGTTTGTGCCACTTTGAATTCTGACATTTGCGCGACTTCTGTCTTTTTGATAATTCTAGAATTTGTGGAAGAAGATATTTTTACAACATCGACGTCGATACACATCACACATTTGCATTTTATACAATGCAACTGGTCATTCGTTTCAAATAATTTGGGTCTTTTCGATATTCCAGAACTGAAATTATAAATGATGTAATAGTTGTAACAGTATGTTGAAATTCGTAAGTAATTACTGTGAAATATGTCAATAGAACATGTTGTTGTCGCTATAGACTGTATTTTGCTAAAGAAATATATATAATAAGAGATATCTAAATATATTTGACACCAGTTTAAAATATTACAAAAAGTTAATTTTTCGATGATTGATGATTAGCAAATTAACTGAAAATCATATAATCACTTTTTTATTATTATGAATGAAATTAGTTCAAAATTAAGTTTTTTACTTTCAATTTATATTAGTTCATCTTCATTTAGTTTATTTCCTAGTATTAATTATATATAATAAATAGGGATTGTACTGGTCGCTGGAATTTGAGATTTTTCTCGTAAAATTAGCCATAACAGGGCTCTCAGGATACTATTCAGATTAGCCATCTTATAGAACTATCCTTTAGCTTGTGGGAAAATAAATTTCAATTTTTTTTTGTGTATACACTTTCTTCACACATACAGCGACACAATGAGGACCTAAGCCAAAATTGTAAAACATCTTCCTCCCAGGTTTTATTTGCCGAATTATCTGCATTTTAACATTACAGTTTTGTAACTTTGTAAAAGTGGTAGCCTAAACTTTATTTCGGTCGAAATTTCTAATTTCGCTTCTATTTTTCTTAGAATATGTAGACAAACCACCGGTTTTGGGAAATTATCCGTCGGAAAACTATTTCCCTATAAAAAATTTAAAAATCATTTCAATTTTTTATCTAAGGTAGCTTTTTCTTTTAAAGGGACACCCCCCTGTAGACTAAACCTGTAAGAGAGATCGAGAAACGGTTTTTTGTATCCGGTAGCCAAGCAAAATTTTAACCGTTGAAAATTTTTTTTCGATTTTGACCTCGACAGATAAACCGGTAATCCGCGGAAACACACGGTTAAATTGGCGGTTTGAGAGAACTAATCATAATCTCAACATTGATTTTATACTTAAAGGGGTTGACCTTTGAAAAAAAAATTTTTTGGCTATTTGTGTTTTGGGACACCGGACACCACCCGTGTGTCGTAAAGAGCACTTTTTGAATATCGACATGAATATCATAGGGCCTTAATCGTACTTATTTGGAATTAACTTTTTCAAGCAAAAAATTTTTGGCATGATTTATTTTTGACACCATGGTACACCACTTTAGGTAGGTGTTAGAGCACTTTTTATACCATGACCACTGGTATGATATGTGAACTTAAAAATGTACTTATTCGGTGTAACTTTTCATGAAAAAAATTTTGGCTTGATTTATTTGAACCAGACACCACCTGTGGTGTAAAAGGCATTTTTTGGTCGAGAAATTTTTGCATAGATTTGGGTAATTATGGGTAATATCTTAGCTCTAGTTGTTCTCAATATTAAAAATTCAATGAGCACGCAAAATGAGAGCTTGGGAAAGTTCACTCGATTAAATAAAGAACATAATTCATCTTTTTTATTTGTACTTTTAAATATGTTAATATTGAAACGTACGTTGGTAGCAGCGAATAGTAATGGTATTTTGTTTCACCGAATTCATCTAGAAAGGTTTTATTTTTTTGAATCAAAAATCATTTATTTCGAAACATTTATTCGCAAAAATTCAAGTGCATGCGGAATTTCTTGTTTCTCTAGAAAAGTCACCCAGGTAGTTACATTTTTCAAATTTACATGATTCCGAGTCAAAGATCCCAAAAAAAAATAGCTGTTTACACCACTTAGATGGTGTCTTTGTGTCCAATAAATCATGCGAAAATCTTTTTTTTGAAAAGTTACCCCAGATAAGTATATGATCTCATTCTTTTACCAGAGAGCTAGTCCAGCTAAAGCCCTACAAAACAGATGACTCTACCAGTATGTTGACCATGTTAGCTATTTCAATCAAATATTGCTTTCGCAATTTTCCAGTTTCAGTGTTTTTCGATCGATCGGTGAAAAACGTGAGACAAAGATTTTTTAATTTAAATTGCATTCAAACGCAAAAAAAATTTCTAATTTAATTTTCTATTTTTGTACCAACAGTTTTTTCGTGTTTTTCATGCAATTTTATTAAAACAAAACAAAAACATGCTAAAAATACACCAATGAATTTGGTCGACATGATTTTTTTGGGAAGGGGGATGTTTACAACCGCCAAATGACATCGGCGACTATGATGGCTATAACTTATAGCCTATAACCTATGAGTTTTTTTCAAAAAAGTGTGTAAGTCTAAAATGTCAAAGCGACAACATTTCTTACATTTTAAAGTTTTTTGAACGGTAGCTTGTCCTTTTAGACATACGTGGCAATTATTAATTATCTCTGATTAATTTCCATCATTTAAATAATCCAAACCCTTTTAGAAGAAGAAAGTTATATTTCCAATTTATCGAGATCGATGAGTCTGGTTCTCGATGATTTCTATTGTATGTTGAGAGCTGTAGGATTTAGTTCGGTGACCGGGGTAGGAACCGCTGAATTAATGGAGGAAATTGCAAGTGCCAGGAAAGAATATTTTGATGAATTTTTACCCGAATTAGAAGCAAAAAGAAAAAGGGCTGCCGAAAAAGAAGAAAGAAGAAAAAAAGAGGAGTTACAAAAGTTAAAAAATGATTTGGTAAGAAAAAATATTTAAATATATCTTATATTATATAAGCCGAAATTGATGAGCAGCTGGGCCAAAATGACTTAAAACTGTTAAAAATGAACGCTTTTGCAAAACAATTTTATTTCATTGGATAGCAGACAAAAATTCAACCCGATAAAATATTTAATTTATTGGTACTGGGTAGTTTCTGCAGATACAAAAATACTTTTCCCCCACCAGGTGGTTTTGGATATCAAAACAAATGATACCAAAAGTTTTGGCTTAAAAATCACCGATTTTTTGCTCAATATCATTAAATCCGTTGAGAAAAAGAAACCATTTTTTCCTGCGAATCAATTTTTGTTAAACAAAAGCTTTGTTTGTTAAGCTTTTGTTTGTTGTTAACAAAAGCTAAAGCTATCCTATGCAAAAAATCGTTCTTGATAATGTTGGGACGTTTTGCATGCATAAAAATAATTAATTATGATGCGAGTATTACTGCCTAACATTTTAGACCATTTGAATCATAGTATTAAATGGAGTGCATTTTTTTCTCCACATTTTATAGGAAAACAGAAAATTCTCTTCATCTGATTCTATGATTTGAATCGTGAATAATGACCCCAAGAAACAATTTTCAATACAACAATGTTGATCAAAACTGTCAAATCAGCAATTTATTTGATATGATTTCAGACCCCGTCAGCATCGCGGTATTCCTCCAGAAAATCGTCAAAATTGGCGTCACGTGGCGAAAGTCCGCACCGGGGTCAAATACCACCAGATCAACTTTTGGATTATCAAGTTGACGACGATGAACAAGAACCTGAAAGACAAAGTATTAATGAAAGATTAGAGGATGAGAGTTTTGAGAGATTTGTCAAGTCTAATATGCAAGCGAGACATAAATAGTGAAAAATATTTATTACATGTAACAAGACAAATATTCACTACAGATATAATGAGTTTACAAAATTGATTTTTATTCTATTTAGAGAAAATGACAATGGTATTAACGTCCGCTGGGGGAATTATTTCCCTCCTGGAAGAAACAGAGCCAGAATTACAAATTTATGCACTCAGGTAAAAACCACAGTTTTATGGATGTTAATAGAATCTAGCTCTATAAAGTTTTGAATTTCAATTTTTTTCATATGACACTTGTAGGAGTTAAATTACTAAAAAAGGGTCATCCTATCTAGCAACTGAAAGATAATTTCATACTGCTGTCGAATCATCAAACAAATATGTTGGATTATAATAAAATAGTGAAACTGTTGTATAATTAATAATTTTGGATTATGTTAGATCAAAAACAAATCGAGTCAGAATTTAAGATAAAAAATCATATGAAAAATGATTACAGTTCTCGCTACCTAACTGGTACAAATAACCACCCCAAAAAAGAGTTTGTATCAGTTAGGACTCATCCATATACTTTTGCTTAAAAGCAAAGAAGAAAACTACCTTGTAGATTAAAATTGCTTAATTTTGAAGTTAAATTCGAAGATAAATGGAAAAAGTTTTGTGTATAACACAAATCACATCCGAAAGCAATTTTTTATCATTTTTTTTGTTAAAAAACTCAATTCAAGTTTTGTTTTTGAATCTAGAATTCTAAAATGTAAAAAAGCAACTGGTTTTTTGTACATTTCATAACCCATAAGAATACAAGGAAATCTATAAAAATATAAAAAATGGACTGTTGAATCATTGTCTGGAATTCTGTCTTTGAGGACTTCCATAAATGTAAGCAGAAGTTCAAAAAATACCTCCAATAACTTGTACCAGTTAGGTAGTTTTTTTAACTCAACCCACCCTTCTCAGTCAAAAAAGCTACCTTAGGGAAAATTTTCTATGATGTATTAATACAAAAATGTATGGTCCTCTAAATGAAATTCGAGAAACTTCAACCAAATGACGTCATAGGCGTGTGCGGGCGTAGAGCCAATGGCATTAAGGCGGTGACCGACGCGTTTCACTTTTTTTGAACATCAGCCCTGTTTTAATGAACAGCCTGACGATACTAAAATGCTGGAATATAGTTAATATTTGTCTGAAATTTCCAAAAAATGTATTTAAAAGTTTTTTGTATGATCGTACCGGTCGTGATACTGGTTGAAAATCCGGTTTTTGACTTAATTCGTATCACTTTATTTAGAGATGAGATGTTAAATTCTTTAGATTTTTCTAACGCCCACTATTAATGGTTATTCAAGAAGTAATGTGGAATTATAAATGTAATTTTCGGTCTATTTGCTCAAAATCGACAAAAATTACATGTTAAATTGACTGTTTTCGGTGTATTTTAATAAGCACTTATTCAATTTCATTTTGAGCACTGATATCAGATTTGTTTTATAAAAAAGCACTTATTACAAATTGTGTGCTACAGGTTAATATGGCATCCGTTTTGAATTATCTTGTTTGGTTTTCTTATGCGAGACGTTCAAAGTTTCGATTGCGTCTGAATCGCCAGATTTCCCAATTTTTGATCGAAAATTTTTTCGCTTTTTTCGAAAAATATATTTTTTTAATTTTTCATACAATTTGAAATCTTGGCTTCCCAATGCAAGAAAAGTTATAGTTTTTGATTCAGCAGTTAAAAAATGACAGCATAAAATACTTAAAGAGAATTCGAAATTTCTGAAAAAATTTTTTGTCCGAAATTAATTTATTTTTCTGGAATGAAATCGACAAAAAAATTTCGAATGCCGCAAAAAGCTTTGTAGCATGTGTGGATCTCGAGTTATAGACCTCCGTCGGTTACCTCCTTAAATGCAATTTTTTTTTCTCGGAAAACATTTAAATGTAAGTTAAAACTGAGAGTATAAAAGCCTCATTTTTGTTTAGACGATTGAACGATGATGCTATCATCCGACAATTTTGGGCTGAAATCGCCGATGTTTTGGATCAAATCGAAATTTTACACGAAGACGCAAATTTCCCATCTCGAAACCTGGCCGCTTTAGTCGCTTCTAAAGTTTACTTTAACTTGGAAAGTTACGAAGTTAGTCTCAATTTTGCTCTAGCAGCCGGGGACATGTTTGACGTGACAGAGCGAAGCGAATATGTTCAGATGATGATTAATAATGCCATTACTCAGTATAGCAAGCAACGGCAAGAAGGAGTTATCCCAGATGTTAGACTTGATAATATGGTCAACAGAATGTTCCAAAAGGTTTATAAAAAACAATTACAAATCTTCACGGAAAAAATGATTCATGAGTAAAAAAAATCGACCCTTCAGTGGGCAGAAAATGAGTTTTCAAACCCCTCATTCTAAAGCACTATATTTGATTTTCAGCATATTAAGATGTTTTTATAACAGCCGCCGAATTAGACACTATGCTATATTTCGTTAAAAAGAATTAAAAACTAAAATCTTCGAAAATTAGAAAAAATATCTCTGTCACAATATCGTCTGTTGGCTTAAAAAATGCGTAGGCCTGAAATGAGTTGACCTGAAATGTATGTGCCTAAAATGTGTAAAAATCAATGAATTTTGCAAGAAAGATTTTTATTTTATTTTTCAAAATTTTTAAAGTTCAGTAAAAAATGCAATCAATTTTTTTATAATCTGAGTCAGATTATCTGACCTACCAAATAATATGTGATTTCAGTGTTTCGACTCTAAAAGCTATCGACAAGTCATTGGTATCGCACTCGAATGTCGCCGATTTGATATCATTGAAACCGCAATTAAATCTTCAAGCAACATCAGTGAAACTCTTTCATATTGCATGAACGTAAGTATAAATTATAAACATTTTTTAAAGAGTTTTTTGATGAGGCACCTAAAAAAGCTACCTTAGACTGTTTTACCGCGATCAAAATAAAAATGGCAAATAAAAACAAATTTTTGTGAAAATTTCCACTTGCATTGACGTCGTTTTTTTTTACCAACGCCTTTTTCTTGCATCGAATAGATTGAAAAACTAGACATAGCATGAAGATGGCTCATTCGAGAGCTGGTACTTGAAACTAGGTTGTGCACTGAAGTATGGACCAGTACTCATAACCGGTTACCGGTTTAAACAAAGAATTATCGGTTTCCGGAAAACTTTAGGACTTACGAACTTTATTTTAGTATGAGGAGATAATTATGAAAGATAATTAAAATTTTTTTTGAATGTAATATTACCCCAAAATGACCAAAACAAGGTTTATTGCCTATTGCAAGTTTCATTAGATAAGTAAGGTCAAAGTAGTGACTTTTAGCACCAAAAGCTCTCAAATTTTCTAGTGAATATTTTTGAAGGTCAAATTTTGAAATATGACCCCATTCGGGGTCAAATTACATGATGACTCATTTGGGGGCATGTTGCATATCAAATGAAAGATAATTTGATTGCGATGTCAAATCTGCTAAAATAATTTCGTTATCATATAACATAATCGATTATGTAATATGACCCCACAATAACAAAGGCATGGTTTATGGTCTATTAGTAATAAGCTTTTACTGGTTGTCAAAAACCGGAAGGTTATAAGTTCTTGTTTTCACAATAATATAGTTTTAATTGGTTTCATACATAGGGAATCAAATAAAGGGAATAACACGCCTACGTTTTTCTACAAATTCGTATCGTTTTGCCTTACACGCCTACGCATTTTTGGGGAGGACCATTCCATCAACTTGGACATAACAGTATTTCAAAATCTAGCCCTTCAGGATATCTAAGCTTCAAGAACCTGGATTCCAAGTGCACTTTCAAAGATTGAACAACAAATTTCAGAAACCCCCAAATAGTGCAAGTAAAAACGACGTTTATTTAACAAATCAAATTGCGTCATTTTTTAAGAAGCAATTGGTTTCATATTACGAAATTCGACCCTCATAACTTTGTTTCTGTTATTGTGGGGTTATATTACATTTTTGGAAATAACATTTGCAGATTTAAAATTGTCTTTAAATTACCTTTCATTTGATATGTTACATGACCCTCAATGAGTCATTCTGTAATTTGACCCCAAATGGTGGTCAAAACCTTGTTTCTGTTATTTTGGGGTCATATTACATTTTTGGATAATTATTTTTGCAGATTTGAAATCGCCTTTAAATTATCTTTATCATATTACAAAATTTGACCCCAGAAAATATTCGCCGGAAAATTTCAAGTCTCTTCATACTAAAATCAAGTTCGTAAGTCCTAAAGTTTTCCGGAAACCGATAATTCTTCGTTTAAACCGGCTATTACCGGTTATGGGTACTGGTCCAGACTTCAATGCACAACCTAGTTTCAAGTACCAGCTCTCGAATGAGCCATCATACAACTTCATGCTATGTCTAGTTTTTCAATCTATTCAATGCAACAAAAAGGTGTTAGTGAAAAAACGACGTCATTTTAATTATTAGTATTCTTTATTTGCAATCTTTTGTTTGAAATCATGTATAAAAAATCCGGAAAATTGTATATGATCCCTTTATAATATAGTCCCTTTAGATTGCTAAAGATTTGATTCAATCCCGTGAGCTCCGACAACAATTACTTCGGCTATTAATCAGTCAATATTTAAAACTTGGAATCCCAGATTACATCTCCGTTTGTCAGTGTCTAGTTTTCCTCGATGATTCGACCGCAGTAGCAGAAAACCTCCGTAAATTAATTGAAACAGATTCCCTCATGGCATATCAAATCGGTTTTGAGCTTTACCAAAATGCACCACAAGGATTTTTAAATACTGTTGCCCAACAATTAAGGTAATTTTGTCAAATTGCCTTCTGTAAAACTTAACCTACTGTATGCGGCATACAGTATGCCTAGGGTCAGTACCGGGCCAAAAATCGACTTTTAAACTAATTAGTTTATTGACGATTGATGATAAGTAACTTTTGCAGAATTTTTGAGAGAATTTTTTGGCTCCAAAAAATTTTTTCATAGTCGGAATCATTTTTTTTTGAGAAAGTTTAACCATATAAACTCAAAGAATTAGTGCTGAGGGGTTTAGTTTTGCAGATAAATCTCCCGGTACTGACCCTAAGTATGCCACTTGTAACGTTATTCTAAAAATCGCAAGGATTAGGGTTCTTTTTAAAATATCAGATACAAATGTTGAAGATATTTGAAAGGGCGACAGAAGGGCGATAAAATTGAGAACTTTCGGCTCAAAAATTAAAGGATTTCGAATAATAAAAATTTCGAAATGTTTTTGAAAATCAATTAAAAATTTTGAAATTGAATTTAAAATCTCGAAAGGAAAAAATATTGTTCTCCTTCAGTGAGATCAAGGCGTTTCATAAACTGAGTTTTAATTTTAGGGGTGTGACCCCATCTCCTCTCCCAGCTGATATTTCGTCGACTCCAACCGAAGAATCCGCTGCAGAAGCAGAAGAGAGAAAGGCAGAGGGAAACACTCCAGTTCTGAAATTGGTGTCAATTCTCAAGGGTGACAAAACGACAGAATTGAACCTACAATTTTTAATTCGAAATAATAAAACTGACCTGCTTATTCTAAAGCATTGCAAGGTAAATTCAGCTAGAGGTTCATTTTTTACAACGGTATTTTATTTCGGTGAGATTGGTAGTGGCATATACGATAATTTTTAAATTGTATGAATAAATTTTCAAGCTCCGTGTTACTGTCGAGTCGTTTTTTTTTTTATTTCCGATTTTTTACCGGTAGTTCTGACGGTAAATGATCTTAAGTCATTGTGCAAGAAATATCAGCCTTGTCATTGTGCAAGAAATGTCGCCCTAGGCGACATTTCTTGCACAATGACAAGCTGATATTTCTAGCACAATGACTTAAGATCATTTAAACATTATGACTTTTTTGGGTTAAATCACAATGACAACTTCGTCATTTCTCATACAATGACCTGTTTTTTCAAGGCCATTTCTCACATTATCATCTTTTTCGTCGTTTGACGCGTAATCATCTCTTTTTTTTGGT
>SCLH01000220.1:95197-124447 GCA_004367855.1 Oikopleura vanhoeffeni
CCAACTCATTCTAACTTTTGAAAAACTACTAATATAACTTACGTTGGCATTGGTGTAACAACTTGCTGCAATAGATCAAGTACTAAGACCTTAGATTATAACCTACAGGTCGTGAGTTCGCGTCCAATCATTACCCTCATTTTTATTAAAAATTAATTAAGTATTCATAGTATGAATTTCATACTGAAGCTTTTCACGTTGAGAGCTAGAAATAAGTCAGAAAAAAATATTAAAATAATAAAAAAAATTGGCGCGAAACTTTTTTTGGTCATAAATACTATTTTGCCTCCGGCGGCCCGTGCGGGGCTGATACATTGTTTGCCTTTGATATGACAATATTGATAATGTCGGCGGAATGTACCAAGGGTAGATCTCTGTCGATAATCACAAAAAGAAAATTCTGTTCGGGTTATTACCGCGGGAGCGGCGGCAAAGGTTGATAAGCCCGCACAATGAATGTTCTCTTTTGTGATTATGGCAGAATCTACCCTATGGTACATTTCGGCATTATCATATTTGTAATATCAAAGGCAAACAATGTATCAGCCCCCGGCACGGGCCCGTCGGGAGGCAAAATTAGTATTTATGACCATATTCCGGCCATATTTTTTTATTATCATTTAATGTTTTTCTGACTTTATTTCTAGCTCTCAACGTGAAAAAGCTTCAGTATAAAATTCATACTATGATTACATTAATAATTTTGAAAGAAAATGAGGGTTAATGATTGGGCGCGAATTCATGACCTGTAGGTTATAAGTCTAACGTCTTAGTACTTGATCTATTGCAGCAAGTTGTTACAACCAATGCCAACGTAAGTTATATAAGTAGTTTTTCAAAAAGTTAGAATGAGGTTGGCAATTTAAACAGGGACATTAATAATACCATTGAGACATTCTTGCCGTTTGAAAAACTTTGTAACATTTCGCCGGGAATCACCCCAGTACATTCTGCCAAAATGAGACCAAAAAAAGCGATGATTACGCGTCAAATGACGAAAAAGATGATAATGTCGAGAAACCGATAATTTTTGGTAAATGTCATGTGAAAACCAGAAATCGAAAAAACCGGCTCCGCAACAAGTTTGTCATGTTGTTTTGAAAGTTGTATGCTGATCTAAAGTTTCAGAAATATCGTAAGTTCCGAGTTATCTCACCGATAAAATACCCTTCTAAAAACGACCCAAGATATAAGAATATTTTTAAAGATTTTCTTAAATTTTATATTCAGGACTCAGTTCGGAATTCTATTTGTCATACCGCCACCGTCATTGCTAATTCATTTATGCACTGCGGAACTACTACCGATACCTTCTTACGCGATAACCTCGAATGGCTCTCAAGGTAAAATTATCAAAGTAAAAAACATTTTTTTAATTACTAAGACGCCGTTTTTTTTTAGTAATGCATAATTGTTGCATGAATAAGATTGAAAAAACAGCATAGGATAAAGTGTTGATACCTCATTCGAAAGCTAGGTTCAGACTAACTATGCCCATAAGTTCCTATGGGACCATTACCGCGTTCACCGGGGAACCGGAATTCGTTTATATAGGCATTTCCAGTTATAAATTTGAGAAAAAAAATTATAAACTTGGTTTTTTCTGCCAGGAATCATCAAAAATTTCAATTCAAGCGTAAATTGTAGACACAATCATGAATAAGATGAAAAAACAAAAAAATTAACTTACGGCTAATTCCGAAAAACATTTTTGGGCTCACGATGTTCGACCTTACCAAAAAATGAAATCGCGTTATATCGGTGACGACGGTTAATTACTGCGCCAGACTTTAGTTGAATTAGTAGTTTGAAACACTAGCTTTCGAACGGATATCATACAACTTCTCATATGTCTAGTTTTTCAATTAGTTCATGCAACAGAATTATGCATTACTAAAAAAAACGACGTCTTGTGGTATTCGTTTAGAGGACCTCCTTCTAAGACGACAAAACGACTAAGTATATTATTCAAGGGCTACTAATTGGGCCAAATTCACCGCCACTGCTTCACTAGGGGTAATTCATAAAGGTCACGAAACAGGCGCTCTCGATCGAATGCAAACTTATTTGCCCAAAGATGGAAACACCTCACCATATCAAGACGGGGGTGGTCTTTACGCCTTGGGGTTAATTCATGCTAATCATGGTTCGGATGAGATGATTGAATATTTACTTGGGCAGCTGAAAACAGCAACAAATGAGACTATTCGACATGGCGCATGTCTTGGCTTGGGTTTAGCAGCTATGGGATCGGCAAGGTAATATATCAACTATTTTTCCCGAATCAGAATTTGTAGAGTGTGCCGTAGGGAATTTTAAAGTGGTTTCAAGGAATGTTTTTTTGGCATTTTGACTTGTGACCGGTTACAATTTAAATTGTAATTTTCACGCAAATGATAAACATGATATTTTGGCTAAAATGAACAATTTTTTTATTCATAAATTTTCTAACATTTTTTTTCATAATATTACAAATTACGGCCTTTATTATATAAAATCAAAGCAATAAAAAGTTTGCTGTGGTTTCTGAAAAATCCACGGGGTATATTTTCCAAAATATCTTAAAACACCTTTAACGTGAAAATATTGGTGAAGAGTAAAAAAAATCTTCAAATTTTGCTCAATTGGCTCAATGTAATTAACTTATGCAGCATTTAAAGGATGATTGTTTCTAACTTTCAAAAAATTCGAAAAATTCGAAAAATTTCTACGGTCGGTACCTTGTTTTGAGAAGCCTGAAAACAACTGATCATCTCAGAATTTAAGTTACTGCTGAGAAAGGGGCTTTTAGAGCTCATTATGACCAAAAGGTGACCGAAAAAGAATTTTGTGTGCGGAATCATTTTTTCGTTGGCGATAACCACAAAATCAATTTTTACTATTTAGCGCCAACGTGTATCGTTCTTCCAAGCGTTTTTTCGTTTAAATTGAAGACCGTAAAATTACAAATGTTCAATTGAAAACTAAGTTTAAATAAACGATTCTGATTGGTTTACATTTTAACCACTCATAATCGAGCTAAGATTTTTAAATTTCGAAAAATTACAAAATCCTATAATCAAACATTTGAATTGTACGTCTTTCAAATATCTTTTTTTCGCAAAAATTGGCCATAAAAATTATATAAAATCAAAGCAAAAAATTTCAATATCGGGACCTTGTTTTGTGAAGCCTGAACCCCATACACTTATGATCTCAAAATTTAAGTTACTGCTGAGAAAAAGGATTTTAGAGCTCATTTTATGACCAAAAGAGTCTTTCAAATATTTGTATTTTCTCAAAAAATTGGCCATTAGAAATTTTTTCCTGACCTCGGACACGCTATTATCACATATTTTTACATTCAAACCATTCGTTTAGAACTGACGTATTCGAATTATTAAAATCAAATTTACATCAGGACGATGCTATTGTTGGTGAAGCTGCTGGTATTGCCATGGGTCTTGTGATGATGGGCACCAATGACCATGCTGCAATCGAGGAAATGTGCCAATACGCCATTGATACTCAGCATGAAAAAATTATCAGGGGTCTTGCAGTTGGTATTGCTATGGTTGTTTATAACCGGCTAGAAGAAGCCGATTCTCTTATCGATAATTTGATGAAAAATAAGGTGATTATCTTATTTATTTAAAAAATGCATGAAATTTAAAAAATATTATTTCATCACCAATTTTAGGATGCCGCCGTCAGACGTTGTGCTATGTATTGTATTGCAATGGCCTATGCCGGCTCTGGTAAAAATTCCGCAATTCGAAAACTTTTACATATCGCTGTCTCGGACGTATCAGATGATGTGCGACGATCAGCAGTTGAAAGTATCGGATTTGTAATGTTCAGAAACCCTGAGCAAATGCCAGCAGGTAAATTTTAGATCAAAAACCCCTTTTTATTTAAAAAGTACTGACTTCGCTCCATAACTTGTACAAATACCGACCCCAAAAATTGTACGAATTAAAAAACATCCCTATACTTTTAATAAGAAAGCTTTATCGTAGATTAAATTTCTTTATAATGAAGTAAATGGAAAAAGTTTGTATAACACAAATCAAATACAGCCAGCAGTTTAATATCATTTGTTATGCAAAAAAACTTGTAATTGCAGTTTTTTGTATTGGTTGAGACATTCATAATTATTTGTATTTCCATAAATGGTATTTATTTACGTTTCGGCTAATAGCCATCATCAGAATGAGAGAATAAGAATTTGAGTCGGAAAGCAGCAGTACTATTTGGCGCGAAATGTTTTTCGTAATTGGGCTCATAAAAAATATGTAAATATTCGGTTTAGTCAACGAAGGAATTTAAATCTAAATTAATTAAATTGGAAAATTTTGACGATACAGTATACCGTATACGAGATTGTCAGTTTTGACGCTGCAAGTTTATTTACTAGCATAAATATACCTAAATTAATATGACATTAGACTCGATTTTGACTAAATTTAGCTCATTTGAAGCCCTTAAAGGGGTTGTGGGTGTAAAGAATGCATGAGTGGAACAAAATAGTTTATATATTTTCTAGAACCCGTCAATAACAATAATTTATTCTTAAAAGTGATGAAATAATANCACCATGATTTCGACTGGGAGAACTAGACAAGATAGCGACAAATAGTTTTCTAGGTTGATCACGTGACCGGAAATCAGTCATCGAAATTGCTCAAAATGACCGAAAAAAACGGTTTTTTGCGAATTACCGGTGAACCGGTAATCATCGGAGAAAAAGAAAAAAGTCCGGCATTCCAAATTCGGTTAAGATTAAGATGCGAAAAACCGTTTGTCGCTATCTAGTCTAGTTCTCTCAGAACAGATACCCCTTAGGTGGAGCAACCAAAAAAAAAGCGACCTTAGTATTTTGATAATTTGGTCGGTAGTACACTTGGTTATAATCCCAAATCAATTTGGACCATTTCCAAAGCCCAAAATGCCTCATAAAACCAGCGACCAGTACCCCCTTAAGGGGGTTGTGAATGTAAAGAATGCATGAGTGAAACAAAATAGTTTATATTTTTTCTAGAATCCGTCAATAACAATAATTTACTTTTAAAAGTGATGAAATAATACGTGGGTAGTGTGAATGAGATGTATTATTGGTTCAGCGAGAGCGTGAGAAGGGTTTTGGAGAGCCCGGGCGTTTGGTTCTCCTCCTTGCCATAATCGGAACTTTACCATGCGCATAGAAATTATGAATAATTAATCCGTTTTTCACGCTTAAAACAAACAGAGAATAAGTTTTTCAACGAGGTTGGCAACATATATTTGAAAATTATCATAGGTTTCAAAATAAGTTTTATTCAATTTGAAACAAAATTGACCGAGCATAATCAGATTTAATCATATTTTCTGAATTTCATTTTTATTGCCTAAAAACCGGAGGAGATTTTTTTTAAACCAAATGGCGCATTATCTATTTCAAGACGTCGTACTTTTCCGAACCATCTTTGTTTTATACAATTTAAAGAAAATTGACCGAGAATTAACAACTTTTGTGTGAATTGAGAACATATTTACTTGCTGTTGACAGAGAAGGTTTTAGTCTCCCATCTTTTTTTTCTTATTTATTTTTCTCTGCCCATTATCCTTTTCCCAACGGAACTCCATCTCAAAAACGCTTACTATCTCTATAGCGCGTGTTCGAATCCCACTGATGTTGTCTAAGTGATTGTCTTAGTGATTGCTTGAGTGATTACACACCGATAAAATTTAGCGGTTCCATTATCAAGACCCTTGCCTATAATCATATTCAAGATAATCACTAAGACAACATTAGTGGGATTCGAACACGCGCTATAGAGATAGTAAGCGTTTTTGAGATGGAGTTCCGTTGGGAAAAGGATAATGGGCAGAGAAAAATAAATAAGAAAAAAAAGATGGGAGACTAAAACCTTCTCTGTCAACAGCAAGTAAATATGTTCTCAATTCACACAAAAGTTGTTAATTCTCGGTCAATTTTCTTTAAATTGTATAAAACAAAGATGGTTCGGAAAAGTACGACGTCTTGAAATAGNAAAACAAACAGAGAATAATTTTTTCAACGAAAAAATGTGGTAAAATATGACAATATTTCGTAGGTTTCATAAATTTTCTGTTTTATTCAATTTAAAGCAAAATTGATCGAGATTTTACAATTTTTGTGTGAATTGAGAACATATTTTTACCAGTTTTTCGATGCCGCACCGGATAGCCATGCTTTACCAGAATTAAAAAAATTTACTTGCAGTTGACAGAGAAGTTTTAATCTCCAATAATTTTGTTCTCATTTATTTTTATCTGCCGGTTATCGACCCTTCCAGTCCAGTTGGAGGAGAGGGCTATTTTACCCAGCAATTCCAACATTCTACACCCACAACCCCTTAAGGGTATCCCGGTCCCAACATTTTCTGCAGTTGTTTTGTCATAAAAATGCCCCAAATCAATTGTTTATGTTTTGAACGCATAAAACAACCCAAATGACAACAACAAAAATTTTCGAAAATTTTGCGTTTTTTCGATTTTTTTCTAAGTAATTTTCTCAAAATTATGTTCAAAAATAACGTTTGTGTCAATTTGACCAGTATAACTTCAAAATATCGGGTTGACGTAAACCAACTTTCTCGTCAGTGTTTCCTCAGCTTTCTTTTGAGCCTACCTTTGGAAAAATCGAAGCACCTTTTTTTTCGGAAATTTTTTCACGTGACCTTGAAAAATTCATATTTTGAGTTTGGNTTCATACATTTTATGTTTTATTTAATTTCAAACAAAATTGACCGACGTATTCCGATTTTAAAGAGAATTTCTGAATTTAATTTGTACCGACTTAAAACAACAGAGAATAATTTTTTCAACGAAATAACGGACAAAAATATAACAATATGTCGTAGGTTTTATAAGGTTTATGTTTTATTCAATTTGAAACAAAATTGACCGACTAATTCCGATTTTTGTGTGAATTGAGAACATATTTTTACCATTTCTTCACTGCGGTACCGGTGAGCCATCTTTCACCAGAATCATAAAAAGTTACTAGCAGGTGATAGAGCAGGTTTTAGTCTCCCGTATTTTTTTTCTCATTTATTCTTATCTGCCCGTTATCAACCCTTCCAGTCCAGCTGGACGAGAGGGCTATTTTCCCCAGCAATTCCAACATTCTACACCCACAAAAAAAATTATGAAATTCTCTCACCCTTTGAAATAACTGTCCGAAACGATTATATGACTCCGTCAGACTGAGATTTGAGAGAGTTGCCCACTGGTTGGTAAATAAAAAATGTTTGATATGCAAAAATTAGTTAACCCTCAAATTTTTGTTTTGGATTTATTTCTAGCTCTGGGTCGTTAAGCATCAAAAATTAAAATGCCCGAAAACACCATTACCGTGTTGTCAAGCGCAGTAGAAATTTCGGTGAATTGGGCTACCGGCACTTTCATGGTGTTCATTCCTTATTGACAGCCCCAAGGCCAATATACCGGTAAACAGTACACTTTTTTCGTAATGAATTTATTTCTTTCAAAGCATTTTGAGATCAAAATTGACAGTTTTTTCGGATTGTAGCTGGAACTTCAATTTGTTATCGCTAAAAAGCTAAAAAATAAAGATATGAAATTTTAAAATTTTGGCTTGAACGGTCGGAAAAAATCTATCTCCTCGCTCTTCCATATTCATTAACGATAGAACACGTGTTCGAGACAATAAAATGTCAAATCGAAGGATTCGCACAAAAAAGAGGGCTCGTAAAATAGAACTTATCCCAAAAAGTTTTTCGTAGGTCATTTTGAATAAAATTTTCAATTTTTTGAATAAAATTAAAAAAATTTCATTTTTTGAATAAAATTTTCATTTTTTGAATAAAATTAAAAAATTTTGTTATCGCTGAAATTATAAAAAAAACTTGATCGAAATCGTCATCCTGGACAAACCAGTGCCGAACTTCGAAATTGTATAGTTAAATTTTTTTGATCGTTACATAAGCCGTCTAAATAATCAGCTTAACCTTTGTGAGCACAGAGCCACAATTGTGGCTCTAGCATACCTAAAATCATTCAAAAACGGCNTTTGATTGAAAAAGTCCTGACTAAATTCAGAGCTGTTTTATTAACACAGATAATTTGGGTCTAACTAACACGAAATAAAAATTAACAGATTCGATTTGGCCTATTTCATCACTAAAAGTCTCTTTTCATATTATAAAAGGTCCCAAAAGCTACGACCAATAAAGGCCAATATTTAGTTGAAAATTGATTAAAAAATTTTAATATTTTATATAGTTACTTTCAATCCGTGCATCAATTTGAAAAATTTCATGAAGATAGTTGCCATCGTTAAGATATTTTGAAAAATAAGTTTCAACTATCAAACAATTTTTTCAATCAAAATAAATCGAATGTGGTAATAATTTTATTCTTTGCCAAAAATGAAATTTACAAAATAAATTTGAGATTGATTTGATCAAAATTAAAATAAAATAATTCCCAGACTGCATGAAAAGTCTTAAAATTAAATTTTGCCGCTTAGAAAAATCATAAAGTCTCAATTTATCAATCAAAAAATATTAAAAGTAATTATCTCAAAATTATTGAATATTTTTGGGTCAAAATCTGCAACTAACAAATGATCGAATTCACCGATTTTCTTTAAAACTTTCGCAAAAATAAGTGCTGAAAGTTCGATTTTACTTTATTAAGCAGTTAATAAATTTTAAATTTTTATAAAATGTTATGAAATAATCAAAAAAAATTATAACTATCTTCTTACAAATTTATTAATAGGTGAAAAACAAATTCGCGATTCGAGAACCATCAACAAATTTACAAGATCAAAATTTTAAGTTTGGCGGGCGGGATTTAGGGATTTCTTTAATTGAAATTTTTACACTTACCAATGAAAGTTATCATTTTTTTATAAAAATTAAGATAATATTCACTATGATGATCGCATATAAAATCATAATAAAATAATAATCATCAATTTGACTGCCAAATCCTTTTAAATTTGATCAAAAAAAATCAAACTCGATTTAGTATTAGAAATAATTTATTAAAACAAATTATTTTTAGGACTGATTGAATTTTAACCACTTAAGGAGTACTTGGTCGCATTTTAAGGCCAAAAACAGGGTTTCAGCGTCGCCTCAATTGAAGTACTAGTAACACACGAACATATTGGGATTCAGTTTAGGGATTATTGAACATAAATCTTGCTTTCACAAAACAATCGAAGGCCTCTGATTGCCGATCCAATCAGAAACGACCTTTCAAAAAGTGGCACTATTTTCACTTCAAAAGCCTTCTCCTCCCTGGAGTTTTGAAGATAGAGGATAACTTTTATAGCTTTTAATTGACCACAGAGAACGTGGACAGAGCCCGAGGTCCGTTTTACCATAAATTTTTATCGGCGCTTTTAAATTGAGCAAAAACTGTTTTTGCCTTATTTTGAGTGCCCTCGGGGGAAAATACTACTCCTCCCTTGATTTTGACGGCAGTAACCTAAAAACTGGTATGTATATGCATCCTTAAGGATACGCGCAAGCCCCGAGGTCCACAATTCTGCATTTTTTGTAATCTCGTCCTTTTTGGAAACCGCGATTCAAAATTTCTCAGAAATTTTCCAAAAATTTGGAAAAAAACTCACACTGAATAGTTCAAATCGCGAATAAAAATACTTTTTTATAGAACAAATGCAGAATATAAAATAGACTCATCTGATTCATCGGAGACATTTTTGTCCATATTTTCAGAAAAAAACAATTTTAAAACTAATCTGGAAAATTTCATTCTGAGTCGCGCATGTCTTAAAATGCGACCAGTACTACCCTTAATAACCTCAATAGCCTTTTCAAGTCTTTTTAAACTTGTAATCTCTTTCTAGTAACCATCAAAAGCAAATATTTCAAAAAGTCAAATTTTTTTTTATATCTCTGTATAATAGTAAAACAGATTCGAGACAAACCGAAAAATTAAACAAATTAATAAAAAAATAGATCAGAATTTTACGAGAATGTGGTTTTAAGAAATGTGGATATTAAGAAAATTTTTGATTGAGTATAAGCATAAAAAGTTTTTTTTTATTTTTCTTTCTACAAAATTCGCGCCGCTCCAAATCGAAAACATGCCAATTTCGTACGAAGCGAAAGAATAAATTGTGTCGAAATAGTTAAAATCCACTTAATTTTGCAAAAATATATCTTAATCTCGTCGTAACATTTCTTCTGACCATTGTAATATTTTCATATCTGGTGACTTTTCTCGTTGGTGTCTGATGTTTTTGCCATATAAAAATTTCACTTTTCGCGCTTTTTTTAAGAATGCGATTTTTTCTCGAAACGTCTGTCTCTTCGCGAGACGAAACGCCGATAAGTACAAGTTACCTAGTACATGTATTTGAAAATATTTTTTAGAACGAAAGACAAAAAAAAAATCGTTCAACTCGGGCTCTGCGCGTAGCCTTCAGTCTCATTTATGTCACATAAATTATGTGCCTTGAAATATGTAGTGAAATCCAGGGAGAGATGCATATTGCAGCAAAATTTTTGCTTGAGACCCTCAAAGTAAGAGCAAAAAAATATTGTTTGCTTTTCACAGCGGTGCCTGATTTTTTTTCATAGATAAATTCAACTCTGCCCACTTTTCTCTGCGCGGTAAAAACAAACTATGAATGTATTATCTATCTTTAAAATTCACGGAGGAATACATTTTGAAGTGAAAATCATCATTTTAAAAGCGTCGTTTCCGATTGGTCGGCCAATGAGAGGCCTCCGGTATGTTTATTGAGAGCAAGATTGTTGTTCGATTATTCCAAAACTTCAACTTATTACTTTCTTGTGATTTTAGTATTTCATGAAATAGTCGATAAAGACCATGTTTTCCGCCTTAAAATGTGACCAGTAGTCCCTTAAGCTGCAGTTATTTGTTTTAGGACTACAGGTCAAATAAAAAAAGCAGGGTCATTGAGGTCAAAGCCGAAAGAAAACTAAAGTATTTTCAAAAAGTGGTTTTTAATCGCCCTTTTGAGCGCTACAGATGCATTACTTTTAAATATTTCTCTATCTTGGAAGTATGAAAATTAAAAGTACAGCTAAAAATCTGATGATTCTATGTTTTCGTCCGCAGTCAGATTCAGGTCATATTTTTTCACATACTGTACTAAATATATGTACTAGAAAGTCGGGATTAAATTAGAAAGTTCGAATATTGAGAACAAACAAAAAAACTCGCTAGGAAAAGTTCAAATTTGATCGCAACGTGGCCAAATCCAATATTTCGCTCCAGCGCCTCGAATATATGTCCGGCGTGAGATATCATTTTCATTCACAATATTTCTAGTAATTTTAAAATGTTCAAAGGCCGAAAAAAACACAAAACTAACAATGATGATATATTAAAATATATATTTTCGAAATTACCAATAAAAATTTAGCTTAAAGCAATGGTTTAATTTCTGGATATGATTGGTGTTTATTTTGAACAAATCAAGGATCAGCTTTTTTAATTTTATTTTCAAAAATAAGGGTCATTTCGTCATCAGCGTAAAATTTAACGTTATATGCATTTTTGAAATGATGCTTGAAATTTTGGTCGACTGCGAACACCCTTTTTTCGTGAGTGGCATTAAATTTGGTCACTTAAATCAAAGAATTATATTGAAATTAAAGGCTTATGAATCACAAGTGTGATTGGTTGCATTATTTTAAATAATTTGTTCACTTAAAGCACTCCATTTTCGTATTCAAATACAAAAAGTGCTCCCTAACCTGCAAATATATTGCTTGATTGCAACAGATCTAAATTATTCCTGCTACAACTTTAACACATTGTACAATTTTTATCGTTTTTATTGGCAGTTTTCAAACATTTTCTTCAGCATACTTTGAATATCCATCTTTTTCTTTGAGTTCAAACTAGTTTCAATCAAATAAATTAATGATAAGGTGAGCACGGCCAAAAATATGCAGCTCAAATTTTATTAAATTCCGTAGTACTTTCACGCAGTTTTCTTAAAAAAAAGATATAATCTAAAATTCACCCCGAAAATGCATGATCATCGGCGTAAGTTGGTGTTGTAGTTGGTCTAGTGTATAAATTAATACTCTTAATCTTCCTGCTGTAATAAAACAAACGGCTTTAATTGTTATTATATTATGAAATTATAAACACTGTTAAAATTATCATCAATTTTAATAAAGATTTCATTGTTTTGAGCAATTGCGGACGTTTTTAAAGTTATTACAGTGGTTGACCACATAAAGCCCTCCTACATCTTTTGCCAAAAAGGGGGTTTTTGCTGGTTACAGGCTTATAGGCAAATCAGGGCTATGGCATATCAAATATGCCCAAAAGGGGTGTTTTAAGTGGTCAGGGGGCTCCAAGTGGTCAACCACTGTATATGTTTTCACTGGCTACAAATTCCATACCAATACTTTCAGCAAAGAAAGTTTTCTAGATCATGCATGAAGTTTTGAAATACTCGCTGGTGTTTTTATAAAAATTAGTATCTTTAAACCTACAGGCCTACTTTTTTGTGGACTTTAAAAAAAACTTATTTCGACACATCAAATTAATTACTCATCCTGAGATTGATGGTTTAGAACTATAGGTTTTCTTCAGCTTCTTGTAGCTTAATTCTTAAGATTTGAAACCTCCTTGTCATCGCGGTTTCTACCATGTTCAAATGTTTTTTTGACAAATCGACGAGATGATACAATTCCTTGGAAGGTCTTTTATTGATGAAGGCAAAATAATACTGAGCTTTGGTTTTCGCTTATGACTTCATCCTATTAGAGATACACAAAACTATACGACAAAAAAAAAATCAATAATAAGGGGTTCCTAAAACTTTGAAAAATTCACCATTTTTAAAAAATGACATGCATGTAATTATAAACTACACATTATGTAAATTATGCAATAAAGGCTAGACGGATTACGAGACCATCAGGAGACAGATCTTGAATATTTGAAAAAATGCGGAATCTGAACATTTGATTGGTTGATCCCTTCCAAATCTGACCAATGAAATCGGCCTATTTTCCAATCCAGTGTTTGATTGTGTGCTAGTATCCCGCGTTGTTTGTATCATTCATATATTCAGTATTGTCTTTTGAGGGTCTGTGATGATCTTTCAAACTCTTTAAAAGTGGTTGGGTCAGATTGGGATCAAATACAGACCCAAGACAGGCTCTCGGCTTGAGTGTTAGCGCCAAGTTTTTTAGACTGAATTAAATTTCTGTCAAATTTTCTGGCTCGAGTGAAACTGTTATATTTTTGTTTAAGTCAAATAATCGAAATGTTGATATTTAGTCTCACTCTGGTAGCAAAAAATGTTCAAGAAATAGCATGTCATGTTTAGATTTCGATCTTCAGTGACACTTTGTTGGAATAATTTCTTAATTGCTAAAGGAAATTTTTGGTTGAAGTACGGTAGTAGCTGTTTTCTTCAGATATATAAAATTATATTATCATCATCATCCTTATACATACGTAGTAATAATTATCAAAAATTTGATTCAAAATGTTCTAGATATTGCTTTTAGAAAGTCACGCCAACAAAATTTAACATTTGACTGGCTTGCCGGGGCTTAATCCAATAAGATGCATAAGAATTAAAATATTTCAATTAAGTCAAGATTTCAAAGCCTATTCTCACTGTTTTGATCGACCAACTTGAAAAAAATTTGATTTCTGTTTGAAACATTTCTATTAATATAATGGCATTACTGCAAATACAAGAAATTTATCTCGATTCGATCGATAAGAAGTTGAAATGGGTGATCAATTTGCCAACCTTGATAATCACGTTGATTGTAATTCAGTCTGAAATTAGGGTGATTTTTTATTTTTGTCGAGAGAAACTCATCTCTGAAAAAACTGCTCAGTTACCCACTGTTACCTAGTTACAGATAATCCAAATTTATTTGCCAAAATTCACTCAATGATTTTTTTGCAAACGTTTTATTCATGCCCCCAGTCGTTGGAAAATGCGAATCGTCCAATATTTGGGAAGAATTTTCAGACGATTGAGGGCCTTATCTTCATCTAAATTAGAATTCATTCTCTTTTTGTTATCAACAATTAATCAATCGATAAGTGATGACGCACAAATGCGCGTAGGTTAATATAAGCCAATACCGAGCTCGATAAGTTTCTATTGTGATATAACAATTTAATAAATCATATATTATAATAGCCTTTAATCCATTTTCGATATGCATAAAATTCCAAATTGAATTTCATGTAAAAAAGCTATGAAATATTCATGCTGGAATTTCAAAACTCTAGAAATGGCGTTACGGAGCATTTTCGATTAAACGCGCCTTAAACGAAAAATATTGGCCTTAAATTAAAATTTCGATATTCATAAAAATTTTAAATTGAATTTCATGAAAAATAGCTATGAAATATCATGCTGGAATTTAAACTCTAAAAATGGCGTTACGGAGCATTTCGATTAAACGCCCTTAAACGAAAAAATATTGCTTAATTAAAATTTCGATATTCATTAAATTTAAATTGAATTCATGACAAAAATAGCTATGACATATTTATGCTGGAATTCACAAACTCTTAGAAATGGCGTTACGGAGCATTTCGATTAAACGCGCTTAAACAGAAAAATAATGGCTTAAATTAAAATTTCGATATTCATAAAATTTTAATTTCATGAAAAAATAGCTATGAAATATTCATGCTGGAATTTCAAAACTCTGAAAGTGGCGTTACGGGAGCATTTTCGATTAAACGCGCCTTTAACGAAAAATAATGGCTCTTAATTAAAATTTCGATATTCATAAAATTTTAATTCCATGAAAAATAGCTATGAAATATTCATGCTGGAATTTCAAAACTCTTGAAATGGCGTACGAGCATTCAGATTAAACGCGCTTTAAACGAAAATAATGGCTTAAATTAAAATTTCGATATTCATAAAATTTTAATTTCATGAAGAAATAGCTATGAATATTAATGCTAGAATTTCAAACGCTAGGAGTGGCGTTACGAAGCACTTTCGATTTGATCCTCTCAAATGTAAAAAACGGCCCAAATCAAAAATTTCGAAAGTTTGTTGCATTTTTCAAGTAAATTAAAGGAACAATAGCAATAAAATATTCATAGGATAATTTCATATGTCTGGAAGGTTCGATCAAGTGCGCTTTATAACCATTTTATTCCTTGTAGATTAAACCCTCGAACTTTTGCAGCCTTTAACGCAAGCATTTTTCAATGAGTTCAGTTTCCTGTTCATTTGTTAAATTTGGTTTAAAAATCTCTCAGGGAACCTCAGGGCGGAATTTCTCTATCAATTTCCGGAGCAATTTGAACTAAAAATTCGTCCATTCTTCGAAATATTTTTCTAGTATGATTTCAAACTTATTAATAGTTTGACGTAAAATAGTGCAAGAGGGCAGTAGACAAATTCAGCTGCTATTTATATTGACAAAACGTTTTCTTAATTAATAATCCGGCTTGATTATCGGCTTGAGATAGAAAGAATATTCGGTTATTACAGCGGGGCCGTCATGTGTTGTGTGGTTTTTGACACAATTCTAGTTTCAAAGGGGACGAAACCATTTACATGATGACCAAAATTAAGGATTATTTCAGTTAATTGAGGTATAAAAGTAAAATTATGAAAGGATAATCAGATTATCTTATTTTTTTTTTTTTATTATGATACATAAATTAAGTTTTTAGTTTTTTTCTTATTATAAGTATTTAACATTCCACTCAAGTTGTCATCGCTACTTGAAACTAAAGTTTTCATCAAATTATCGATTTTGTAAATAAAACTGTTTTTTTTATGCCACCTAAATCTTTCATTCCATTTTTGTGTCATACTTCAAATAATAATCCCGAATAGTTTTTTTGACTAATGAAATTCGATTAGTTTTTGTCAGTCCATGAGAACCAATTAGATCCAGTTTATTTGTAGAGTGTTCCGTTAGAACAAATTACAGAGCGTTACTCATAAATTATAGGAGCATATTTTGTCGAAATTGATTACTGCATCGTATTCCTGACATAAAATAATATAGCTCATAAACTTTTTCAAAAAAATCATATGCTTTGAACTCTGAAAACCGGTTATTTGTCACTTAACTGGTAATTACCGCGTCATTTTGGACCCAATACAAAAATTCATCAATGTTAATTTTTTTTTCAGGTTATGCAAATGCCGTTTTTCATTATCTTGAAAATTAGCTGAGATGCACCAATCCCATTTTGGCGATTCCTTTGTTTAAAGATACCTAAGCTAAACTTTATCAAAGAAATGCAATCACGTGAGTCACGTGACCCGAGTTAAATAAAATTTCACCCAGCTTTTTGATTTTTCTTCAATTATCTCATACAATAATTCGTAACTTGTAAAAATCTTATTTTCATTTTACTTAAAATCGCAACATTTATCAAAATTCCCAAATCCGCTGACTTCATCAAAATGCCAAAAGTGAAACATATATCAGTCTTTTTAGCAGTCTCGACAGATAAAGTGTTCAAATTAAGACTTTGGGGGTTAGTTGACAAAATATTTAAAAATGTAACCGAAAATTCACCACAGAATTACCGCAATTAAATGCGGTTTATATATTATACTGACCCCACTCTTGCCATGCTCCGTTCATGAAGTAAAAATGTATCAGACGTAACTTCATTATTTGTCATTTCTTCGTTAGTAAAATTTGCGTGATCTAAATGAAACTAATGAGGGTTTAATTCAAGGGGGTCGGTGCATTTTGGCAGATTTGGACTTTTCATTTTTTTTTCGCTTGATGGGAAACTTTTAGTCACTTCAAACATTGTGGGAAAAAACTCTTTAGACCGTAACTTGGGACTTCTGAGCTCACTTTGTACAATCTGATTTTTGTCAGATCGATTATTTTTACTTTATAAATCGTTCTTTGAAAAACATTCAAAAAACTCGCGTTTGCTATACGAAGGTGTCTAAATTACAGTAAAATTAATTTTCTTAATTTTTATAATTAGAAGCTCTAAAAAATGTCTCGACCAGGGTTGTAAAAGGGATGATTCCCCGACCGAATTTTCAAAATAACATACTGCTCTTGGGTCATCTTACGACATAAAAAAATACTGGAAACATTTTTTATAATAACGAGATTTCCATCTAAAAAGGGGATGAGAAAGGGATGAAATGGGGATAGGAGGGGATCGGAATTGGGGATAAAAAAAGGGATAGATTGGGGATGGCCATCCCCTCAGAATCCATCCCTATCCCTTTCCATCCCCTCATCCCCATCCATCCCTATCCCTTTTACAACCCTGGTCTCGACCACCGTTGAAAATTTATTTGATTTCGATTTATACGTTTTTACTCAAAATCGAAAATTAAATTGTTAAAAAAGACGAAAAAAAACGAAATTTTGGCACATCCAAAGAAATATTTTTTTCATGATTAAAATGAAATAAATTTTAATGGTGGTGGGTCGGTTCACCAATTTGGCAAGTTTGGGTGTGATAATGGGTTTGTTTTTATAATTCTGGATAAAAGAGGCTTTGATGGACTTCTGCCAAACCGTAGTTTTCACTTCAAAAGATACGATTCACATTATAAACAAGAGCAAGAAGAAACAAAAACAGGACATATTTGAAATAAGTCAAAGTACCATTCTTCATATTTTCAGCTTCTGATTCCAGAACAATACATTTTAAAATTTGAACAAGAAATGAGAAAAATTTTAAAAATATTTCTAACTATTTTTGACCAAAATCACTTAACCATTTCATATGGATTTTCAAAGAACATATGAAAAATATGAGGTCACCTAGTCGAAAAGTTAAAGTAGCCATTGTTGTAGAGTTTTTTTTCGTTGATTGAAACAAATATTAAAACAAAAATTTGAACGAAAAATAACGCATTTTTTTCATAATCTTTCGGAACTTTATCGAACAATTTCTTCATAATTTGTCGAATTCGAAAAGTTTAATTTGAAACTTCAAAATTTTCTTAAAAAGCCATATGCAAAAATTCGCCTAGTTACAAAAGTTGCCTTGCTGGATTATGAAACATCACTTTGATGGTATATTTGAGAAGAATATATCAATCCAGTGAAAAGTTTTTCACAAGAGCCTATATCGTATCTGCCAAATGCACCGACCTCCTTAAGGGGGAAAGGGCTATTTTCCCAGCAATTCCAACATTCTACACCCACAACCCCCTTAAGGTTAGGCACGGCAAAAATGATCAGCTTAGTTTTTATTTATTTTATGAGCACTTTAGTTCTGTGCTGAAATTTGCCCAATAAAAATTTGGATAAAAATAATGTCCCGTTTTCAAAAAATCTTTTTTGCCTATCATTTAGCTTGAAATTTATTTTTCGAAAAAAAATTAGAACTTTCAAGCTTGATGATGAGCCAATATTCAAAAACTGGTTTTGTCAATTTTTTAAAGACTCAAATTTAAAGTTTGGCGCTCTAGGTCCGCTCGAGGTCGTTTTTTGAAAAAATTTTCGTCCACATAAGTTGTTTTGGGGTTTATTTAAGGGGGTGGTATCGACTCGGTAGACTGAAGTCAATTTAACTTACGAAAATAATTAGTTGATTTATTTTTTGTGCTTATTATCGTTAGCTCAACCATAATAAATGTGTTTCAGCTCATTAAAATCAGTTTTTATCTATTTTAGGATAGATTTGAGTTCGAATTTACATTTTTGAATTCGTAAAAATTTCAAAAAAATTCAAATCATTAAAAAATTTTCGGCAATTTTCGTCCAAAATTTTTTCTGATTTTTGTTATTGAAATCTGTAGGTAAAAACAAACAAAAAAGCCACTTTTACTTATTTGATGCATGCCTACATATTTTCTGACCGTTGTTTGAAAAATCATAAAATTTTTATTTGTCATTTTTTGTCGACTTTTTAGAAATATTATGAAAGTTTTCCGCAAATCAAGTCCAAAATTTTTAATTAGTGCTTTCTTGAATTCTTCATAAAAAATCAAGCAGAATCAATGACTAAATTTTCTGGTATCAATTAAGTTTCCGTATGTCAACTGATGACATGGTCGCGTGATGATCATTTCTAAACTATCGATTAAATTAACAACACTTTTTGTACCACCGGTTTGTGCCAACACTTTTATTAAAGTTGAAAAAAAAAACAATTAATTTTCACATTTTTTTACTTTCATATATATATCGCTTTGAAAAAATGTACCAATCTGCCACATCGATGCCACCCCCTTAACGGGGTTCCCAACGGAGTTTAAGGGTTGTTATACTTAGTACTATCGAAAAACGACTAACGTTGTAGACTTGTTATTTTAACGACTGATAGAACAAAATCTCTTCTGTTGATTTTTTTATTTTCTGGGGTGCGAATTTTTTTTTAACCTACGCAAAAACAAGATTGAAAAACGAAAATTTGCGACAAGTTCGTTTGAGCTAACTAAACATGCAAAAATATTGTTAGTTCCTGAGAAAATTGTAAACACTCATGTTCATATTTTAATCTAGTAACATTTGAAAAAAATTTCAAACTCTAAAAATTTGGAAAAAATCGATAATATTACAGGTCTTACGGTGAATTAAATTGGCTCGAAATTCGTGAAATTCAGGGTGAAAATATGTGGATCCTGTACTAAAACTAAAAAGCATAATTTTTTCTTGTTAACAAATAATTTAGTGAAAAACAAATCTGACCTTATTTCCGATGAATAAACAACTTTTTATAATCTGGACTATTCAAATAAACAACTCTTGCCACCGCCACCTTTTGTTAGCACGATTTCTCTCAAAAGTAATCTAGCGCGGCGTAATCAAAGCCCCAATTAAGTGAGTTCTAATTATCTCTGAAGAATAAGAAATATATCATTCGATCAACAATTTAAGTATTAATTAAGTGTATGGAGAATAAAATGATATTTTCGCTGATATAAATTCAATTTTTTCACGCTTAAAAATACCGTTGGGAACCTCCTAGGTAGTCGTCGCGAATAGATTTCGCTTAAAAGTTGAGACTATAACTAAAATCGGCCAAAAAAATGACAATGAGCTTGGTCTAAGAATCTTTTTGATTACAAGTTTAAACCGCTAGGGCCTCAAAGGACCAAATCTTAAAAACCTATCCTCCCTCCTTAAATAAAATAGGATCAACCTAATTTTTTCGGCTATGGCCTGCAGTACGAAAAATATCCTAAACTTAATTCGGAGAGTGAAAAATTTTTACTTAAAAAGTACAGTAGATAGCCCTCAAAATAAATAATTTGTAAACGCTTATTATCACACGGGAGTGTATCATGCAGGAATTGCCAAATTAGTGCTTGGATTTATGCTCTAACAATATGTTTTGTTATTAGTTTTCCAATTATTGGCGGAATTCGGTGATAAAATGCCTTTCGCTTTCGATCTCAAATTTGGATATATGCTTAATTTTCTAAATATACTCTGTGGATGAGTCATATATTAAAATGGCATGTTATCTTGAGAAATTTGTTTTGGCAATACATCTCAATTTTTTGATTTATTTATCAAATTGGTTATAGGCCATGCTGTTATAGAGAGAGTTTACGGCATTTTATCGACAGAACTTCTATCGAGATTTTCTAATAAGATGAGCTTCTGACCAATCGTGTAATGCCGGACCATTAACAAATTCTTTTAAATTGAAAGAAAAAACTCAAAAATTATTTGAGAAATAACATTAACCCGATTAAAAGATGATATCTTATGTACTTAAGCAGCATAGCCTAGAGAGAACTTGGATTTGACTAATTGTAGTTAGGAGGATGATAGAGAGTTTTGAAGAGTATTTGGTCTATTTGAGAGAGACCCCCTCTCTAAATCCGCTCAAAACTTGTTAAACTGAAGTCCTACAATGAATGCTCAATTGTCATTTTTTTTCGTCCTGATTGTTTATTGTATAGTCTCAACTCCCTTTGAAGCGAAATCTATTTGGCCGGTCGCAAAAAAAAATGTAACTTTTTGTACTCTCACTTTCCTACCACCGCAATATCTCTAAACTGCTTCGAATACTTTTGAGAATAGCCATTTGGGTAGGTTTACCTTAATCTAGCAATCAGTAAAAGGTTATCTCAGACATATTGTGAGTCAGGAGCCTGCGGCGAGTATCTAGAACACTTCAATCCGAATTTCTCAAAATCTTCAACTCAACACTCACCGAGCTCCTGCATACGAAGTTCACACTCACACCTTGTATGAACCACGGAAACCTATCGGTTGTATAATAATCGGAGGATTTTTTAAATGTCTAACTAGTTTAATTCTGAAACTGCGAAACACACAGCCTCTAATATCCAGTTTTCGACTAATTAAATCTATCTCCTCCCGGATATGTAAGTCTCTGGAAAATAACATAGTCGCCTCGAGATTAAGATCTAATTAAAAGCATTGAATCCTTCATTGAGAGATCAATATAAATGTGCTGTAGAGCTTTTGATAATTGTTGTAGATTTGGTCTAATATATAGTGGTTAAAATTCATTGTTCCGCGAGAGGAGAGAGAGAGGATCTCAGAAAGAATTCTGAAAGAAAAACACACGGGTTTTGGGTGTTGTTGGGTGAAATTTCGACTTTTTTGGTCTTTTTTGTTTTTTTTTTCAATAAGATATGCTTTCCTGAGTGTAATCCCTAGCAATTTCGTCAGTTTCTCTATTTTTTCACACCGCGCGAGGTCGGAGATAATCTTTTTGCGCGTAATAAAAAGTGACGAGACCGCCCTACAATCCCTTATAGGGGTCTGATACAGGACTTATCATCTGTGTATCTAGCATTAGAAGCAAAGAAGAGACTTTATTGACGTCATTTTGAATCTGCGTCGCGCCAGCTCACGCCGCGCGCGCCGCAACGGTGTTCAACTATTCTGCGCGAGAATCGAGACAGGACTCCCCAAAGATTTGCTCCGATTTGGCTGAAGATGCGGTAGAGGGAATCATTTTAACCACGTATATGTGGGAGAAAAAATCGATTGACGATCGAATAAGTTAGAAATTCTTTCGCGAATCGAAATAGGGTCAATTAATATTTTTTTCTCCTCCTCTGGCGCGTTAAAATAAAAAGTACCTTATACATGTAGTATCACCAATCGACTCGCCAAAATTAAATCAAGAACGGACAGGTTTTATTTGTTTATTGTTTGAATTTCTCAACGGTTTTTAAAAATTTGTAAATAATATCGAAGAAAAACGTAGGTGCTATCGAGTAGAAAAAACTACTGCGTTTCTATAGATTTAGTACTTGATTTTTCATTTTATAAGTCACGGTTTAAGTCTCATATATGCTTAGTCAACATTCTATAAGAACTCTTAACACGTCACGCTATCATTCTTGCACGAAATATTAAACCCATAATATGTTTACAAAAACTGAATTTTGAGAGTGAGACTTGTTTAATTGGATAATCTTTTCCACCGTTTCGCGTAAGTCATCAGGTTCGGCAAAGGTAGAAACGGTAACCGTCAAATTAGTGATTTATTCTCTAGCTTATAATCTATAGCCGCGACAGAGACGACGGCTTCACGCTAAGAGCATATTAGCCAGCCGACAAAGAACTGGTCCAAAATTTCTTTCTAGGCTGATTATTTTTGAGAGTCCAAATTTTCAGATAATAATGAGCCCCATTTGGGGGTCAAATTACAAAAACGAGAGCCGATAAAAGGGGATATTATGTTTAAAATTTAATTTGTTGAAAATTGAGCCCCCAAATCGGGCAGATAAAAGGGGAATTGTTAATGTTTAAATTTAATTTTGTTGGGAAAATGAAGCCCACAATCGGCCGAAGGCCGATAATAGGCGAGGTGGATTTTATTGTTTAAAAATTAATTTTGGTTGGGAAAAGAGCCCCAAATCGGCTCGAAGGCCGATAAAGGGGGATTTTTTATGTTTTAAAATTTTTAATTTGTTGAAAAATGAGCCCCCCAAATCGGCCGAAGGCCAGATAAAGAGTTATGTATATTGTTTAAAATTAATTTTGTCTTGGAAATGAGCCGCCAAATCGGCCGAAGGCCGATAAAAGGGGATTTTTTGATTAAAAATTTTAATTTGTTGGAAAAGGAAAAGCCCAAGTCGGCCGAAGGGCCGATAAATAGAGGATTTGAATATAATCGATTAAAATTTAATTTTGTGGAAAATGAGCCCCCATCGCCGATAAAAAAGGGGATTTTATGTTTAAAAAATGTTGAATATTTTGTTAAAAAATGAGCCCCCGCAAATCGGCCGAGGCCGATAAAAGGGGATTTTTAAATGTTAAAATTTAATTCTTGTTGGAAAATGAGCCCCCAAATCGGCCGGAAGGCCGATAAAAGGGGATATTTTGTTTCAAAATTTAATTGTGTTGAAAATGAGCCCCAGAATCGGCCGAAGGCCGGATAAAGGAGTGATTTTTTAATCTTTTAAATTTTGTTGAATAAAATGAGCCCCAAAAATTCATACGACATTGCATGAATTTCGCGGAACAAGAATAAATTTATCGACAATTATCCCCGAAAAAACCTCGCAAAACTCTCTCAGAGAATTTGAAAATTAGATTCAAATTCTCACAGAATTTTTTCCAGGCAAAAGAATTTTGACAATTTTTTTTTTCTCTTTAAAATTGTCGAATTTGGAGATTACATTATAGCAATTTTTAAAGAATGAAAATTGTTAAGGTTTTTTGAGAACTTTCGACAATTTTTTTACAAAAATAAATTGAATTTTACGCCTTTGGAAGCTCCAAATTGTTTTTAATTGTCGGAGCAGAGGCTCCTCCTGCAACTCACTAAAGTGGGCGACTTTGAGGCCTTCCATTTCGGGGATTAACTACATTTGTATAAAAAGGCCGTGAATGATCTTAATTTTGTTTTGTAGGCATAGTCCCAACTTAGCGAGGTAATCAATTACGATTTTAAAAAATTTTTTAATCTAAATTAGTCGGGCCCGAAACTAAAACTGCAAAGTATTTGGGTTTTATCATTTACTTCTCATTGAAAACAGGAACCCATATTTTCAAAAAACCATTTCTTTTTTCAATTTCGCAACTCATTAAGACACGTTGGCTGTTTCAAAACAAATTGTTTTTTTTTGATTTTTTTTAAATCGTTTTTTTTTTTTTTTTTTTTTTTCGTTTCCCCCTCATAAATAGACGATAGCAGCGCGAATGATCAAATAACAGTTATGAAAACAACGTTTTGTTATTTTTAAGAAACCGCTAAAGAACTTTCGAAATAATTAATTTCGACGTAAGCCAAACTTTCTGATCAGGTTGCGTAGCTTTTCATTTGACTTACCTTCGAAAAAATCGAAGCATATTTTTTTTTTCCTGATTTTTTCTTTTCGTCACCAAAATTGAAAAAGTATCACCCACGAAACCAAATAAAAAAGAGGTTCCGTGGGTGGAATTTTTTTTTTATTTTTTTTTTTTTGAAAGTACTCACAAAGGACTTTCCTAAAACCATCAGGTGTCCTCAATTTTCATTCTTAATCGTTTAAAGTGTTTGATTATTTCAGCACGCATGTTTAGAGTTTTTTGAGAGAAATTCTCTAAAAAAGTTATATTTTTTTTGAAATAATATTATTTCTAAAAAATAATTTTTGAAGTAACGAAGAAGTCCTTGAGAAAATGTCGTAATAAATGCATTTTAGAATTCCTCGTGCCAAATGTCTATTTTGTAAGAAACCTTATCAATTTTTCAAACAAAGAAAATCTTCAAGAAAACTTAAAATGATAAAGGAATTTTATTTTTTGTTGCGAAACTATTTAAATATCGAAAAAAAATAAAAGGCCGATTTGGAGTTCATTTTTTTCAAACAAATTAGAAAGAAAAACCCAAAATTCTTTTAAATATCGGCCTTCGGGCAATTTGGACCTCATTTTCAACAAAAATTAAAGATATAAAATTCCCTACCTTTTTTTAATCCGGCCTCCGGCCGATTTGGGGGCCCTTCATTTTTCCAACAACCTTAAAAGTTGAAAACATGAAAATCCCCCTTTATCGCCCGCGGCCGCTTTGGGGCTCAATTTTCCCAACAAAATTAAATTTTAAAAACAACAAAATCCCCCTTTTATCGGCCTTCGGCCGATTTGGGCTCCTTTTTTTCCAAAAATTAATTTTTTTTAAACATAAAATCTCCCAATATCGCCTCGGCCGATTTGGGGCTCATTTTTTTTTTCCAACAAAAATAAAATTTAAAAAAACAGAAAATCCCCCCTTTATTCGGGCTTCGGCCGATTTTGGGGCTCATTCTCGCGAGCGAGAGCAGTAATATATAAACTTTAAAACATATAAAAATCCCCTTATCACGCGGCCTTCGGGCCGATTTGCGGGCGCCTCATTTTTCCGATGCGTCATCCAAAGATTAAATTTAGAACCAAGCATAAAATTCCCCTTGTTGATCGGCCTGTCGGCGATACGTGAGTTACGATCTTGTGGGGGCTGCCACACGAGTGGTTGTTGTCAATCAAAATTAAATTACAAACATAAAATCCCCGCTTCCAGTGTTATCGGCCTTCGGCCAGATTTGGGGTCATTTTTTTTCCCAACAAAATAATTTTAAAACATGAAAAATCCCCCGTTTTAAATCGGGCCGATTTTGGGGCTCATTTTTCTAAAAAGTTTATTTACAACAGATAAAATTCCCCCCCTGTTATCGGCCTCGGCCGATTTGGGGGCTCATTTTTCCAACAAAATTAAAATTTAAAACAGAGAGAGGCCAGCCTTTACTAAATTCGGCGATTTGGGGCTTATTTTTTTCAAACAAAATGTAAATTTTAAGACATAAAATCCTCCCCTGTTTAATCGGCCTCGGCGGCCGATTTTGGGGCATCCATTTTCCCACAAAAATTAAATTTTAAGACATAAAAATCCCCCCTTTTAAATCGGGCCGCATTTGGTGCTCATTTTTTCGAGAACAGAAATTAAATTTAAAAAAACATAATATCCCTTGTGTTTAATTCGGCCCGGGTCGTTGTAAATTTGGGAGCCCCCAAGGTCATATTATGAAATTTGACTCTCAAAAATAATCACTTAAAAAAAAATGACAGGTTTTTGTACAAAAAAGTCACTAATTTGGGAACGTTACGTTCTAGAGAAACTTGAAATAGCCAATAAACCTTGGTTTTGATTCGATTTTGGGGTCATATTACTATCCAAAACTTGTTTATTTTTTGACACGATTCGAATGTCGTAGTAAAAAATTATTTTCCATGTGGATATGTATCATGACCCAGCCAAATGAGGTCATTGTTAATTATGACCCATGGGGTGACCTCCCAAAATATTCGTCAAAAAAATTTTCAAAGTCTCCTCCAATAAAACAACTTCCTATGTTATTAATAAGTTTTTTGGGAGAAACCGATAATTCTTTGTTAAACCCTCACCGAAACTGCCCCGGTTATTACCGGTACCGGTAAAATGTATTGGCACAGACTCGAGAAGTCTGTAATACAAATCAATTGGGCTTTCCGAAAGTGAGCTCATCATACAACTTTCATCCCCCTATGTTACGTTTTTCAATCTATTCAATGCAACAAGATTTAGCCCTTTACTAAAAAACCGACGTCACTGCAACAATTGGAAAAATAAACACAAAAAAAGTTTCGAAAATGTTTTTTATTTAAATTTGCGACAAAGGGACCCTTTGGTGTTTTAAAAAAGAAGTTCCCAATACACCAACCCTTTAGCGCAATTGAAAATCAAATCATTTTTTTTTTTTTTTTTTTTTTCCTTTAAACACTAAAATTTTAAAAAATAATGCGTCTGAGTCGAGTCGTTTCCGATCATATTTCTCCTCAATGTTCTCATCTCTTCTCATCGCCTCTGAAACAGGCATTTGATTGGCCGCCACTCTTTAAGAACGGCATTATTGCATTGGCCGGCAGTTCAAAACAAAAAAAATCTTAATATTAACAATTTTGCGTGTAAAAAATTTACGCGTGTTTCTTTTTTTTTGCTCCCACACACTTTTTTTTTTTTTTTCATTCTGGATGAAACAAAAACAGAATTTTCGAACTTTTTTTGGTCCCGTGTCGCGTATAACACACTAGATACCACGGGGTACGAAATTTTCTACTAGGCGAAATTTCTTATGCATAGCATTTGTCGTAAAGATATCCTAGTCGGCTTGCGTAGACTAGTGGGCAGAGAAAGGTCAAAGAAAAAGTACCATGGGAAGAAAAATGGTGGGTTCCTGAATAAAAGATTTCAAATGAAAGCGAAAAAATTTAGGGTTAGGAAGAATTTGCGAATTAACGCGTTTTTAAAAAAAAAAAAAAAAACTAAATACAAATAAACCGAAAAAACGACAAAAAAAAACCCAAAACAACGCTAACCAAGCATATGGTTTTGTTGTTGAACTCATCTGGGCAAAGGGCAAAGGGGCTATTTTAGCTCAAAAAAAAACGACAAGCAGAATTTTTCGCCGATATAGAGCAATTCTATTCTAGAAAAAGGGCCGATTGAAGTTAACCCCGGCCTCATCTTTGGTGAGCTAGAAATAGGGGGTATGAACGGGGGCTCAACCGTGAAGCTTTTTTCGAAATCGAAAGATTTGATTCTCACGAGGATTCCCGCTTTTCCTCCAAGTGACCAGTTTTTTCAAAGACTCCAAAAAGTTTTGGTCGCTAAAATTGTTGTCAAGAGATTTTGCAAATAATTTCAAATTCACCCAAGAGTAATCTACGTTAATGTCAATAAGTTTTTTAGAGATTTGCTAGGACTAGATTAAGAGTGGTATAACTAGCGGGTAAAGGATTGGTACAACATGGGGGCGGTAGAGACCCTACTTTCTCGTATGGAGGCGCCAAACTGCAAACCCAAAAGATTTGTAAAAATTTTTGCAAAATAGCGCAAATCCGGAGGCACACCGATGACGGTAATATGTAAGACAAGATATCAGGCCTTGTAACCAAATTTCAAACTGCTGTTCAAAAATGACGCCCGAGACTCCAAATAATTGCCAGTCGAAATGGTCTAAATGTGATTGACCCGAAAAACTAGAATTAAGTTGAAGCATGGCTAAAAAACCGAAAAGTTAATAATGCCCTTTGCCAGGTAAAATTCAGTATCGCACCAGTCGCCAAGGGTTTATTGAAAAAAATTTAACGGTCAAAGGAAAATTTACTCGCAGAACGACCAAATTGTCTACAAGAGGTTGCAAGATCGAGACGCCCTTAAATCAGAAAAGCTTTACAATCCTAAAAGGATAACGAGCAAAATACCAAACCACCCTCGGGTCCCAAAAGTAAAAATATGGGCGCGCGGCCCTACAGACACATTGTTAAACGTGAAAAGAGGCGTACATTTTTACCATTTCAGAAAGGGCTAATCGTATACTAAAATTTCCCCGTGCCAACAGTTAGGCACTCACGACAACAAATGCGTTTTAAAAGAATATAACCAAAAATCTGTGCCGAAATATTGCGTGCAAAGCGGTACATAACGAATTTGGGTGAAGTGCCGCCCTACCGCTTTAACCAATATGGTTCGAACGGCTATTTTGAAAAATGGAGAAATGCGCTGGTGCATTTATCCGAGACATTTTTTGAGGCAATGTGCCAGCCTGGCTACTTTTGCGTCGAGAAAACGCTAAAGCGCCCTTGGTGTTAAAAGAAACCACCGCACCGCAATGTTATAGGGGAGGTTATTTTCCTGTGACGAAATTACCGCGTTCAAAAGGCCGAAACGGCGGCGGGGACGCAATTAAGTTATTTAGTTTCAAAAACGGACGCGCTATCCTAGATTTGCATGGTCGTATCAAAGATACAAGAGACTCACTAACTTCGGAAAAAATTTTTCATGTGCAAAATGATATGAGCCAAAAGAGCAATTTTAAGTTTTAAGTCCTGTTGAGATGTAAGTCTGGGACCTCCACTATAATCATTCGAACTGACGAGCGCCACGGCCCCACTACAAGTGCCTTGAAAAACCCATGAAGGCTCGTAAGAAAAAAATGGGGGGTATCCCCTCGAAGTACAGAATTCATCTCTTACATGTAGCAAAAATTACCAATGCCGCTAGATGCCCGTATACAAAGGCAATTCAAATCAAATCGTTTTTTTGAGACGCGTCGCGTGCTAAATAACCGCCGCCTGGTCTAGGTGATGAAGCTATTTTCGAAGCCACAAACATGGTACAAACCAAAGTCCCTCACGTAAACTTAGTGTTTCGCCAGGCCCGCCGAGCTATTTACCTCGGCCCGTTTGGGGGCCAAATCAGAACTAGGCATTTCTGACGCAAGAGATTTTTTCGCGAAGCGCCTCATAAACACGGGCGAAACTAATAAGAGAAAACGGGGATAAAGGCGAAATGAAAGCAAAAAAGAAAGCTCAACGC
>SCLH01000220.1:124468-143137 GCA_004367855.1 Oikopleura vanhoeffeni
ATGCTAGAACTGGAAAATATGCATTTTTTGGTCATTTTCTAAAAATTCCGAGAAAAAAAAAGTGCTTCGATTTTTTGTTCGCGAAAGTAGACTCAAAAGAAAGCCAGTGAAACCTGATGAAAAGTTCAGCTTACGTCAAAGTCGATATTTGAAGTGTTAGTGGTCAAATGTTGAGCAAGACGTTATTTTAACTCACTTTTAAAATAATACTTAGAAAACAAAATCTACAAAAAATGCGCAATTTCGGAATTTTTTTTTGCATGAATTGGGTCTTAAGTACACGTTAATATCACCCCCGTAACTCAATTGTCAATCATGTTTACATGCTCTAAGGCCTTTAATTCAATCAGAGTCGCATACCCACCTTGAGGTTAATAATGATTGAATAAATCGAAAGCTTATCATATTTTTAGTCTTTATGAATTGAAAAAAAAGACATATAATATGTCTCGAAACAACCAAAACAATTATATTTATGAGCTGAAACTGAAATAGAAACAAAAAATGTTCAGCAAAAGCAGTTTTGCCGTTTCAACTTTAACCTCCGCCAATCAAAAAGTTTTAATTTGTCAAACACGTAGGTGTTTGCTGAATTTGAACGTTCAGATTGGCGGAGAGTAGCTAATGCAAAAACTGAGAATGAGAGCAAGAATGTGATATCCTGTATATATGATACGGTCCGTTTTGTTATTCCAAATTAATAAAATATTTTTAGTCGCGATTTCATAAAAGATTAACTAATGAAAAAAGACAATCGTCTGAATACTGAATCAGTCAATCCCCTGAACCATTACCTACAGTCATTTATAGAGATATGATCGTCGAAAAATGAGACTGAAATATAGACTTATATAGATTGTAAAAGACCCAGGAATACTCAAACTTGGGACACCTAATGACAAGGAGGAGGTTTTGATACAAAATCAAATACAATACAAAATCAAAAGAAACGAATCAGAACAGAATCTGTCCGAAAGATATGAGCAAATTATTTTCAAGATGTATCAATACAAAATCTGGGACACAATATTGTATAGAAGGTAAATTTATTTAAAAAATACAGCAAAAGGCGACTAGAAGATGCCAAAGCCCACAAAAAACCCATATAATTTTTGACAAAATAGTTGAAGGCTCTGAAAAATTTATTGCCCTGATCTGCTCAATAAAACCATTATTTGTACATTTTTTTTGTCTGAAAATTATAAATTTGTTTTGAAAAACTCGATTTTTTTTATTTTTCTTATGAGCCATCATGGGCTCAAGTCAATCAATCAGCTGTACATTTTTTCTTTCTTTAAAAATTCTAAAGAAAATTCGAAAAACTAGATTTTTTTCATTTTTCTTAGAAAAATTTTGTCTAATGAGCCATTATGGGCTCAAGCCAATCAATGAGCTCAGCCATAAAGTAAATTTATTCGAGACAAATTTGGCATTGCTACAATGCCATTGCATTTTTTATCAGAAAAGTCTTGAGAAATTATGATGAGCAATAAAATCATGTTTTGTGTGGCCTCATAAATATAATATTAGTAATCTCATGTTATTATAAAATTTATATGCTTTCGATGTTTCGGAGTTTGAGTAGCTGGTGGTTTCTCAATTTATTCGCAATTAATATATATCAAACTTTTTTTCTTGACATACACTCCTTGATACGTGACATTCACAAGGCCACCTATTCGAAACGCAAAAGCTAACTTCTCCAAGGTTTCATTGTGAAATAAACCCAAATTTAAAAAAAAAATGTATAAAACAGAGTGTATGATTTTTGCTCCTATTTTTCCAATTAGGCTGAATCCGAATTCCATCGTTTTCATTGGTGAAATCTGGAAAAGACGTAGGTATTTGCCAAAATTGATCGTTCTCATTGGCGGATAGCAAGTTAGTCAAATTGGAAAAATAGGAGCAAAAATCTTTTATACTGTAAGTGAGCAAAACTTTTGATGAGCGTTAAATAAACGTTTAATTAACGCCGTTAATGTCTATTAATGCTATATTTTTTCGAACGCAGGCTTAAAATAATGACGAGAAATCACTGAAGAGAAAGTTGGCTAACGTGAACTGGATATTTTGAAATATAGTTGTGTCATTGAAATAAAATAATTTTTCGACTTAATTTTCAAAAACATATTTTATAAAATTTAAGAAATATAAACGAACATAAACGATTGATTTGATGAATTTTGGTGGCATAATAACGTCAACAAATTTAGAGACCGCCACCCCTTAAGTTTCACTTTTAATTCCAAAATATATTTATAGCTGAGATAAAGTCTCAAAATTTGAATTTTTCGTCTAAAGCAAGTGTCCATCAAATTTCCAAAAATCTTGTCGAATTTTCTTCTCGGCATCGGAAAGACAACCATCTTGTTTTGAATATATTTGTTCAATAGAGCTCGAAAGTTTGACATAAAATAGTTGCTTGAGAATATGTAAGCATATCATGGATAATGTATGCCTGTCAACTTTTCATTAAAATTGCCTTAAAAAGCATGTGTAGATCATTTCAGCCCTAAGAACAACCAGGTGTGCAGTCTGAAAATAACATTTAATTGAAGCCCAAAAACGGGTATTGATTAAGAATTTTGCCGCTTTATCTAAGGGAGTACCCCACGCGAGTTATATTTCGGCTCTCAGACATGGTAGAAAGCTAATTTTTATCTCATTCTCATTTTTGCTATCAGTTTCAATCCAAAAAAATTTAAAAAAATTTTCGAGGGTAATTAATTTGTTCTCAAAATTTATATGGAGGTTTTTATAAATGCTGATGTTTAAATTTTGAAAAAAAAATATTATAACACATTTCAGATTTTTTTGTATTTCGAGCTCAGAATTATTAAGTGCATTTTCGAATAATTTACTAATTCGAAAAATGGCTATGAATCACCAAAACGTCAACTTTTAAAAGTTAATATATATTATCTTTATACTGTTAGATATTTATTTAATCATGAATAATTTTGTAGTTATAGTTAAAAATGACTTAGCACTTATGACTTTAAACCGTCAAATCTACGCCTTGCTAAATCTTCAATGAAGACAGCCTTTTTTATCACATTTTATTGGGTTTTTGGGGCATAAATATATATTAATCGCCAAGTAATCACGGAGAATAGAAATTATTTTGGAGAGCGAAAAGTTGACTCAAAGCTGTCAGACGATTTGCCAAATTGCTGTATTTTTTGCGTCAACTTTTCGATCACTTAAATTAATTATGTTCTCATTACATAAAGATGAATAATAAATTCGAAACGTTGTAAGAATGCTATTTTTGAATAGCCAATACGTTAGTTTTTAACATACAACATGAAGATTTTTCCAAGTTCAAATGCACAGAGTTCATCATACTTGTTTTTCAAGTTCAACAAAATATGTCAATTGCTGTTATTAAAATTTAAGGCGTTTTCCCGAGCATCATTTAAATTTGTCGATACTCGGCAACCTCTCATCCTCAAATCTAAATTAGATTAATTTTATTATACATTTTGTTTAAATATTCTCATTACTATGGTGGTAAATATATACATTTAATATACGTTAAGAGGGTGGTCGTCAATAATTCTGGGTCAAGAACGAATTTTATCAAGATGAGTATTTTATAAACATTTGGAAAATACGAGCATATATTTGGTTCCTGATACATGGTCAGGAAAACATTTTTGATCGTTTTGAAAATATTTTGCGGAACCTATAATTTTTTTTTATTACGATTTATCAATTTTCGGTGAATCTAAAGACGATTTTTGAAAAAATGAATACGATTTTGGACAGACCGTCCGTGGAGCTCTTCACGAACTAATCAGCTACCCATTCATGTACTTTTCGAATCTGTACAATTCAAATCCAGGGAGGAGATACATTTTGATTGAGACCCCTAAAATCAGGTCTACCTTGAAAACTCAGGGAGGAGACGCATTTTTTTAAATAATTACGTCAATTTTGTAAGCTCGTTTCTGATTGGACGAGCAATATGTCACACTCAATTGGTCATTGAAAACCCCGATTTTCACTAAATTCTTGACGAAGATCCCCTTTAGACGTTATACTTATACGGCGTTAGACTGGTTTATTGTTATGTTGTAGATATCATCCAGATTCAATCAAGATTTAGCCTTCCTGAATTTGAACTATGGATTTTGATTGATAAACTTGTTGGAGCAGTCGTTGTCAAAAGCCGAAGGTTATAGTATGAATTATAATATTTTTACTATCAAAGAAAGTTTTATTTGACGTTTGGGCCAGTAGGAGTAGAATTTTCTACAATTTTCTGTACAAATTAATTTTACAAATTTAAACGTGGAATGATCTTAGCTTTTATATTTCCGATGGTGAATTGACGCCCATTTACTGTTTTTTGTCATTTTCTCAGAAAATAAATGTCAGTATGCGTGTATTTAGAAAACATATCGAATTCGTAAAAATTCATATTCAAACGCTCAGCTAGAAAGTTATCGATTGTTTTGAAATAAGGTTAATTTAAGAGTCAGGATTTTTTTAATGGAAAATTTTTTCAAAAAAATTGACCTTCAAGTCGTTTTTTTTTGAAAATTTTACATAAAAAAAATCCTAAGTCTCAAAATGACCAGAAAAAAATTCTCTACAAGATAGCCTTAACACCTTAAAACAGATATTTTATTTTTGAAATTCCTTATTTCAAATGGTCTTTAAAAACCTGATCGGATCCAATCTGATCGAATCGAAGATTTCAAAAACCTGATCGGATCGAAGATTTGAAATACCTGATCGAATCGGATCGAAAAGAAGTAGATCCGATCCGATCAAGTTCGATCCGATCCGATCAGGTTATGCCGACCCCTGATCTGAAGTCTATGCGGTCCTATCAGTAATAAAAATAATTTAAACCCAATGTTTTTGATAATTTGATCAATAATATTTCATTTTTTATTTGAAATTACATTTTGTAGGATAATCATTATATCCCCTATTCACACTTTTGTTAATATCCCGGCCCTGATTAGGCAACGTAGTGTGTGTTTAAGTAGTAGGGCCTGGATATTAACAAAAGTGTGAATAAGGGATATACGAAAAAGTTTGAATTTTAGCTGAACAGATATTAAAAAGTTTAAATTTTAGCTGAAGAGATATTAAAAAATTTAAAATCTGTTCTTAAACACATGTTTCAGAAAGTAGGATATCCGCAAAATAGGATACCCAATGAAATTAAATTGTGTCGAAAATGATCGCCCGCAAAGTTTGATTACATCTGCTTAATTCGCTAGCTCTTTGCTGACATTTTATGTGTCCAAAGTTTCGAGCCGTAGATAAATAGTAGTTTTTAAGGCGGGCGGGAACGGTTGGGTTGATTCGCAAGTAATATACACAATTAACGATGAAAGGCTATTCTAAAACAACGTTTAACTGGTTTATTTTTTTGACAATAACAGTCTTATTTTTCAGATACTATCCAGATTTAATCCAGAATTAACCTTTTTGTGAACTAAAGATTTTGATCTTGAATTGTGAAATTGAATTTTTTTTTATGCCATGTCGGATAAGTCGTTTTAGAAAGCCGAAGGTTAAAGTAAGAAGTTCATTTATAATACAACAGAGCAAAATGTAGGGTCATTCTGGTTAATGTATGACAATAATCTGGTTGTGAGTTAAATTATTACACTCAAAGCCAGCTTATTGCCGCGAGTGGCTCTTACATTTTCGATTTCAAAGAAATATATTATTAGAGACGGACTAATACGGCATTATACGGGTTCAATTTTCGGCATAAAAAGTTGGTATTTTGTAGATACTTTCGACATTTAAACCCGAATTAGCTTTCCTTAATTTTAGCTATAGATATAATACTGAAATTATGAACTTGAGTATATTTTTCTGTCATCAATTTGTTTATTGAAAAATTTACATTTTTCAATATTTAAAGCATTAAGAAGTGAAATTTTTGAGGGGTAGCGGTCGTGAAAATGTACCTTTGTACTCCACTTTATCGTTATACAAAAATGGTTTAAAACTTTTAAGAATAGTCATTTGGTAGATCTATGCTTTATCTACAATAATAAATCAGAATAATTTTTGGCCGATCCTGGTGACCACCATGTGCCAAGTTCTAGAACGCCTAATCGAATTTATTTTGTTTTCTCGACATTAATCCTTGAAAGCCAAGACCCGAAATATAGGCTCAAGCCTACCAAAAACTTTTTTTAAAAATGAAAAAAAGGTCGCAATTTTTTTTCCCGACTACATAATGTTATAATTTATAAAAAATTTAGCGGCAATATCATAAAATACCCATTTTTTGGATATTTGGACCAAATAATTTGGTTCGAATATTACGAAGTGAAATCATCTTGAGCTACCTAAGAAAACATTCGTAAATCATTTCTCTTGAAAGTTGATAAAAGTCATGTATAAATGCAATTAACCACAAAAAGTCTTTCCCAAAATTCAAAATGTAAACGGTTTGGACATCCTATCAACTACTAGATGCACTTTGGTTGGGAAAGTGATATCCTGTTCAGAAGGAAGGGAGTGAACACAAAAAACGCGCGAATGTACTAGACTTGTAAATAACAGTCCATGATTGGCCTTTTTCTACATCACACTAATATCGCTCTCCCGAGATTAGTGTTCACTCCGTCAAAAAACGATATGAACGTGATGAATTCTGAGTAAATGTGATTCCACAGAGCTCAATTTTTTCACCTTAATTTGTGATGAAGTAGATTTCTGGGAGTTCACATCATATTCTTATCAACTAATATATGCTTTTAGGGTTATTAGTTTGTTTCTTTGGAGTTATAATAATCTTGTTATTGTCAATTTTCATTTATTCAAAAATAAAAAAGGCAAGAATCAGAAGATTGAGAAGACTTCAAAATATGCAAAATGCGATGCTTTGCCCAATGTCGGTGATTTCGCCCGCATTGATACATAGCGTTTCCACAAATCGACATGTTCAAATTAATGATGTGGATGTCTTTCAACATATGCAAACTGCGAAACATTTGAAACGGTTTTGAACTATAAAATCAATATATTAATATAAAATTCACTGTCGGCTGTGATAATTTATCATTGATAAATCATACATTCGATTGAATTTTTTGTTTTGTGTTAATTTAAACCGGTTTTTTTTCATACCGTGCGGTAGTGGGAAAATAGTCAACGGTTTTCTTATTTGCATGATTATTCTTCTTAAGGGGGTGGGGAAAGCAAATTAGATATTTTTGAATCGGTTCTTCTGAACAAACTGAGAATGGGAAAAGGTTCATTTTGCGATTGATTCCGAGAAAAGAGTTCAGTGGGTCATTCTAAGAAAACCAAAAAAAATTNAGTGTCAACCATGGACAAAACACTTTCCTAAAAACTGGCTATTTTCAAATTTTAATTGACTTAAGGGGGTACCCGACGGAATATTTTGCGCTCATTTAGGGCCAATTTTAGAAGTGACTCAAAATTTTTTTCAAAACTGGATCTATAATTTCAGACAATTTGAAATTCATTGGTGGTATTTTCAAAGCTCTACCTAAACAAGAAAGTACTTTTTTCCGAGTTTGAAATAATCAAGGCGATTTAAAAAAAAGAGAAAAAATATTTTATTTGGAAAAAAATACGAAATCACTTTTGTTATTTTTTCGACGTACTAAAGTTATCTAGGTGTCAAGAAGGAATTTGAAAACATGTACACATATGTATTAAATTAATCTAAGTTAACTTACATTGTGTATTCAACCGAAAGCTGAGATTACGGTGGTTTTTTTGATATCAGTTACAAGTCTGTGCCATTTATTGTTTGTCTCCAGCGCGCCCACGAAAACACCCTTTATACCGTCGGGTACCCCCTTAAGGGGGTGGTTGAAGCAAATTAGATATTTTTGAATCGGCTTTCCTGAACAAACTAAGAATGCGAAAATGTTCATTTTACGATAGATCGCGAGAAAATACTAGTAGTTCAATTGGTCACTCTGAGAAAACAAAAACAATTTTCGACCGCGCAAACGAGCTGTACGGGCACTAGAAACGTGCCAAAACCAATTCTTAAAAAGCTATGTTTGGCTTCGTCTATTAACCGATTCTCATGATTTTTTTTTCAATAAACTTTTATTTTCATTATCTCAAGACTCTCAAGGGCGAATTTGAAATTTCCAGCTAAAACTCGAAATATGATTTTTTTGATCATTTTCGAAAAAATTTCCGAAAAAAAATGCTTCAATCAAAATATATCGTCTCGACGTAAGCCAACTTTCTCGTCTGTGTTTCACTGGCTTTCTTTTGAGCCAAATTTCGAAAAAATAAAACCAAATAGACGAAGCCGAACATAACTTTTTAAGAATTGATTTTGGCACTTTTCTNTTTTTTTTCGGAAATTTTTTCGAAAATGATCAAAAAAATCATATTTCGAGTTTTAGCTGGAAATTTCAAATTCGCCCTTGAGAGTCTTTAGATAATGAAAATAAAAGATTATTGAAATAAAATCATAAAAATCGGTTAATAGACGAAGCCAAACATAACTTTTTAAGAATTGATTTTGGCACTTTTCTGGTGCCTGTAGAGCTCATTTGTGCGATCAATATTTTTTTTTGGTTTTCTCAGAATGACCCACTGAACTCGTTTTCGAAATCAATCACAAAATGTATATGTTTTACACAGATTTGAGATTTTTTTGCAAAAAAAAATACTGTAATTTAGTACTGTAATTTCACAAAAAAAACGCACAAAAAAACGCTTTTTTGTAAAAAAGTTCAGCGTTCACTCGACGATGATCCCATTATGTATAAGGGTCGAAAAAACGTTGAAAGTCGATCAGGCCCTGCAGGGCCTGACGGGCGGCTGAGAGTTAAACACGACAAGAGCGTGATCGCCACGAAATTTGATTCCAGAGGGAATAAAATTTTTCCTTATGATTTTGTAAAAAATTGGTCAGAAAATACTATCAAAAATGGCGAAAATGTCAAGACGAAAAATATTTTTGATGAAAATAATTGGCCAAATGTAACCCATTGTTATTTTTTTTTCTTTAAGTCCGAAATTAGCTCATTTTTTATAATACAAATAATCTAAGATTTGCGGAATGTTGCATATTATATGAAAAATCTGCAATTTAAACATTTAAGGTTTGAAAAACACATTAAAAAAACNAAAAGGAGGAATTCAGCAAATTTTAAAGAGAATAAAATAATGTTGATTGATTATAGATAAATCAATAGGATAAAAAGCGATGGACAAGTCAGATCATGCATGGCATCCAATACAAAATAATTTTGAACACACGTGAGCTTGGGTATCACGTGATAGACGATATCAGCTCTAGAACATACATACTTATACTAAGAACAAAAATCCAAAATTCAGAATACAAATCGGACTGAAAAATATAATATCGGAACTCTTATCGCAAAATAAATGGAAATCGTAACTACATTGGCTTGCTAATAGGGCAGTGCACTAATATAGGGGCGGTGCTTGGCGGACGTTGTCTTTTCTGTGCTCAACGACAGCGTTTAGGGGGTGGTTAGAAGCAAATTAGATATTTTTGATCGGCTTTCCTGACAAACAATAATGCGAAATGTTCATCACGATAGAGCGAGAAAAGAGTTCAATTGTCACTCTGAAAAAAAAAAAATTTCAACCGCACAACGAGCTCTACGGCACCAAAAATGCCAAAATCACATTAAAAAGTTAGTTTGGCTTCGTCTATCTCATGATTTTTTTCAATAATCTTCATTTCATTATCTTAAGACTTCATGAGCGAAATTGAAATTCCAGCTAAAACTGGAAATATAATTTTTGGTCATTTCAAAAAATTTCCAAAAAATAAAGTGCTTCATCAAAATATATCGTCTGAGAATCGGTTAATAGACGAAGCAAACATAACTTTTAAGAATTGATTTTGCACTTTTTATGTCATTAGAGCTCATTTGCTCGATCATAAATTTTTTTGATTTCTTAGAATGACCCACCTGAACTCTTTCTCGAAATCAATCGCAAAATGAACCGTTACATTCTCAGTTGTAGGAAGTCGATTCAAAAAATATGTAATTGCTTCACCACCCCTTAACGTTATTTAAGAATCCCAAAAAATATTTTCCCAAAAATTTGATAAGAATGGGATAACTTACCAGTTCCAACCGAGCAAATTCAGAAAACGGTTATGGGCACTGACCGATTTTTAACATTTTAAAGTCGAAAGGAATTTAAACAGCAACAAGTGCCTATGGAGGCTGCCAAGTCCTTACTAAATAATTTATTTTTGCATATGCTTGAAAACTACTAGTTACTAATTAAATAAACAGGGAAAAGTAAAAATTCTGGAAACGCTACGCTGATGACATCTATCTTATTGTCCTCAAAGATTCGTAGAAGAATATTACAAAATAAATAACTGGATTCTCAGTTAATTGTACTGTGAAAAAATGACCGAAATACATTCTGAAGTGAAATTTTTATTTAGATAACAAATATAATTAAAAACTTTGAAGTTGGGGCAAAAACTGTACTTTCAAATTTACACAGCTCAAAAATGAGTAAAAGTTATAAAAGCGAAATTATAACCAATGTAACAATATACTTGATGCCGTTAGTAGCTATGACATATTTTGTTTGTCTGACGACCTGAAATATACTTACCGTAACGAGTACAAGAACCATGACGCGCGAAAAATAACATTTTTTTACGTATAAAGAAAAACCTAAACACCTGTTTCAACTATCCTTTGTCTAATATACCGTCCCAAACTGAACAGCACAGCTAAACTTTAAGAAAATGAAATTTATTGCCGAATTTCAGTGATCGGCTTGAAACATTAAGATTCAAATTGTTTAGCAAAAGTGCTAAAGCGCCTCCAGAAACATATTGAAACAGCAAAGACAAACTATGAATTTTTGTACTGCAAATATATTATATAGGAGTGTAAAAGACCTCTAGATCACGATTATGAACATTTGATGCGGAAAAAAATAGAGGGAATGAAATTTTTCTACATTAAACTCTTGTCCAAAATTTGTCTAAAAAGCCGTAAAATTCTTAGGGCAATTCAGTCAATAAACCTACGCAATTGTCTAAATTAAAACTTGACAATAATCGCAGTCATTTCCGCATAATTGCAAAAAAATTTAAAAATCATTCGCCAGGGAACAACCTGAAGCCTACTTTAAGAACTATGCGCCAGATTAAAAGTCAAAGGAATTCAAGTGTTTTTGCATATTTTGAATAGTGGACTTTTTATTTTTTTTAAAACATTAATCCAAAATCTGTTTCTCACTTATCATTTACGATTAATATATTCTAGATTTGCTCAAGTTCAGATAAAAGTTTTCACTGTATAATCATTATACTTGAAGATGGAATAAAACCGAAACGTCGTAAAATATTTATAATTTTATTATTATCACAGAAATTTCGGTTTGAATGGTTGTATCAAATCAGACAAATCGTTAAACGTTTGAATATTGTAAATAATATTTATCAGATATCGTACAAAATATGATATCGAGCGCTAAATGAAATTGTATTCAGTTTACGAACGAAACACATTTATGGTTTTCAGAGATCTACTGAAGTTTAAGAATTTAGATAAGAAAACAATATTTTTTCTCGCATAATAAAGTATACATCAAAAAAGCTACTTTTAGAAAAAAACTTCAATTACATTTTCAATAATTCAGAAAGCCTTCAAATCTCAAAATCGTATGAGTTTCGGTATCTCAAGGTAACGTTTAAAGCAGAGAAAACCCCTGGATACGCACAAAAACGTTTAATGCGTATTATTATTATTATGAGGTTATCCTAGAAATTTTTGGCCACAATGCTGTTAAGGGGGTGTCGAGGCAATCTGGCACCTTTTAAACTGCGCCTCAGAATATACGGAGAACAGTAGGTACTTCATTATACTTTGTAGCAAAGACAAGTTTGAGATCTCTGACAATTAAAGTAAAAAAAATATTTTCATGTTTGGAATAGGCTGTCCAACCTCGTAGAAAATATTAAAATTTTTTGTCAGCCTTGTTGTCCATGACCCAATTTTTACGATTTTCACGAATGACATTTTATTCACGTGAGAATCGACGTTCGGGCCGAATTTTGATTTTTTCTAGGTGGCCTAAATCGCAAAAAGATCATGAATGCTGTGAAAAAATTTAAAAAAAAATTATCATTATTGCGATTTAGCGCACCTGAAAAAATCTAATTCCGGCCCGAACGTCGATTCTCACGTTGAATAAAATGGTCATCGAAAATCGTAAAATTGGGTCATGGACGAAACTGACAAAAAATTTATAGATAATTTTTGCCCTTTCTAGAGGTTGGACAGCCTATTCAAACATGGAAATATTTTTTTAATCTCAAAGATTCATCAAACCTTCGTCTTGCATACAAAATTAATGAAGTACCTAGTTTCCGATATTCGAGCGCAGTTTAAAAGGTCCAGATTGCTCGAACCACCCTAACACATGCGAGTTAATCATAAAAGCACAACTAATCAATCATCTTAACGCCTCGGGTTGCATTTTTCATACGGAATTATTAAAACTCCATTTGTAACTTTCGTTCGTGGTATTTTTGATCTGAATAATAAAGCTGAGCCATTATCGAATAAATCCATGTTAAAAGTTTAACTTGAATTTGATTGATTTCTTCAGAAATATGCATCATAAAATTGTCGCCAAATAAGTGCCTTGGCTATTAAAAACAGGCATTTTTTCAACATCTGACTATTATATAATTTCAATAATACATGGAGAAAAGTTGAAAATCATCAATATTTCATTTTATTAATAGCAATCGTTTTTATCGATCGTCTTGAAGGAGCAGTTATTAAAAAAAACCTAGCGATAATAACTTGGGGTTGATTTGAAGAAAAGGCCCGAAATTAACCACTGGGATCAGCATGTAAATTAAACCAAGGTCCATCTTATTAGATACTAACAAACGGAGTTTGAGATAATTTGGAATCAGCAGATACGATTTTTCTGATATTTTGGATGATAATTAAACTTTTCACTGGTTATTGCACTGTGGTTCTTACCGGTCATTAACCAAAAATTATCGTTTTTCGACAAAAAACATCGAATTTAACGGTAAAAAATCAGAAAGTTATATTAATTATCATATATTCCTTATCCTATTTTGTCTACTATTTCAACAAAAAATTGAATTTAAAGTTGGAAAAACTTTTCATCCAATTTTTTTCTTAGTTATATTTATGATTTATGCGACAGCTCGACTTGTATGTGCGAAAGTTTTACCGTAGGTCGTAATAAAATAATACGACAAACAAACTATCACATTCATATATAGATTAATTCGATTGCCTACTTTTTCCTATACTACACTGAATGTAAAAAATAAGAATTTGAAATTAATTATTTCGTATGAAAAATCTTCAACATCGTTATAACTTACATAAGAAAAATGAAAATTTTTTAGTGGACCACTTCAAAATACACCAGGAACAATTTCATTAATTTTCTGAGGTCAAAATACAGAGGCGTTTTATTTTGGTTAACATAAACCCGGTTTTAATAGGCAAAATCTCGATTCTAATTATTTTGATTTAGGCCAAAAAATTATACCTACATGTACATGCTAACGGCCTACACCATTTTGTGCATTTGTTACACTTTATAATGTATACATACCTTTGTATGTACCTTTGAAACTTTTGTACTACAGAATAAAAGTTTGATCTGCACTACTAGTATATAGATATAGCGAAAGGTTGCTTCTTGAATAAGATTTAATATTGAACTAAATGATCGATCAAGTTCTTTGCCCCGATAATTAAGCTGGTATGATTTTTAACCGTTTCCATGTATTATTAAAATTATGTAGTTCTAAGACAATGAACGCCAAAATAGAATTATTCAGTATGATCTATATTTTGGCGGTCATTGTCTTTGAATTACATAATTGCGTCAATAAATGGAAAACAATTAAAAATCATACCAGTTGTAAATACCGGCTTAATTTTAAGAGCCAAAGAAGTTTATCGATAATTTATTTGTAAAATTGACAGTAATAATGAAATTGCATTGTTGATAATTAATTGTTAATAACCACGCTATATATGATTTATCGAAGATAATGAACGACTACCTACAAAAGTAAAATATGTAGATTTTAAGAAATTTATTCGCAAATATTTCCGGCCAATACTCATTTTTTCCCAGTTTGGCCAATGAAAGTCATATTTTTTTCATAGTATTTACTACTGTAGTATAAAACTGGTATTTTCTGTTTTTTTAAATTTATGTCTTAACTTTCAGGATCACGATTTGAGAATTATTTTTTGAGCTCATTGTCCTCGCATCAAGTTTTTAATTGCACCACACGAATTGTTAGTATTGTTTTCTAGAGAGGGTATTTTTGGTCAACTTATAAACCGTTCGACCGCCAGAGAGCAAAACATTTTCTGATTTTGAACACTTGCAAAATTTTCTAAAGATTTTTGAATTTTTTATCAAATATAACTCAACAAGCCTTTTTTGGTTAAAATAACGAATCATAAGCTCTCTTCAACTTTCAGATCTTCAGCTTTAGCCAGTTTCACAGCCCCTTTAAACCACATAATTTATTTATTGAAATTAAACTATTAATTTAGGTTTGTTCGTTTGTATTAGCCCCTTTGCTATGGTCTTCATTGCCTTACACTTCAAAACAGTACAAAGAATTAAAATGGGAAAAGAAATATGATTGGAATATCAGAACTGTCGCGATTATCAGCGCCCTTTTTGCCACTTTTTTAGCTTTTCAAAATATTCGATTTTATGTCGCAGCCCATGACATCAAAAAGTGAGTTATTTCAAACAAAAATTGAAGTTGACTGTTATACAAATACTAAGATCATGATGACAGGTTGAATATTTAAAATTTTTCAAAATATTTTTTCGAGTATAATTAGGCCAGGTATTTAGTACTATCGAATAAGAAAAACTTTGTAAAATTGTAAAATAAAGAAAAAATTCAAATTGCGTAAATTTGATAATTTTTCTAAATATTTAATATGTTATCATAACATTTTTATGGAGGCTAAAACTGCCATATCGAAAATCCTCCCTACTGCGCCTTTTACACCAGTAGACGTTAGTGACCAATGAAATAACGGGATTCTTAAATTAAGTCGACAATCGAGTATTCTGATTGGACACTGGCTCCATAGTTACGCCCACTGGTGTAAAAGGCGCAGTAGGGAGGATTTTCGATAAAGCCAAAACCTTAAAAAAACTACCTTGTTGATACATGGCTTCAATTTATGAAGCATTCTTAAAAAAAAGGACATTATGGCACCAAAGCCTTTAGGAAATTATGGCAAAATCTCAGCTGTCCTTATAGACGAAAACAGCAGGAGCTTATTTTCATTTGTTTAATTATCTGGAGTATTTTGCGCTCCTCCATTCTAGTAACAAATCGTATTTAACGAAGCCGTCAAAATAATCTACATCATAAAAAACATTAATTTTCTAAAGGAATGGATTTTTATCAAATTAACTTTATTTAATTAAAAGTTATGTGAAAAACAAGACCAGGTCTGGTCCAATTTTACGAAAATCCGATTCCTGCCCTCGCTCCTCAGTTCAAAAAAAAATCTCTAAAATTGTTTTGATTGATGAAAGGACTAACATGCATCATATAAAACAAAAATGTAGCTGGATCAGACAATTTTAATCGATATGACGGACACGCTACTTATATTATTAATATTACATCAGTAATATTTGACTGCAAGTTATTTTGGAATCAATCATAATAATCTCCAAGATTTGTAATTTCGAACTGAAGAGCAAGGATCGGATAATCGTAAACATTGACTTTGTTTGGTTTATCAGATCAATTTGTCCTGGTCGAGTCACCCTGGGTACGTTTTTGTCGACTCGAAATGTTCAACCGGAAAAATCTGATCTTGGTTTAACATGATTATCGATATCGAAGATAATACTTCCGGGTGCCGTAGAACTGTGACGTCAGAGACCTTAAGAATCGTGTGATGTGATTGGTCAATATGCATTGACTCTTGTGTATTGACCAATCATATCACACGATTATTTAGGTCTCTGACGTCAAAGTTCTAAGGGACACGTAAGTATAATCTTCGATATGGTTTTCATATTTTTGCATGCGAATTCACCGTTTATTTATGTTATTATTTAAGGGTCAGTAATGCTGGTTCGTTTCCCCTTGAGTTTATGATGGGTTTTTTCGTCGCTGATTTTATTTACCTTATGTTGCTCAGAGATCATTATGGAATGAAAACCGTTATCCCATACGTTGGTCACCACATTGTTTCAATAACTGGATTCTTCATGGCTACAAGATATCAATGTAAGATTATTTTCCATTACAAATTTTAAAATCAGGTCTATGAGGAAAAACAGCCTAAATCTGGCCAAACACATGGACAAAACCAAATATGTCCTTACAGACAAACTTGATAGTTCAATGAAATAAACTCAGAGGTGCCAGAATTCTCTATATATCCTAACTTCAAGCAAAACTCAATCCATATATTTTCCCTATTGCACTCTTGCCGAATCAACGTCATCCATTGCGTAGTTGCAAAATGTGGGTGGTGTAGTGGAGAGATCTGGATTGAGTTCGACTTGAATTTAGGATATTGTCCTTAAAAGACAAATTTTACGGTAACCAGTAATTTACATTCGTTTTTAACGGTTAACATGTCGCACAAAATTTACTTATTTCAATTTCCACAACCAGAAAAGTCTAAAAATTATTTTCTGCGTCACTCTACTCAGAGTGCGTTCATAAGAACGAACCCAAAGACTCACATTTTTAAAGGTTTCCGCGGTGCTCGTAGAAATACTGTCTTTCCAGATAGTTTGCCGGTTACCCGATAAGGACGCACTTTCAGATCGTTCTCATAAGGGCACTTTAGTGTAGCACATTGTGTACGTATTGTACAAAATTGGGCGGGTGTATAAAACGCCAACCACGATAGCAGGCAGCTGCTATAAACTATCTCAGGTGAAAGGCTTGGTTTTAAAAAAGGTTAATCAGGTAGAATGCCTGCCCAAAAATGAGTAGTTTTAAGGGGGTTTCAGTCGATAGATTTTTTTTCATTTCCTGACAAACAGTACAAAACGATGCAAAACTGTTTGTCAGGAAAAAAATAGGGTTGGGGTGAGAATAGTAGGTTCCGTAGGAAGGCGGGTGGTATAAAACGCCAACCATAAAAATCATACGCAAACGCCCAGGGGACGCGTGCGATTGCCGAATTTTTTAAAATGGAACCTTAAATCTCAAGTTCAGATTTTTAAATCCCCACTTAGTACTTACTGCCGTTTTGAGAGTTCAAAAATCTCTGATAGAATATTTTTATAAAAAATAAACAGTTTATAAGGTCCGACAAGTGTTGCCATGCCCAAGTGTAACACAATGGTTTTAATGTTTAACAAAATACAATCCTATCTTGAAAGGGTTAGAATTAGGGTTAGGTAAACTCGTGTCCAGTGTACACGTTATAAAACGACGCAAAGCTGTTTCTTGGGAAAGGCTAGGGTTAGGGTTAAAAAAATAGGGTTGTGTTCCGCAGGAACAAACGACCATATTTTTTAACAATAACCATAGACTTTCCGAGAAAAGTTTGCCATGGCACAAGTGTACACAACAATATTTTTTTTTATCAATTAAACAGGTTACAGCCCCCGGCAGGCCCGCCGGGAGGCAATACGTTTCAAAAATATCATTCAATTTTTTTCAAATAGTTTTGCTTTAAACTTGTTAGAGCCCCGCAGCGGCCCCCGGGAGGCTACACTTATAAAAACATTTATTGACGGAACGTTACGAAGATTGAGAAAAAATTAAGTTGATTAAATCAGATATTTTTACTATTTGGTTCGAAAAAATTTTTGCCATAAACATGTAAAAATTGAGTCGATTAATTCAGATATCTACTATTTGGTTTGATAAAAATTGGCCTAAACATGCAGGGCCAGCCGGGAGGCTACACGTTTTGAAACATTCGGACGGAACATTTCTTAAATTCAACAAAAATTAAAAGATTTATTCATGAATCTACCATAAGTTTAAAAATTTTTTTGTGGCCATTAACATTTTGCTGTCCCGGTAGAGCCCACGCGGAAGGCTACACTTTGAATCGACGCAAGATTGGGTATATTATCAACTTGTTTTCTTGGTATGTTCGATGGATTTTACCACAAAAAATGATAAACTGAAAATATTTTTCCTGGAAATAGTATAGACAATATATTTTGGTGTTCGACCCATTTCATAATAATGTAGTGCAAAATAAATTTTTTTAAACTTCTCCGTTTGTTTATTTGATCAAAAAGGTTTGAAAACCAATCAAAAATCAGGATTTTCTCAAAAGAGGGCGGCATAGTATCTTTAAATATCGCAGCTGCTCAAATACTGACATCCGACATAAATTATGTCACACAATACAAAACATTCAGAAAACCAACTTTTAGAGAGCAAGAAATGTGCTGTTCGAGAACGTTTAGAAAATCTATTGTAATAGTTTTCAATATATCAGTGGTAACACATTGGCCTTAGCTTTGTTCTCCAAGTAAAATTTTCACTATCGAATGCATGCCTTACAACCCCACTAGCGGGTGAAACGAAACAGTCTCAAGACTCTAAGAGGTTTTAAACCCTCTTCATTATTATTTTTTGGTCCATTTGGTCTTGTCCGCATATTTTATTTTGGTTGGCAAAACTATCTG
>SCLH01000220.1:143158-173310 GCA_004367855.1 Oikopleura vanhoeffeni
AAGAATTTCATTTTTTAACTCCAGAAGTACGATTTTGAAAATTTATTTTTGACATCCAATTCGTCCAATCAGTTTTTTTTTAAGACCAAAAGATTCGTAAGTGAATGTTTTTGGAAACGGTATTATAATCTATGACCAAATATTTTAACCGTTCGAGCGCTAGAGCAGAAAAGATTTTTTATTTTCGACAAAATTTTAATATTTTTTCCGAAAATTTTCGGTAATTTTTACGATTTTTTAGTTTATATGACTTAAAAAAGCCACGTTGAGTTCAAAATCATAAAATCAGACCTTTAGCTCTTTTAGTTCAAAAGATACGGCTTGCCTATAGAACCTATATACTCAAAATAAGCTTGTTTTTCAAATTTTATGAAAAAAAATTCCAGAATGTTAAATTTTTTCAAATTTTTATTTACTTATATAATTGAACAATCTACGTGGAGATCAAAATTCTAAAATCCAGTCAAAATATTTTCGGTACAAAAGATATGGGCTGCCTATAGAACCCCCTTAAGCTATCCGAGAAAAAGGTTCAGTAGGTGCTTATTCATCTAAAAAAAATCACGCCAAACTAATTTTCGACTTTTGATGAGATTTTGTTTTTAAAATTAATGCTTTTGAAGAAATCATGTTGTCAAATTCGGAAAACCAAGCGAATTTATATTTGTTATCGGTAAGCTTTTAAAGTTGATATGATTCGATGTTCATAAAAAAAATGAAAATGAGCTAAAGTGCCCGATTTCATTTGATTCAAATATCATCAAAGACTCTACAGTAGAGTGTGGTAAAAAGAACAACCCTTAGGACAAGGTCAGAGCAAAAATTCCTGCCAGCCACCGTTTAAAAGGACAACCTCGAAGGGGAATTTCCACCAAAGCAGTTTAAAAGGACAGCTTGAAAAAAATTCCGAAGGCATTTTTTGGAAGCGAATATATTCAAGGGGAAATTTCCACCAAAGCGGTTTAAAAGGACAGTTTTTTTGGAAACGAATATATTATAATTAGTAATGCCGACAAAGTTAACTCCAAACAAATGGTAGATAATGACTATTAACCCTTGTGAACATACCTAAAATCATTCAAAAACGACAAAAAAACGGGATCGTAGAATCATTTCTTTCAAACATATTATAAAGAATTTTGATTCGGTTCCGAAAAAAACATTGAAATTGTTTTCGAATATTTGTTTCCAGAATTACGGGCTGTTGATTTATAAGGATTTTTCGCTTATGTTTCACTTCCTGAAAAATTATTTCAGAACTAGACATAAAATACAAGTGTGAGATTAGCCAGTTTTTAGCAAAGCGTTTTGTGCATGCATAACAGTTTTAAATAAAATTTATTGGTATCTAGGGGCAGATATTTTTTTCGGAAGTGAATTTCTAAATTTTCAACTTCAAGTATCCCATGAAAAAAATGTAATTATTATAAAAGTGAATTTAAGCAATCAAAAGCTGTCAACAGTTGTACTTCATTACCATATTTACTTGAAAAATAATAAAAAAGTGTATAATCTGCTTTTATCGGGGAAAATAAACATTTTTAATCGAAATCATGATTTTGCCAATCAAAATTTTTTGACTTATTTAATAAATTTACTTTTGATTTATGAGATATAAATCAAAACGGACAAAAAACGATGACGTAGGCCAGATACTTGTGCATCGTTGCCGACAGAAATGTAACTTGTGAAGATAACTGTGAACCGTGTATCACGTGATATGGTATACCTTGCGTTTTCTCACTATAATTTTCTAGAACTCAAAATTGAAATTCTAGAATATAAAATTTTGATGCGAAATATTACTCTCAACTTCCTTATGCAGAAAAATTCAAATTCCAACTGCCTTAAGCATTCTGTAAACAACATTCAAAGTAGAGCCACAATTGTGGCTCTGGTGCCTTGGCGCGAACTTTTTTTTATATGCTCACAAGGGTTAAGCAGCGTTTCCCTCATTAAAATCTAAATTTTGTCGTTCCCGGTGGATCGCTCAAAACGGGCGGGTGTATAAAACGCCAACCAAAAAAACATACGCAACGCCCAGGGGACGCGGCCCATTACTGATTTTGTAAAATGGATCCTTAAATCTCAAGTTCAGACTTTAAATCCCACTTAGTACTTACTGCCGTTTTGAGAGGTTCAAAAATCTGATGGAATAATTTTACAAAAAATAAAACAGTTTATAAGGGGCGAAATGTCAGATAGTGTTGCCAACCAAAATAAAATATGCGGACAAGACCAAATCGACCAAAAATAATGAATGAAGAGGGTTTTAAACCTCTAAGACTTTTCGTTTGACCGCTAGTGGGGTTGTAAGGCATGCATTCGATTTTGAAAATTTTACTTGGAAAACAAAGCTAAGGCCAATGTGTTACCAACTGATATATTGAAACTATTAAAATACAGTGTGTAAGGTTTTTTCTCTTCTTTTTTTTCCAAATTGGATAGACTTGATTCCCGACGTTTTGATTGGTTGAATCTGAGAAAGACGTAGGTTTTTGCCGAAATTAACCGTTCACATTAGCGTTCCATCGCTCTCCAATTGGAAAAAGAAGGGAAAATCTTACACCTGTAGATTTTCTAAACGTTCTCGAACAGCACATTTCTTGCTCTCTAAGAATCGAATTTTCTCTATTTCTAATCAATGTTTCAAAAACCAACGATTTTTAAATCATATAATAAATTGATATTATGACCGCAACTTGTTTTTCTGAATGTTTTGTATTGTGTGACATAATTTATGTCGGATGTCACGTATTTGAGCAGCTGCGACATTTTTAAAGATACTATGCCGCCTCTTTTGAGGAAATCCTGATTTTGATTGTTTTCAACCTTTTGATCAAATAAACAAAACGGAGAAGTTTAAAAAACAAACCATTGTTTACAGGAAAACTATTTTGCACTACATTATTATGAAATGGGTCGAACACCGAAATATTTATGTCTATACTATTTCCAGGAAAAATATTTCATTTTATCATTTTTTGTGGTATATATCATTCAAACAATACCAGAAAAAACAAGTTGATAATATACCAAATCTTGCGTCGATCAGAGTGTAGCCTTCCGTGGGCTCTACCGGGACCAGAAATGTGTCATGGCCAAAAAATTTGTTTTAAACTTAATGCTAGATTCCTGAATTAATCTTCTAAATTTTTGGTGAATTTAAGAAATGTTCCGTCCACGAATGTTTTTCAAACGTGTAGCCTCCCGGCTGGCCATGCATGTTTATGGCCAAATTTTTTTCAAACCAAAATAGTAGATATCTGAATTAATCGACTTAATTTTAACATGTTTTATGGCCAAATTTTTTTTTCAAACAAAATAGTAGATATCTGATTTAATCAACTTAATTTTTCTCAATCTTCGTAACGTTTCCTCCATAAATGTTTTTATAAGTGAATGATATTTTTAAAAGTATTGCCTCCTGGCGGGCCCTGCCGGGGCTTTCCGTTTCTAATTATTTTTTGGCCAATTTAATTTCATCATTGAATAATATTGAAAAGTATTGCCTCCGCGGGCCCTGCCAGGGGCTGTTAACCTGTTTAATTGATAAACAAAATATTATTGTGTACACTTGTGGCATGGCAAAACTTTTTCGCGAAAAGTCTATGGTTATTGTTAAAAAAATATGGTCGTTTGTTCCTGCAGAACACAACCCTATTTTTTAACCCTAACCCTAGCCTTCCCAAGAAACAGCTTTGGCGTCGTTTTATACCGTGTACAACTGGACACGAGTTAACCTAACTTAATTCTAACCCTTTCAAGATAGGATTGTATTTTGTGTCATAAAAACTATTTGTGTACACTTGGGGCATAGCAAAACTTTTGTCGGAAAAAACTAGGGTGTGGGCAAGAAGAATAGGGTTCCTACGGAACCCTACTATTCTCACCCCAACCCTATTTTTTTCCTGACAAACAGTTTGGCATCGTTTTGTACTATAACACTGAGAGACGACTTTATTTGTTTCTCTATATAATTTAATAGGTTTTAACTACATTTTTATTTCTAAAAAAGCTTTCGATTTTATCAAATCATCTTCAGTTGTGTTGTGAGGGAATAAAACAGATTTTTTTGAGTAAAATTTTTTTCGCAAGTGACAACAGAATAATTAGGCAATAGCGTGCGCCTCGAATTTATTGCCTAATGAAAGGCGCACGGTACAAGAGAAGTATATTCCTCAATTTTGGTAACACAAGTACAAATTAAGTTAGGTTTTTGAAATTTCTTTTGTTTATTTAGGGTGGGTTGAAGTTGTGTAATACACAGGCTTTCATACCCCATTCGTTCGTGCCAATTTGGAGGTTTAGATTTTGAACATTTAAAATGTTCGAGTAAAAAACTTCCTACACTGTGTATCGTTCGGAGCGATACGTATTTGTTTTGTCTAGCATTTAAAAAATTTCACATTGTGAAGTATGATTATAAATGTTTGAATGACGTTTTGCGCTTCCATGTTGGGAAAACTCGACTTTTTAAAGATTTTTCTCGTTTGTCCACGTAAGGTTTCAATTTGGCATTCACAGGTGAATACAATACACGCTGTTTGCGGTATCAGCATCCATGCTTTTGAGCTTTATAAGCGCAGGTAAAATTATATTTTCGAGGGTTAATGCGTTTTAAACTAATATTAAGTCTATAATTTGGTGTATATTTAGAAAGAATTTTTTTGAAATTTGAAGCTATTCGGCTACATCTATGGCTTGTCATTGGCAAAGATAAAGTAAAAAACGTCAGATCAGGATTATTACGATCAGCCTCTCGAAGTGCTTTGTTCGCATTGGCTGAAAAATTACGACTTTTTATTTCGTTAATTTTTGAAGTTATCAATTTTTCTGGGTACGCGTTTTTTAAAAATGTATTTTTAAAATTTAGAAGTGCTAACTCAAGATTATTAATAATACTGGTCGAATTATTAGCACGGTAAATTTCACCAATGAGGCATGACTTTTTGTACTGTAAAGGTGAAACAGCTTTTTTGTAATTTATGACAACGTTATCGTGTTTAAAAAATTGTCTATATTCTAGTTTATTATTTGAAATTATAACATTTGTATCAAGAAACTTTATGCAATTATCTTGCATTTCTTCTGCCGTAAATTTCAAAAAAGAGTCAAAATTATTCATTTGGGTCAAAATTGTATTTTTTGAACGTTTTCTCACTACTAATAAACAATCGTCTACATATCTTCCATAAAATATCAAGGTTTTTTGATCTACGAATTTTTGTATTATATCCTTTTCCATTATGTTTAAAAATATATTACTCATAGCTGAAGACAGTTTTCCCCCCATTGAGAGTCCCTCTCGTTGTCGATAAAAGCCGTTAAGGGCCTGAAAGCTATTGAATTTTAAGAGGACGCCGTTTAAAAATTGTTCGAAAATATTTTTAGGTGGAAAACTACCGAGGTCATTACTCCCAAAATACTCATCAGGGTCTGTATAAATTTGTTCTATGATATATTTTATGGACCTGCGGACATTTATACTAGTATATAAACTAGTCGCGTCAAAACTTACTATTTCGTAAAATGATGTAAACTTAGGTATGAATATTTTAAATTTTTCAGTGAAATCTTGAGTACTTTTTAACGAAAATGAACATTTTCTTACTAAAGGTTTTAATAATTTTAAAATATATTTTTCTGCTCCGGATGTTACTGAAAAAATGGAACTAACTATGGGCCTTAATGGCATTCCTGGTTTTTTAACTTTCAAAATTACATATCCTTTTTTAATAGACTCGTATGGTTGAATTAATCGGTAGTTACTATCTGAAATATATGGTTTCAGTTTGTAAATAACCTTTTTAGTAGGTCTTGTTGAAGAGGATTTAACAAAAGTTTTTGGAATTTATCAGGACTAAAAACTTTATTAAGTTTAAAATGTAATCTTCAATGTCCATAAGGCTAAATCTTTGGCTTTTATCTGTAGTGAGAATTAAACGTTTTTATTTTCGTCTAAGAAATGTTTTAAATCTTTTGCGTCAGTGGTCGGTGTAGAGCAATTATTTAATTTACCCATTTCGATAAAAATTAAAGAGCGCATTTCGGCGATTCGAAAATAGTCAAGTTTGTTTTTATGAGCGTATTTTAGCCAATTAGTGTACGAAGATTCAATTTGGTTCAAAATATTATTTTTAAAAGGAGTGCCCCCGACCGGATTTTTGATACCTAGTGATAAAATGGTTGAAATTTTTTCCGGAATTTTTTTATTTGTTTTTGTAAAAATTATTATTTTGATTTCTGCCGTTTTATTTTGATTATTTGAATTTTGTAATAAAAAGTTAAGTTTACGGTCACGCCGAGCATCATTTTTTTCTGATCTGAAATTTGTTTTCTTTATCTTTGAAATCATTAGGTTTAAATTACTGTTGTGGATAAGGGAGCTCAAAATAGAAAGAATGTGGTTTAGTTCAAATTCTCGTTTTTTTCGATTTCGTCTTGAAGTGTTTTGTTTAATTGTTTACGGCGATGAGTTTTAATTTGTGACGGGTTCAAATTGAGCTGCTTAACTGTTTGTACTGGTATCCATGTAAAATTGGATTTATATTTTTCTCTGAACATTTCGTTAGGAAATGTATATGGCCAATATTATTATGTTGCCGACGAAAGAATTTCTCATATCGTCTCCAGAGGACCTCTTTCATCGTATTATATTGTTTTTTGTTTTCGAGGTATATTTAATGCATTTTAATAGGTTTTAACTACATTTTATTTTCTAAAAAAGCTTTCAATTTATCAAATCATCTTCAGTTTTGTTGTGAGGGAATAAAACAGATTTTTTGAGTAAAATTTTTTCGCAGGTGACAACAGAATAATTAGGCAATAAATTCGAGGCGCACGCTATTGCCTAATTATTCTGTTGTCACCTGCGAAAAAAATTTTACTCAAAAAAATCTGTTTTATCCCTCACAACAAAACTGAGATGATTTGATAAAATCGAAAGCTTTTTTTAGAAAATAAAAATGTAGTTAAAACCTATTAAAATGCATTAAATATACACCTCGAAAACAAAAATAATATAATTTAATGTTCTTTATTGCCAGATGATTCCCATATTTTAAAACCTTAAAAATGTTGTTCCTGGTGGATTGCTTGGAGGGTGAGTCGTAAAATGTCGACTTTATAAAATGTCGACTTTTCCCTAAAAGTTAACAAAATCGATGTTAAATGTATTACTTTGCACTAAACGGCGGAAAGTGAAATGTGGACTGAAATTTTGAAGTTTCTAAAATGTCGACCAATAAAAAATTAATAACAAAAAATGATTAACCGCCCGATCGTTAGTCAAAATTTGTAGTTTCCACCCTAATTTAAAGGTGACCGCCAAAAAACTTGCTGAAAATTTTAACTTACATCGCTGAGTACACTATTGTGGGCGTAAAATGTCGGAATTGCTGGAAAAATTGCCGACATTTTACATAATGATAATTTTGGAAGAAGTCGACATTTTACTGTCCACCCTTGCTTGGAACAGCATTTAAGTCCTTAAAATCTGGTGGTATTAGTAGCCATTATTGTAAATGTAGCTGGTGCATAAACCTATAAAGTTTGTCGTTCTGGGTGGATTGCTCAGGTGGATTTGCTCAGTTCATCATACTGTACTGCTTTTTTCTCAATATTACTGTCTTTCAGACCTAGTATTTCATGTACATAATCATATGTTCTTCGAATAAAATTAGTTTATTCAAAATTTCCCTAAAAATCGTTTTTTATTCAGTTTTTCAAAAAAATTTGTAATTTACTATTGGGGAAAAGGTATTTTTTTTAAAGGACAAGGTCGGAGCGAAAATTTCTGCCAGACTTTTAAAAGGACAAGTTCTGAACCAAAAATTTTGCCAGACTTTTAACAGGACAGTTTGAAAACTCAACCTGTCCTTTTAACCACACTCTACTGTAGTCATTATTAACCATTTCAATTGACAATTGCGGTTAATTTTAGACATTTTATCAAATGATTGTAATAAGTTAACATTGATTTTAGGAACCAAAGCATCCATGGGATTTCAAAATTGGTGGCTCACACAAGAAAATGGATGAAGCGCCTGATGAAGTAATGGAACATGAATTTTTCAATTTATTGGATGAAAAAGAAAGAAAACGACTTCTTGGTAAATGAAAAAACTTAAGATTTTCGATTCATAACCCCAATGTACAAAATAAAAGCGAAAAATTTTTTTGCGCTTTTATTTGTTTTTGATATTTATTATTCATTTTGTATATTAATCTCGAATTATTCATTCATCAGTACGATATGATAGTTTAAAAACAGAAACAAAAAATATGCAGTCGAAAAATATGTTCTAGAAAAAAGTTGAAAACATGTGTTTTTAAAACAAAATGAGTGACCTTTTTTTGTCGGTAAAATTAATATACAAAATTAAAGTACAAAATGAATAAAAAAAATATTATAATATACTTCTCGCCGCAACAGACTTGTAAGAAGAATTGTTTGGTTTTGTAGGCGATCGAGATAACATATTTCAAATCTGAGAACAGATTTGAATAGCCAGGGATTGACTTAAAATAATTTGTAATTTAAATGTGATATTTTAAAAATGTATGGGTTTTCAAAGAATAAAGAGAGACTGAACCTCTGTTTTCTCTCGCATTTATCGAGTTTACTGAAATAAAATTTAAAAATTTTTAGGTGTGATGAAATCAATTCTATCTAAAAATAGGCTTTTGGGTGTGAGGCGAAATTCTCGTGTGAGGGTGTGAGGAGGTTAAATATTCATTTTGGTCCGGTTCTCATCTTTGATATGTACGATTAGTTAACTCAATCGTCGATAATTAAATTATTGGAAATTTTTGAAAAAATTCCCAAATAAATGAACAATATTTAATAAATTAAATTTATAGTATATTTTTTTCATTTGGGTAGAATTTTCATTTACTACATGAAAATTTGCGGCACATGTTTCCACGCCTAGACTGCTAATGTTAACTTTTAACTGCCGTGTTGACAGGCTAAAAATAAAAAAAAAATTCCATTATTTTTTCGGTTTTCTGTAAATTTATTTGTTTTCAAAGTACAGGTAGGGGTTTTAAACTTTCAATTTCGGCGCATCAGCTGATCAATTGTTGTAGATAATTCCAATTTTCGTAAAAAAAATGCATTTAATTCCCAGAATTGAAAGCTAAAAATGCTCCGAAAACCCTTAAAAACTAAGAAACAGTGTTGTTTAATATCTGATTTACAAAGCGTAGGTTTTATTTTGGTTCGCGTATGAACGCTCGACTTGGATGCATTGGTACTTCAGTGAATTTATTTTCCGATATCTAACCTACGCTTGCTAAATCCGCACATTTACTAAAGTAAACTTCGAGAATATTCGAGAAATAACCCGAAAATTATTTTTGAAAGTCGATCTTTTATCGTACAATGTATATCAAAACTGGTATAAATCAGCTGCCTTGTTCATTGAAAATACCCGTTATTGCGTGAAAATAAGACAATCAATTAAATGAATTTTCTTAGAAAAAAAATTGGAGAAAAATATGAAGAAAATTCAAAAGCAAATTGCCAAAGAAAAACAAAGAGTTGATGATAAAAAAGCTCAGAAAGCCACAGAAAAAGCAGAAAGAAAATTAGGTAAGCTTAAAAATTTTAGATTCCAAATTTATCGTCGTAACTTTTTTTGAGAAGCCAATTGCAAATTTTTTTCAAACTTTTTGCAACGAACTTTTATTTATCATTCTGAAGATGATAAAATACAAATCGAAGCATTTACAAATGTAATTACTAGTACATGTATTTTACATTCATTGGTTTGGCCTCAATCGTCCGAAAGTGCCCAATTGTCCAATAAAAAACCCACGCATTTTTCTAAAATACCACGCAATTTCTTCCCAATTCCGAAATTCTCCCAAAATGGGCCCTTTTGGTGTCCAATCCTTTTATTTGAAATTGGCAAATTGGAGTTTACTTGTTAAAACATAATCAAGGAAACCGAAGAATGTTTTCAAATAATTTCTGAGAAAAATTTTGAGTTCATATTTCATATATTATTTGAGGGGTTATATTTCATATATAACTTGAGGGGTCATATTTCATAAATTATTTGAGGGGTCATATTTCATGTATTATTTAAGGGTTCATATTTCATATATTATTTAATCGAAGGGTCATATTTCATATATAAGTTGAGGGGGTCATATTTAATTTTGCAAATTCTTCATTTGTACCAAACAAGGTCTTATAATAATTTTTAAGAATACGATACTATTAAACGTGACGAGGATGACGACGACGATATCGACGGAGTTCCCCTTGACGAAGTTAAAGTTCCAGCACCTGAAATATTAGCCATGAGACATCCGACAATTCCTGGTGGCCTGAGGGAGCCAGAGCAGCGAGAACATGTCAAAATTGGCCTTACTATTAAAAAATCTGGCTTTGTCAAACGAACCACTGGCATGAAAAAAGCTTTTATCATAAAAAAGAAAAGATGACGATTTTAATTTACTTGGTTTACTATCCGTCTATCAATTTATCCGTCAATTTACTGAAATTAAGTGTAGTTTCCTGGTTTTTATCCAAATTATCGATTTTCAAGAAAAGGAGAAATCAAATGAACAATTGTAGACAAAAAACCTGCATTGTGATGCAAAATTGACAAAAGGGCTATTTAGCCCTACAAGAAGGACCTTTTTGTCAAACTCATTTGTGCAAAAAATATTCATAGATTCAAATTGATTTTATTTTTTTATTTTCAGAAGTATTAATTTAACGGTAAAATGGCTAAGTGGGGAGAAGGAGATCCACGATGGATTGTTGAACAGCGAAAAGACGCTCATAATGTTAATAACTGGCACTGGAAAGAAGTCGGTATGTAAAAGTATATTTACGACCGGAGTTATAAGTGGCGTCGAGACCAAAAGTTATTTGTTGTACTAAATCCGAAAAATCCGCATTCAGAGCTCTATTACTACTGTGGTTTGCGTCTATAAAGACACCCTATAAGGACAATATGGCCAAAACCTACGCTTTTTGATTTTGGTCCGTCCCTCAATAAGGACAATATGGCAAAAATATTCGAAAGGGTCTTTTTTTCTAAAAATATCTATAATTCACCTCTTTTTCGAAAAATAATAGTAAAGAGCAAAAAAATAAGGTCTTCAATTTTTTTTGGAAAAATTATGGTGTTTAAAAACTTTGGCTTAGGTTTTTAGCTCTTCTCCGTTATTTTTTTAATTTTTTAGAGCACTTTTAAAAAATAAGAACAATATGGCACCAAAAACTAAGGAGAATATGGCAAAATCTCAGCTGTCCTTATAGACGCAAACCACAGTAATAGTCTATTAGGCTTAAGGGGCTATCCCGGTCCCTAATTACATATTCTCCGATAAAATATTAGCCAAACAGGGCTCGCAGGATATTAATTCAGATTAGCCAGTTTGAGACTAGCCTTCGTGCAAAAACAAATTGCCAAAACTTTTTTGTATTGCCCACAACTCCTTCACTACATAAGCGGCCACAAGAAGCCACCTAAGGCGCAAACGGAAATTCCTACTCTCTGAGGTTATATTTTGAAAATAAATCTCAAATTTTAACATACCTGTATATACGTATACAAAACTTGTAAGGGCGCTTTTTTGTGTAAGTGCTATACTTTAATCCAGCAATATGTAAAAAACCGGTCCAACAAATACTCGGTTTTCCATTGGACTTTTTCTCGGAAAATCTATTCTCCTCTAAGGTTAATTTCAAAATTTACTCAAATTTTCTGTAAAAGCTAGCTCTAAACAAACCAAGAAAACTTCTGTAGGGAGCGTTTTTTGTCGAATATTCGACCCAAACAAAATAGAATTTTCAAGTCACGTGGAAATTTTTCCGAAAAAAAGATGTGCTTTGATTTTTTCGAAGTAGAACTCACAAGAAAGCTGGGGAAGCACTGAGAGAATGTTGTGCTTACGTTCACCCGATATTTGAAGTTTAGTGCGTCAAGATTGACAAAACGTTATTTTTGACCAAGAATAATTTTGAGAAAAATACTTAGAAAAAATCGAAAAAACTGCAAAATTTCGAAACTTTTTTTTGTTTTCATTTGGAGTTGTTTTATGCGTCTCAAAACATAAACAATTGATTCGGCTGCATTTTATGACATCAATAACTGCAGAAATGTAGGACCGGGATACCCCTTAGGGGTGTGGATGTCTGATTTGGCAATTTTGCAGAGCGTAGTTTAGGAAATCTGAAGCTTGAGCATAATTCCAAAAACGCCAATTTGTAGACCTAGCCTTAATCTTGTGAAATCAAGGTCAAACGGAAATTTATGACTATCACCAATCGTCACATAGTTCGTAACAGGAGGTCACTTCGCGAAATTTCAAAAATCTATTCCTTCCAATACCATATATCGAATTGTTCAAAGATTGACATAATACGTGGAATGCGACTAAAGATTCGTAGGCAGAGCACGATTCACCTTTCGATGACTGAATTTCCTAGCGTCCGATAAACCGACGATTTTTGGCGTTTTCATGATTTTTGGCTTCTTCTTCCCTCCGAAGTTTAGTTTCAAAATGGGCCAAAATTTTTAAAGTATACCTTGTAACATGCCTAGATTCGTAGGAAGCTTTTTTCAATTTCCATTCATTCGAAAATATGATTTTTCGAAAAAAAATGTGCTTCGATTTTTTCGCAAGTAGCTCAAATAAAGCCAGTAAACACTGACTAAAGTTGGCTTCAGTCAAGCCGATTTTAAAGTTTTAGCGGTCAAAATTTAACAAACCAATATTTTTTGACTAAATTCTGAAAAAATACTTTGAAAAATCTAAAAAACGCAAAATTTCGATTTTTTTTGTGTGGATTTGATCAGAAAAATTTTGTAGACATCCGAAGCAATTTGGTGCACTCTGATTGCCGTTTAAGTTTCATAAAATCAGACATGCCACCCCCTTAAGGGGGTTGTCCTGTCTGATTTTTGAAGACTTGAGCCAATAGGACTCTGAGTATCAATGGAACAAAACGGAACGCGTTCCGATCCGCGCGTAATGGTTCTCGCGGAATGGAACGCACCCCGTTCCTTCGGAATCCGCGCGTTCCGTTTTTATTTTTTTTCAAAAGTCTATATTTAAATTCTATATTATTTCTATTTTTAAATTTCATTTTAAACAAATTTCGAAATGAATCGAAATAAGATATTTTGAATTTCACTCTAAAAATATCTCCGAAGTAAAACTTAAGGGGGTTCTTAGGCAGCCCATATCTTTTGTATCGAAAATTATTTTGACTGGATTTTATAATTCTTTGATCTCCACGTAGATTTTTTAATTATTAAAGAAATAAAATTTTGAAAAATTCAACAATCTGGAATTTTTTTGATTAAATTTGAAACAAACTTATTTTGGAGTATATAGGTTCTATAGGCAATGTTTTTTGAACTAAAAGAGCTAGAGGTCTGATTTTATGATTTTGAACTCACGTGGCTTTTTAGTCATACAAACTCAAAAATCGTAAAAAAAATTCCAAAAATTTTCGGAAAAAATATTAAAATTTTTTTCTGAGTGTCGAATAAAAAATCTTTTCTGCTCTAGCGCTCGAACGGTTGAATATTTGGTCATAGTTTATAATACCGTTTCCAGAAACATTCAACTTACGAATCGTTTGGTCTTGAAAAAAACTGATTGGCACGAAATGGATGTCAACAAATAAATTTTCAAATCCGTACTCCTGGGAGTTAAAAATGAATCGTTCATCAGGCATAACAGTTTTGTTAACAAATTATTACGAAAACTATACTGCACGGAAAACCAGCTTTTTCAAGAATCTTTTTGCTCCTGGTTAACCTCATTTACCGGTTGGTTCAACATGCTATCTTAAAAATTATGATTCAAAACGTCTTCCAGAGATTACGAACTAACTTATCAGAATGTTTTATCACTTTATAGACCCTATAAGAAGCCACCCTATAGAACCCTTAAGCGAAAAATCGCTTTTCAATCAACTCGTCATAAAATTTGAACAGTATCCGAGAATTATTTTAAGGGCTATTTTTAGATTCACATTGTTGAATTTCAAAATTTATTGAGAAGGAGAAATTTATGCGATCATTTCTTCATCTTTTTGGCTGATTTAAATGGCTTTAGCCTTTCAAAAGGCTATATGCTCGGAGGGTTAACCCTTAGAATCACAGAGCCGAATACCGGCTCAAGCCTACTCTAAAACTTTCTGAAAAGAGCAAATGTCGCAGAATTGTTTCTTCCAAATACATTATAAAAGAATTCTGCGGCGATTCCAAAATAATACTCATTTAGTTTGAATATTTGTTCAAATATTACGAGTAAGTTGATTTTTTTGAGATTTTTTCGCCGAAGTTTTAGTTCCGAAAAAAATATTTCGAAACTAGACATCAAATAAAAATGGAGATTAGCCAGTTTTTAGGAAAGGGTTTTGTGCATGCATACAGTGAAATAAAAAATTGGTATCTAGGACAGATATTTTTATTAAAGATGATTTCAAATTTTCATTTAAAGTACCATGAAAAATTTATTTATTATAAAAAATGAATTTGAGCAATAAAAAATGGTCACACTTGTCACGTGATAACTATATCCTTGAAATAATAACAGAAGTGTAATTATCCTGCGTTTCTTAGGTAAAATTACCATTTTTTACGATAATCGTAATCATTTCATCCAAATTCAAGACTATTTATGATTACTATGGTCCGTTTTTTTAGATCCCCCCAAACGGCGTTTGAGAAAGTCAAGATCGGCACATACGATCTCCCTGATATTTTTGGACCTATCGACCTATCGATTTATGATACATAGATCTATCGGAGGAAACTCAGCGTAGTCCAAAACCTTGCGCATCGATTCCAAAATAAATAAATTTGCGACAACTATGAGCTTGTATCACATGATATGCTGAACTTTGCTTTCAAATTTAAATAATAAAAAATTTATTTTTAACGAAAAAATTATAAATTTGAAAAAAGTTTTCGATCTTGAAGAATTTTTTTCAACTATAGTTTAAAAATTTTGTTTTTTTTGAAAAAATTGACCAATTAAAAAAATCTCAATTTTAACAAAGTTTGAAATTTTGAAAAAAAATATTAATTTTCAAAAATAATTTTAAATTTTTTTCAAAATTACAAAATTTTTTCCAAATAGAAACACTCTCTTTCAAATTGGCAATTTTTTTTCCAAAATTGAACTTTAATTTAACTTTTTAATAACAAATACAAAAATTTTCAAAAATTTTACAAACTTACCTTGAAATTTGGCAATTTTCTGCTCATTTCTCAACAAAAATAAACAAAAAAACAGAAAAATCCCTTTATCGACCTTCGGGCGATTTGGGGATCATTTTAAAAATTTTAAACCTAAGAGCTTTGAATCCCTTTTGAAATTATTTGGAGATAAATTTAAAACATTCGATTTTTATAAATTAATCGAAAACTTCTAAATTTTTGGCCATTCAGACTAACTTCAAGTCTTTTACCGATTTTGTAAAATTTTCAAAATTATATTTTCTTGACTAATTTAACCCTGCAGTTTCATTTTTGGGCTCAAAAGTGACTTCCGTGCAAATTTATTTTCAACTAATCAGCGACCCGCAGAAATTTGAGTTTTTTTCTGTGAAAAAGATACAAATTAAACTCCCAAAATTCAATATCATATGGCGATCTTTATTAAGTTTGAATTTGCCTTTCTCATAAATTCTTGGTTCGTTATTCTGTTGACACCAAAAAAAATAAAAACGGCTCTAGCGCCAGATGTGGTCATCTCAGACATAAAGTTGCTAATACCGTTCCAAAAAATCGATGATTGCGCATCTCTAAAGAATACTTTATCATGAATTTGATTTATCAGCATCTCAATCTTGCGGTGTATACGGTAAACTGTCATAACTTTCCGGGCGGGGGTCTAGGACTAATTTTTTGTCTTATTATAGACAACACAGTGCGGACTACTCGTGTACGGAAAACTAGCTTTGAATGTTCTTGGATTGTTACAAAAAATAATTTTGTGAGAAAATGACGATTTTGCCATTTTCTACTACCCTAAATGCCCATTTTCAACTTTTAGAAAAATCCAAAAGTATGTTTCTAATGTAACTTTACCTTGCAATTCCATTTCCGGGTCAAAACCACTTCTAGGCAGTTTCTTTTTCGACCAATCAGGACTCGCCAAAAATTTTCAAATTTTTCATAAAAAAATACGAAAAAAAAATCTCCGTAAATTTCCTACAAATGGCTATCTTCATTTTTTCTCAATTTTAGCCCTTCCAAAATAGTCCCCACTGCGGTCATTCCTATCAGTTAATATCCTATATTTTCAAAAAATATATCAATGAAATAGCTTATAAATAATTTAACCAAAACGGAACGTTCGAACGCGGAACGGAACGCAAGGCCGCGGAACGAAAGGTCGCGGAACGGAACGCAAAAAATAAACGGAACGCGTTCCATTTGATACTCTGAATCAGAGTGCACCAAATTGCTTCGGGATGTCTACAAAATGTATTTCTGATCAAATCCACAAAAAAATTTTCGCGTTTTTCGATTTTTTTCAAAGTACATTTTTTTCCGAATTTAGTCAAAAATATTGTTTGTTAAGATTTTGAGTCAAAACTTAAAAATATTGGCTTGGCGTAAGCCACTTTTTGTTCAGTGTTTTACTGCTTTATTTTGAGCCTAGTTGCGAAAACGAGAGCCCATTTTTTGTTTTCGAAGTTTTCGATTTTTTTTTCGAAAAATCTTATTTTTCAGTATGAATGGAAATTTTAGAAAAAAGCTTCCTACGAATCTTAGGCATGTTACAAGGTGTACTTAAAAAATTTTTGGCCCCATTTTGAAAAATTAAACTCGAGGAGATAGCTATTTTTCAAAAAATCCGCTTAATAATTATTTTCTAGCCCAGTGTCATTTAAATTAATCAATTTTTGTCTCGACGCCACTTGAAACTCAGGCGCTACCGGTTCACAGTCATACATTTTTGAGGCTACTCAAATTTATAAATTTTATGTTATAATTTTTTTGCAACTACTTTGAGTCTTGGCCAAGCGGACAAAACGGGAAAAACCAACCATTTTTTCTGAAAATCCGAAAAACGTTAGTCTAAGCGGACAAAACGAGAATTTTGACTATAAATTCAATCACCATAAAGATGTAGAAGACAAAACGGGATTTCCAATTCTATCCGCTTGGCCAAGACCCACAGTACTTCATGAGTATCTTCATGAGGAAATAATAAAACATATTATAATCTTATAATTTTGCATTTTTAGTAGTCTTAAAAAAATTGGGACTCTGATGGGTGACTGTAAATTTCTGGTTGACATACTTTGGGTTTTAAATAGGTTAACATTTTACTAGCTATCCACAAATTACAGTTAAGTGTCTCTAGTATGACGCATCCTAAATATTTTGAAAGTACTGTCACACGAAAAGTACTTGACTGTCCTTTAAAAAATGTCATGGTATGATACATATGTTACGTACGTATCGTACCATGGCGTCTTTTTAGAGAACAATAAAGTACTTTTCGTAGGACAGTACTTTTAAAATCCTTAGGACGCGTCATACTAAAGACACTGTACTGTATATAAATTTAAAAATTTTAATTATTATTTTTAGACGCTGATAAATGGTCAAAAGCAAAGATCACTGATCTTTTGATGGCTGTGAAAGTTGAAGACGGACCATACGACTTTGTTATTAATGAAGTGAAAGAAGTAAAGGGTGAGTCAATGGCTAGTAATCGAAAAAATCGAATTATTACTTGGTGGGATTATACAATAGAAATTAAATTTGAGGTGAATAATAAAAAGAGAAAATCGTCAGTTGAGAATTAAAAAACACACAAAAATTATCATATTTTTTAGTTGTAAAATGACTCCATATCGGGGTCTTGTTACAAAAATCATATCCTAGCTTTTTGAAAACTAAAGAGTTTTCATTCAAAACATATTTTTAATTCTTTGGTAGCAAAAGGAACAATAAAAATACCAAACTTTAGTCAAGAAAATGACATAGAAGATGACCTTGACTTAACGTCAACCAGATTTGATAAAGATGAAGTATATGATGATGACGCTTTGAAATTCGCAAAAGTTAAGGGTCATCCAGAAATACGAAAAGCGTTAAAGGTAAACTTAATTTTTAAAACTGTAATAACATACAGTTCTCCCTTCCTCACTGGTATAAATACCGACCCAAAAAGTTGTACCAGTTAGGGAACATCCCTTCACTTTTGGTCAGAAAGCTAGATACAAATTTATTTATTTTTGAGTGACAATCGAATTTAAAGGAAAAAAGTTTTTTGTACTCTATGAGTTAGCCTGTCACCTGTCGAGGCTAAAATAGAGACGGTTGATAATATATTCTGAGATAAATGTTGATTTGAACCTTTAAAAAAAATTGGAACAGTGCCAATTTCAAAAAGAAAGCCCCCAGGGTTAAAGATTTTCAAATGTTCTGAAATTTCGCAGAGAACTTCTCTGAGACCTTATCTTTCATAAAACAAATGGCCNGGTTTTCTTGTCGTCAGCTTCCGGTTTAACAGCCGGTTTTCTCATGACCGGTTTGTATTTTGGACATTTCAGACACCAGGGAGTTAAAATTTCGATATGCCATAAGCCCATTTTTTACTCCAAATTCACTTTAGTTCACCTTAAGGAACACAATGGGAGTACTCAAAATTCCATGTTTTGAACTTTATCTCGGCCCAAATCTCACAGCCTACTATGAGTCAAATAAAAGATGGTCAAAAATTATACGCAGTTATTGTTTCAGATATATTGTAGGTGCAGTCGAAAAAAGTCAGCGCTGATCGGACCAATCAGATTACTGCGTATATTTTTGACTGTCTTTTATTTGACCCGTATAGTATAACTAAAACAACGTACAACGTAAGTTAGCCGTTTTACATCATTTTTTGTAAAAAAAGTTTTCATCTTGTACTTTTTTGATATTTCAAAAACCATAATAATTCGAGAAAATCTATGAAAATATATAATATCATATTTTATAATTCGTGTTATAATATCATATAATATGAATCATATTTGAAATGGTAAATATTTGTGAAAGCCCCAAAAGGAAAAATTGCAGAAAAAAATCTAAAAGTAGAACTTGTTTAATCACACGTAATATATGAAGTCATATTATATGATTCTATATTACGTGTGATTAAAACAAGCTGACTTTTTAGATTTTTTCTGCAATTTTCCTTTGGGGCTTTCACAAATATTTACCATTCAAATAAAATTTATATTTTTGACTAGTTTCGTTTTATTACCATTATCAGAATTGCACAGAAATATAGAAAACTCTTTCACAAAAAACTTTTCGCAAAAATATATTATATTATATATTGCGCAATTATATATTATATTTGAAATGGTAATTATCTCGAACAAAAAAACAAATTTCACAAATATAAGCATAATTTCAAAAAATACCTTCGAATACTTGTACTAGTAATGAATACATTGAACACCACTAAAGGAGGAAGAACTGTACGAAATTTTAATTCAAAATGACCCCGAAATTGAATATTTCAAAATTTGAATAAATCTTTGAAATGATCATTTTAATCAATATTTTAGATATATACAGAAATTTTGGTGACTGAATTTGCAGCATCGGTCTGTCAAGTACCAAGTAATGCATCAGATGCAAAGTCAGAAGCACCAAAAGCAAATACCCCAAAGGCTAAATTAGCAGAGGTAGAGAAAAAGCCAGAGAAAAAAATTGTAGAGAGCAACGGACATCAAATAAAAACAAAGAAACTTATATTGAGAGAAACTTTCATGTGCGCCAAGGAAGATTTTTATAATGTAAGAAAATATCCCCAAAATTATAAATATACTGTCGAATGTCCAAAAATTTCACGCTTGAAAAAAGTTTAACCAGTTGGCAGATAACTACCAATTTTTTTAACGTTGCGCCTAGGTTTTGCGACTATTTAGCTCTCTAGCGCTATTTTCAATTATTTAGAGCATTTTTAGTGATTTTTTTAAATGGATACGTTTTCAGGTAGACTAAACGACAAAAATTAGCTTGTCCTCTTTGACACATTTGACAGTAAATATTATCATTTAATTATTTTAATCATACAATATTCAGGTTCTTGTTGAACGACCAAGAGTGGATGCATGGTCACGAGGAGCTCAACAATATGATGTTAGTAAAATTATAATATTATGTAGGATTTAACCACTATTGGCAAAATTACAGAAGAGGTGCTTTCACCTTGGTTTTTCGAGGTTAAAATATCATTTTCTGGTCAATTGGAAAAGGCAAAGATGATGGAAAAGTTACAAATAATTATTTGGTCAAATTGTAATCAAAATTAAGCTCGAGGCCCTCTATTGAAAACCATTTTTGAAAAACAGAACAAAAATACAAAAGTATCAAAAACTCGATTGAAATAAATTTTTAAATACCAAAAAACACTTTAGAACAATATTTCATCCATGTGAGACTTTTAAGATTAAAAACTTTTATTTTATTTATTTATATCTCGAGTATTGAATTCATATTTAAGTATATCAATTACGGGGCCCGCACCAACAAATTAATCACTTTTTAGCCACAATTTTTATATAATTCGGCTTTTGAAACCGACTCATCCGATTAAGTTCTTAAATAGCTCAAACTGACCACAAATATTTAGTGAATAATAAAATTAAAAAAAAAATTGGTCCAAATCTGACCATTTTTTTTTTTTTCTGAGATTGCTGAACTTGTTCAATTATCATCTTTTGTTAAAAAAATTGGAAACAATGGTCTGATTCGGACCATATTTTTAATTTATTTCTCTCTGAATATTAGCTCAGTTTGAGCTATCTTAGATAGCATATGTAAGAACTCAATCAGATGAGTCGTTTTCGAAAGCCGAATTATATAAAAATGTTGGCCGAAAAAGTGGCTAATTTGTTCGTGTGGGCCCCGTTATCGATATAATAGACTGTATATCACATAAAATAAAAAGATATTAATAAATAAGAGTCAAATGTATAAAAGAAAAATGTCAAGAGATGAAATTGACATAATAATTAACAGTAGTTTGTAAAAATGGTATCGTCTGATAAATAATTTAATAAGTTCAGTTAACTGAAAACAGCTAATTTCATATGCGTTTAGGAATAATTACATTATTCTTATTTTCATTTACATTTTATTTTTTTACGTTTTAAACCTTTACCCACAAAAAACGTTGCGTGAAAAAAGGATTTCCAAGACAAAATTTTTATCAAAAATGGTTTTCAAGAGAGAACATCGGGTTCGTCCATAAAAAAATTCGTGAAAATTTTCGAAAAAAGTAAGACGCCAGTTTTAGTGACGCCATTTTAAAACAACCTGAATTTTACAAGCTTAGAATAAAAAATAAACCTTTTAAATAATTTTAATAAAATTTTCTGGGTATTTTTTTGCAAGCTCTGTCATACTGTTCGACTCATACAAGAAACCAACAAAAATAAATAATATTTTAGTGCCGCGTTGGGGGTGAATTTGTACTGTTTAATGGTAATTGTACTGGCACGTTTACTGACCTTAAAATAAATGAAAAAATTGTTCAAAGATGGCGTCTCAAACACTGGCCCGCCGCCCACTTTTCGGTCGCAACAATCTCGTTAGAACAAGGAGACAAGGGCACAAAAATGACTCTTGAACAAACTGGTGTTCCCGAAAACGAAGTTGAAAAAACAAAAGCTGGATGGAAAAACTACTATTGGAACCCGATCAAATTTACCTTTGGTTTTGGCGTAGAGATTTCGTAATATCAACAAATTTTATCTGTACTCCTGCATATCGAGTTTGTTTTTATTAATATTTGTTGAAAAAAATTAGGATTATAAATTTTTTCCCTAACTTTTGTCTGCTATTATTTTGCTTTTGGAAGTTTAAGGGGGTGGCATCAATCCGGCAGATTGGGGTACATTTTTCAGAGCGAGTATGATGAAAGAAAAAAAATGGTGAAAAATTTATTTTTATCTTCAATAAAGTGGTCATTCTATGCGAACGTTTATATTTTTAATGTCTTACATAAATAATTATTTGTGGAAAATATAAAAAACCACTTTCCACTGTACATCCATTTCCAACTAACCCGACTATAGAAATTTTTTTTTTAAAAGGACGATATTAATAAACTTCTAAATTGTCGGGTGTAAGTCGCTAAAAAGTCTTGTTTCTAATGTTGGCGTATTAAAAATTGTCCTTTCGAATGAAAGTTTTTTTTCCCATGAAAAAATGGCAAAAAGTAGAGAAAAAAAACTTTTTTTTGAGGTAAAATTGACCTTCAATTTGCGTTTTGATAATTAAAAAATGTTCTTAACTATCTAAAATGAATTGTGCCCTATTACACCCACAAATTTTATTTGGAATTTTTGACCAGCAGTAAAATGTTTAAAATTTTAGTGCCGCAAATGGCACTTATCGAGTGGTACAGCCGAGTGTTAAAAAATTTCATCGATTAGTTTAGAAATATAATCGCACGACCAACTCATTAGTTGAATCCGGATATTTGAATAATACCAAAAACATTTAATAAATATTGATTCTGCCTGATTGTTTTATGGAAGAGTTCAAAAAACGCACTAATAAAAATTTTTGCACTTGATTTGCGGAAAATTTTCATAATTTTTTCTAAAAAAGTCGACAAAAATGACAAATAAACATATTAGGTTGAGTTTTTCAAACAGCAGTCCAGGACAAAATATGTTGAATGCATAAAAAAGTTAAAAGTGGCTATTTTTTTAGCTTTTATTCATTATTTCAAAAAACGATTCAGAAAAAAATTTCGGACAAAAAAATGCGGAAAATTTCATAATGCTTTGATTTTTTTTGAAAATTTACGAATTCAAAAAATAAAGTTCGACTTCAAAATCTTCCCTAAAATAGTGCAAAAAATATTTTTATAAGTAGATGCACATTTTATTCTGGTTCAGCTAACGATAATAAGGCAGAAAAAGTAAACCACTAATAATTTCGTAAAAGGTTAAATTGACTTCAGTCTGCGAGTCGATGCCAACCCCCTTAAACTAGGTTTTATGAAATTAGTAATTTATATTTGTCTATCAATCAATCGTTAAAATTCCAAACTATATCTATATCGATTAGCAAATTAAATTTTGGAAAAATAGTCGTCAAAATATACATGTTACTTTGAATAAAAAAATTTTATGGAATTCTGTGGCAAGATATAAGTTTGATAGCAAAAAGGGGGTTGTCATCTGCAACCCGATCTTTGATTGGCTGTCCTTGGAAAAAAATACTCGAACTTAACATTGGTCAAAAAAACTAATTTTCCATAAACGAAGCAGGTAATTAGTTTTAATGCTGGTATCAATTCATGAGCTTGGGATTAAATTTCTTGAATCCCGGTATACCGGTTTTCAAAAAACTCGGTGCTATTGCTTTGTATTTGTTTTGGGCTTAACTTTAGGGGGTAGCAGCGATTGGGGGGTTTGGTACATTGTTTCGAGTGATTTAAGAAAGAAAAAAAAAATGTGAAAAAATTTATTTTTATCTCAATAAAAGTGGATCATTCTTGCAAACGTTTATATTTTTAATTTCTCAACATTCTTAAGTATCTGTTAAAAAATATCAAAAACCACTTTTCATTACAACTCCATTTCCAACTTGACCGATGTGGGATTTTTTTGGAAAGGCGATATTTTAATAAACTTCAGACATTTTCGGTGTAATGCACTAATTAGTTGAAGAATCATTATCCTCATCAAATAAATTTCTCTGATATGAAAGTTTTTTTCCTTCTGAAAAATTGGAAAAACAGCTTTTTAGGAAAAAAATGACCTTCAATGGAGTTAATATAAAAAATTTCCTGACATATTAAAAGTTAAAGTAGCCTATTACACCCGCAATTATTTAATATAGATTTTTTGAAAAAAATTAAATTTTAATAAATGGCGGCCAAAATGGCACAAACCGGTTGTCACAAAGCAAGTGTTTGTAAAATTTTATCAGTTTCAGAAACAATATTCGCTTGACCTTGTCCCTCGATTTGAAATACGGGAAATCAAAATAAATACTATTAAAAGTCACTGTGCATTTGGCTTTATTATTTTGCAAAGGAGATTTCAAAAACCAAAACAATAAAAAATGGACTTGATTTGCGGGAAAATTTTCATAATATTTCAAAAAAGTCGACAAAAATGACAAATTAAACATTTTCCATGATTTTTCACACAGCAGTCAGACAAATATGTAAAACATGCTGAAAAAGTTTAACGTGGCTATTTTTTTTTGTTTTTATTCACTAATTTTCAAAAAAATAAACCAGAAAAAATTTTGGACAAAAAATGCTTAAAACTTTCAAATAATGGCTTTGAATTTTTCGAAAAATTTTCGAATAATTAAAAAATAAGTTTGGAACTCAATCGTTCCTTAAATAGATAAAAATATTTTAATGAGCTGATATACATTTATTTTTGGTTCAGCTAACGATAATAAGCACAAAAATAAACCAACTAATTATTTTCGTAAATTAAATTGACGCCAGTCTGCACTATCGCTGCTACCGCTTAAGCCAAACTTATATCTTGCTTTAGGTGTATCGCTTGTTAACCTTAAAAATTTGAATATGCGTTGGAATTTCTCCTTAATAAGATTTGCTAGAATATCGAAATATTTTGTTCTAGATGTTTTGACACGTAAAGTCTGGCGAAAAACTGCCTTAATGTTCTTTGGGCAAGAAAACTGTAATACTAGCACTTCATATCGCGAATCCAAATATAATTATTTTTCAAGATAAAAAAACTAAAGAGGTACAACCTGAATGTATTTGTTAAAACGTGCGGACTCCGGTTGTCATTGGTCAAAAATTCGAACTCTCGAATGAAGTATTATTGATCGTGAAGAATAATCTGAAACCTTATATTAATATTACCTAGTATATAATTTTAATGAAAGCAACGTTAAAAAACCAATTTTTTCCCAGGCAACCCCCAGTTTACAGATCAGCGCAATTCAAATCAATAACGGATTTCCCACCGGCAAAAAAATCCGATTTTTTCTTTCAAAAAAAAATTTTCTCTTTGGATTTTTTTTTCGTTGCTATCAATAGTTAAAAGATAGAAATTTGCCAGCTGCGGCATCATAATTATAGCCTATAATTAGGACCTCAGCTGGGGAACTCGATTGTCTTCAAAAAGTCTCCATTTCATCATATTTTGTTTCTAGAGTAAATCAACATCAAAGAAAACAAAAATGATAGAAAAATTCTCTAATAATCCTAAAATGTGCTCAAAATCTTTTGCATGCAATTGTCCTAACGTTAATATGGTCAATTTAGCTGTTTTATTTAAAATTTTGTCAAATTAGCGCTAAAATTATAAACAATTAAAATGATTATCTTTAAAAAATTAATTAAAATATGCAATTAATTTCATATATTGCGGAAATTCTATCTACTGATAAGTACTCCTTGTGTGATGCATCATGATGGTAAGTTTTTAAGCCTTTGGTCGGCTGAATTGGCAGGTTCGAGACCAGCGTCATGCATAATTGTTTTTTATAATTTTCGAATTTTTTTCAGTTTTTTCGAGAAAAATTTTTTAGGCGAGCAGTCCGACCGGATCCGAAATAGTTGTTTTTTCTTAGTCATTAATTGTATTCGCGTCGGATAAAAATAGTCCTACGAGCGTTGGGCCACACTTCACCGAAAATTTTCCACTTTTGTATTTTCCAAAACTTATTTTTGGCCACCTGGTGGTGGTCTGATAAATTTTTAGTGGTCATATTCTTCTTATGAATAGAGTCGATAACGTATTAGTAAAAGATGAAATTTATTTATCTATCTAAACTTGAAAATCAAGATCCCACGATGGACGGTCCCTAATCTATAATCAATAGGATTGTCTTGATTCACTCATCAGAGAAAATGAAAATAAATCTACAGATTGAGATGAGGGGTTTCCGTAGTTACATGTCCATAATGGGACATGGCTATGAAAGGCCAATCAGCGACGGCCAATCATCACATATCATGGAACCCAACCTACCATATCTATTGCGTAAGGCCTCATTCTCATCTGCTAGAAATATTTTAAATATTACACAGGCTATCCATTTGGCTTGAAAATGCCGTGATTGGCTGATAAAACCACGGTTACTCGAAATGCTCTTCCAATTAATAAACTTTCTGGTTCATTTCCAATGATACGCTGGGGAAACAATATAAAGATCTCAATAAATTTTTAGGCCCACTGTTTTTTCTAATATACTGGTAAAAGTGAGAGTTAAATATGATTCTCGTTTTATAATCATGTTATGACTCAAATCTCGGACTAATTTGTTTTTAAGTTATTACTATTCTTATGTTATATTTGAAAATAGTACTAATAAATGTAGGTCATTAAATGTCACTGTACTCACTTGAAAATATATAGTAATGGAAAAATTCTTGATTCGCAATTAAAAAAAGTTGAAATAAGGGTCCAATTTTTTCTCTGTTGATAACTTGCCGCTCGATTCATTTTACCGGAGAATTGATGATGTGACCGTTGATAACATTTATACCTATGCTCCTTCTGTCCACTTAATCGTATAAGTTGAGTAACCCAGAGAAAACATTTAAAATTCAATTTGGAAAATATTGCATAAATGGAATAGAATCGAGTCAAATTTACTGAAATTCTCGCCAAAAATCAAACTGTTGGATATATTTGAATCAAAGAATAACAATATAAGTTTATTTTGATACCGTATTTTTTTATTCAAAAATACTGTGAATTTCTGTNAATTATTTTTATAAGTAGATGCACATTTATTCTGGTTCAGCTAACGATAATAAGCAGAAAAAAGTAAACCAACTAATTAATTTCGTAAGTTAAATTGACTCCAGTCTGCCGAGTCGATGCCACCCCCTTAACTAGGTTTTATGAAATTAGTATTTATATTTGTCTATCAATCAATCGTTAAAATTCCAAAACTATTCTATATCGATTAGAAATAAATTTTGGAAAAATAGTCGTCAAAAATATACATGTACTTTGAATAAATTTATGAATTCTGTGGCAAGATATAAGTTTTGATAGCAAAAAGGGGGTTGTCATCTGCAACCCGATCTTTGATTGGCTGTCTTGGAAAAAATACTCGAATAACATTGGTCAAAAAACTAATTTCCATAAAACGAACAGTAATTAGTTTATGCTGGTATCAATTCATTGAGCTTGGGATAAATTTCTTGAATCGGATATACCGTTTTCAAAAACACTCGGTGCTATTGCTTGTATTTGTTTGGCTTAACTTTAGGGGGTAGCAGGGATGTGGCAGGTTGGTACATTTTTTCGGAGTGATTTAAGAAAGAAAAAAAAATGTGAAAATTTATTTTTTATCTTCAATAAAAGTGGTCATTCTTGCAAACGTTTATATTTTTAATTTCTCAACATTCTTAAGTATCTGTAAAAATATCNCCATATCGCTGCTACCCCCTTAAGCCAAACTTATATCTTGCCTTTAGGTTATCGTGTTAACCTTAAAAATTTGAATATGCTGGAATTTCTTAATAAGATTTGCTAGAATATCGAAATATTTTGTCTAGATGTTTGACACGTAAAGTACTGGCGAAAAACTGCTTAAATGTTCTATGGGCAAGAAAACTGTAACTAGCACTCATATCGCGATCCAAAATAAATTATTGTCAAGATAAAAAAACTAAAGAGGTACACCTGAATGTATTTGTAAAACTCGGACTCCGTTGTCATTGGTCAAAAATCGAACTCTCGAATGAAGTATTATTGATTCGTGAGAATAATCTGAAACCTTATATTAATATTACTAGTATATAATTTTTATTGAAAGCAACGTAAAAACCAATTTTTCCCAGCAAACCCCCAGTTTACCGATCCCAATTCAAATCAATAACCGGTATTTCCACCGGCAAAAAATCCGATTTTTCAAAAAAAAATTTCTCTTTGGATTTTTTTTTCGTTGATATCAATAGTTCAAAAGATAGAAATTTGCCAGCTGCGCATCCTAATTATAGCCTATAATTAGGGACCGTCAGCTGGGAACTCGATTTCTTCAAAAGTCTCCCAATTTCATCAATATTTTGTTTCTAGAGTAAATCAACCTCAAAGAAAACAAAAATGATAGAAAAATTCTCTAATAATCCTAAAAATTTGCTCAAAAATCTTTTCATGCAATTTCCTAACGTTAATATGTCAATTTAGCTGTTTTATTTTAATTTTTGTCAAATTAGCGCTAAAATTATAAACAATTAAAATGATTATCTTTAAAAATAATTAAAATATGGCCAATAATTTCATATATGCGGAAATTCTATCTACTGATAAGTACTCCTTGGTGTGATGCATCATGATGGTAAGTTTTAAGCCTTTGGTGCTGGAATGGCAGGGTTCGAGACCAGCGTCATGCATAATTGTTTTTTTATAATTTTCGATTTTTTCAGTTTTTCGAGAAAATTTTTTTAGCGCAGTCCGACCGGATCCGAAATAATTGTTTTTCTTAGTCATAATTGTATTCTGCGTCGGATAAAAATAGTCCTACGAGCCTTGGGGCACACTTCACCAAAATTTTCCCACTTTTGGTATTTTCAAAACTTATTTTGGCCACCTGGTGGTGGTCTGATAAATTTTTAGTGGTCATATTCTTCTTAGTTAGAGTCGATAACGTATGAGTAAAAATGAAATTTATTTATCTATCTAACTTGAAAATCAAGAAATCCCCAGATGACGGTCCCTATCTATAATCAATAGGATTGTCTTGATTCACTCATCAGAGAAAATGAAATAAATCTACAGATGAGATGAGGGGTTCCGTAGTTACATGTCCATAATGGGACATGGCTATGAAGGCCAATCAGCGACGGGCCAATCAGCGACGGCCAATCATCACATATCATGACCCAACCTACAATTCTATTTGCGTAAGGCCTCATCTCATCTGTAGAAATATTTGAAATATTACCCAGGGCTATCCATTTGGCTTGAAAATGCCGTTGATTGGCTGATAAAACCACGTTACTCGAAATCTCTTCCAATTAATGAAACTTTCTGGGTTCATTTCCAATATTACGCTGGGAAAAATAAAGATCTCAATAAATTTTTAGCCACTGTTTTTTCTAATACTGGTAAAAGTGAGAGTTAAAATGATTTCTCGTTTTATAATCATGTTATGACTCAATCTCGACTAATTTTTTAAGTTATTACTATTCTTATGTTATATTTGAAAATAGTACTAATAAATGTAGTCATAAATGTCACTGTACTCGCTTGAAAATATAAGTAATGAAAATTCTTGATTCGAATTAAAAAAAGTTGAAATAAGGTCCAATTTTTTTCTCTTTGATAACTTGCCGCTTCGATTATTTTACGAGAATTGATGATGTGACGTTGATAACATTTATCCATGCTCCTTCTGTCCATTCAACGTATAAGTTGAGTAACCCAGAGAAAAACATTTAAAATCATTTGGAAAATATTGCATAAATGGAATAAGAATCGAGTCAAATTTACTGAAATTCTCCCAAAAAATCACTGTTGGATATATTGAATCAAAGTAATACAAATACTCATAAAGCTTTATTTATAGTTATTTTTTAATTCAAAATTTACTGTGAATTCTGTTAAGCGCGACACTTTTCAAAATCCAAGTTTTGTCCACAGTAGTATTTTTTTACAACGTTTCGAATTTATTATTTATCTTCGGGCTATGAGTGAGAAACAGCAATAATTTTTTGATCGGATACAATCTAGTTGACAAAAAAAACACAGTTTTTGACAAACCGGGCTTTCAGAAATTTTGTCAAATTGATAGCCCGTTTTCAAGTGTATTTAACGATTTTATTTACAGTCCTTTTCTAGAGACTTAAGGGAGTGGGTGTCGCAAATTTGAGTTTCTTCCGAGGCCATTTCCCGCCAAACTAGCAAAGGTGATATTCCAAAAACATTTGTAACTAACAGAACCAACCTTCGCGGTAATTGCAAACTTAACAGTAATCTGATACAATCTCACCTACGCCGACACCTACGCTTTTAAAAAGCTTCTTAAAAAGACACGCAGTTCGTACCTACTCATTCAATTTTCATCATTTTTTATTCTTTTTTTTGTGTGAGGCTCCGGAGAAGCCTAACAAATAATGCAAAATTGCTTTTGTTTTAAAATTTTGCTTTCGGCGGACAAAAACGCAAAAAAATTAAA
>SCLH01000220.1:180777-194539 GCA_004367855.1 Oikopleura vanhoeffeni
TTTTTTTTTCATAAATAAATTAATTGAAAATGTTGTTTTTTGCACGTATAATACGTATATTTCGATTGAAATAAACAAAAAAAAATGAGCTGACTGAGATTCGAACCTATAGACTTCCGATTTAGAACATCATTTACCGGTGCACCGGTTGACCAGGAAAACAACGAAAGGTTTTGGTCGCCACAAATTCACTTGGCTACACATAGCAAAAAACCGTTTGTTGATATCTTGTATGGTCTTCAAGAAAATTGACTGAGCAGGGTGGGTGGAGTTAAAAAAAAGCTACCTAAGTTATGATTCATAACTCGTCTTGGAAGATTACCAATTTTGTTTGTCACAAGCAATTTCTAAACCCAAAAATAATTAAAGACCCGCGTTTGGATTACTTTTATTGAGTTGTTTTTTAGGAAAACGCGGAACCGACAGAAAAATTATTTGTTGGTGGGCTACCTCTCTCCCTCACAGATGAAGACCTCAAGACTCACTTTACCAAATATGGAGTTGTAGTCGATGCTCTTGTAAGTTTGCAAAACAGTATTCTGACGTAAAATAAAATTAAAAAATGCGCTTTTTCATGAAAATTGAAAAAAAATGATTTTCCTTGAAAATTTTCATTTACAAAATTCAAACATTTAAACCTAAGTTGAAGGTAGTTTTTTTTAGACACGACAGATTTGACTTTTTACCACTTTGTCATTATAAAAAATCTTAAGAAAACTTAATTTTTGGAATTTTATTTTTCAGCCATTAGTCTTAGAATTTCTTTTAGTTTCGTATGATACCCATATTGCGTCATTTCCGGTAATTTAAAAATTCTCTTCGGTCTTTTTTATTTGTGAACTTTTTCAGTTGAATGCACAAAACCGTTTTGTGATATCTCATACGGTTCGTCTGTGATGAAAAGTCAAATCTGTCGCGTCTTAAAAAAACTACCTAAGGTAGCTGTTTTTCTAAAGGACACAAGAAAATATTTTGAAGAAGTTTAAGCTTATACATGGTATCATCAAACGGTTTTTGCATCGTGTACCTGACCGAAATGATGATACCATGTCTGAGCTTAGAATTCTTCAAAATATTTTCTTGTGTCCTTTAGAAAAACAGCTACCTAATGAAGTTCCAACTTATTATTTCTCGTCAAAATAACTTGGAACCGGCTTTATTTAGTTTTTCAAACAGGGTCGTCCTTTCCATAATTATTGTGGTAGAAAAGACAAAAAAATTTCAACGCGATCGCCTACGCATTTTTATACTACAGTAGGATGACTTTAAACGGACGGGGAAAATCAGCCAACATGACTTTAAATGGACGGCGCCGCAGCCAAAAAATCCGGCAATGACTTTAAACGGACGCTTCAAAAAATTTCCGAAAAATTACCGACACAATTACTCAAACTTTTTCTTAAACTTTTAAAAGAGAAAGTTTATCGAAGATTTTATATATATTTAAAAACGGTCATATAATATTTTATTTATATAATCAGGAGCATTGAATGACAAAAAACTGAAACTTTTAATCTCAAAAAGGTGTTGTTATACCATTTGTCGGACAATTTGCCAGAATAAAATTGCTCGAAATGCTTGTGTTTCAGGGTTTGATGTTTATATTCATCCATCCGGATTCCAAGGTAATTGAATTGTTCAAATCAGAAACCGAATTGAATTGTTTCAAATACAGCCGATTTGGTCGTGAATTTTACATTTTGGTTGTTTTGTTTATTACAGTGACAAATATATCGCAGAAAAATTTACGAATTCTTTAAACAAATTAAATTAGTATTTTTAAAATTTAGAACGTTTAATTGAGAGAATTAAAATTTCAATCTGTTAAAATTCAAATAAAATTAAGATTCAAATTTCATCTAAAACTAATTTTGATTAATGACACATATGATGTATAAATATCTTAAAATTTTATTGATTGACCAAAAGTTCTCTGCGTGTAGGTGCCATAGACAAACTTGTCACTGCTAAGAAAAGTTTTAGATTCATTTCATTGAAAAATTAATAATGCACTTAAACTTCCGTTTTTTAAAACTGTATAATTTTGATAGACATTTTTAAAGTTTTATTTTTATCGATTTTTTAAGTTTCGAAAATAAATTTAAAAAAAATTAATGTGAATTAAAAAAAATCTTTAAAACTAAATTATTTTGCTTTAATTAAGTATTTAAAATTTTGCTTTTAATTATTAAACTTTTTATTTGCATTCGAATATCAATTTTTTTTAATCTTGATCAAGGGGTGCGGCGTATCGCTATACGGTATAGTTATACGCGTATAGTTAGATTCCATAGTCTAATTTCGTTTTTTCGCTTCAACTGCCCACTAAAAGCTCCAATGGAGAAAAATTTTGTCTTATTCCTCGGATACCGGACCGGTAGTACCCGGTACATCAGTAACGGAGAATCTAAATCTTCAGCTATCTGCTATAAAAATTAAATTTTTTGTAGGGCTCTTGTTGAAATATAATTGTCTATGTGTTTTTAATTCTTAAGGGGGTCGGTTTAAGGAACAAAATGCCATATTTCTTTTCTCTTGCCTGGTAATTTTTGGCTCATGTGAAGGAAGGTTTTTTGATGTTCAATTTTAATTGAGTTAAATTTGATTTTTTAAGAAGAACACCAAAATTATTCAATTCCTCTGATTAATTATCTGAGACAAAATGTGATTGAAAATTTTTTTTGTACTATTTTCTGATCTCCAAATCAATTTCGGAGTTCTTGTCATTTTCAAAATATATTAGTTATCTTTTTTTTTCGCCTGCCGCTTTTTTCGATTTGGATATACCCTCGAAAAGGTGTTACTTTTAGCGCCCACCTTAAGTTCTGACATCCCATTCGGACAAAGGTTGAAAAGCCAAAACATTGTGGGAAAAAAGGCATTTTCAAGTCAACTATTGATATAACTATAAAAGGCAAGGCTCCGCCTTCGCCTTTTTATATATTATAAAGTTTTATTTATAGTACATTTTTATTAAAAAATACTGTGAATTCTGTCTAAGCGGAACTTTTTCAAAAATCCAGTTTTGTCACAGTAGTATTCTTTTTACAACGTTTCGAATTTATTATTTTATCTTCGGGCTATGAGGAGAACAGCATATATTTTTGATCGGATACAATCTAGTTTGACAAAAAACACAGTTTTTGACAAACCGGGCTTTCAGAAATATTTGTCAAATTGATAGCCGTTTTCACAGTTGTATTTAACGATTTTATTTGACAGTCCTTTTCTAGAGCTTAAGGGAGTGGGTTTGTCGCAAATTTGAGTTTCTTCCGAGGCCATTTCCCGCCAACTAGCAAAGGTGATTTTCCAAAAAATGTTGTAACTACAGACCCAACCTACGCGGTAATTGCAAACTTAACAGTAATCTGATACAATTCTCACCTAACCGCCGACAACCTACGCTTTTAAAAAAGCTTCTTAAAAAGACGTCGCAGTTCGTACCTATCCATTCAATTTTCATCATTTTTTATTCTTTTTTTTGGGTGTGAGGCTCCGGAGAGCCTAACAAATATTGCACTAATTGCTTTTGTTTTTAAAATTTGTGCTTTCGGCGGACAAAAACGCAAAAAAATTAAAATTTTGGAAATGATCAGTTTGGAGGCTCAGCAACGGTATCTCCTTCCACCATGTTTGGAGAGATATATTTCGAACTCATACTGCATCGAAAGCACAGGACGTTGTTTTACAATGCATTAGAGAGTTTTTTTGAAATTTGATTCGGCGTCTCTTGGGGCCATGGTCAACTTTCATTTTTAGCCAATTGTTTGAATTGGTCAGTTTTGGGCAGGCTCAGGCAAAATGTATCTCCTGCCACAGTTTAAAAGATACAGGTTTCGGCTCATACTGCATCTGAAAGCACAAGCCTGTTTGAAATCCATTAGGAGTTTTTTTGAATTTTTGATTCGGCGTCTTGCGGGGCCATGTTCAACTTTTCATTTTGACCCTTAATTTTTGACAAAATTAGAAACCAGAAAAAATGCTTCCAACATAATTTTTTCCGTAAATACAAACACTTTTAAGAATTTTGGGTGCAATTTTTACCTCGGATGCGCAAAAGAAAACAAATTAGCGCACTGTTTCAATTAAATACAATAATAAATCAATAATTTTTTGTTTTCGTTTTTGGCGCACAAAGCAAATTCCGAGTAAAGGACATAAGCATTATGTGTGAGGCTTCTCCGGAGCTCAACACAAAAAATGATGAAAATTGAAGGATAGGTAGCGAACTGACCGTGTCTTTTTTAAGAAGCTTTTTTTAAAAGCGTAGGTGTTGGCGTAGTCGGGGATTGTTATATTTACTGTCAGTTTTAAAATTACCGCGAAGGTTCGGATATCGGTATTAGGATTCAATGTTTTTGGATATCACCTTGCCCAACTATGTTTTGGCGGGAAATGGCCTCGGAAGAGCTCCAAATTTGCGACACCACTCCTTAGTTGTGGGGTAATGGAAAAGCGTTGGAACAGAAATTTTTGTTTTATTCTTGAATTCAGCTGAAAGAAAACAATTCCCGAAAAAAACAATATTTTAACCAATCAGATTTGTTTATTTCTCACTTTCGTTCTTGCGTAGGCGGGTGTCACGTTTAGACAAACAACACACCAAACAGCACAGCTCTGCTGGGAATAATATAAACGTGCACTTATTTTATATTACTTAAAAACCAACAGAGATACTTTTTCAACGAGGTTGGCAACCTATATTCGAAATATCAAACGTTTCGGAATATGTCTGTTTTATTCAATTTGGAAAAAAATTGGAATGAGCATAATCGTTCTTTGAATTTCATTTTATCGACCTAAAAACCGAAACGCGATTTTTTATAACTAGACGGCGCATGAACGCTTAATTTCAAGACGTCGTACTTTCACGAACAGTCTTTGTTTTGAATCAATTTAAAGCAAATTGACCGAGAAGAATTTACAACTTTGATTAGAAACAATTTTATGTAATTTTTACCGGTTTTTCTTCAGTACGGCACCGTGGGCATTCCTTCACCAGAATCAAAAAAATTATTTGTCAGTTGATAGAAGAAGGTAAGTCTCCAGTATTTTTTTATTTCTCATTTATTCTTATCTGCCCGTTATCGACGCTTCCATGTCCATGCTAGAGGAGAGGGCTATTTCCCCAGCATTCCAACATTATACACTCACAACCTCCTTAAGGGGGGGGTCATGTCTGATTAATAAGGCGTTTTAGAGGCATAAAATGCCTCCAGTTGATAAGGGGAGATAATTAAGTGTACTAAGTGACCCAATCATCAAAAATTTTTTTCGAAATGGCCGCATTTTTTTTAAGTATTTTTAAAAGATGAAGTTAAAAATACTGTTTGAGTAATGAGACATCATCATATTTGATTTTCCTTTTAAAAAGGTATTTATTTAACGTTTTCGGCAAAAGCCTCATCATGCAGTGAGAGTAAAATAAAGATTGTTGTCGGACTAATGCAGTGACTTACTTTTCGCGAAAAGTTTCAAAATTTGGAACTCGGGCCTCAGATCGTGATTGCCCTATTAATTATCCAATATTGAAACTGTTCGCGAAAAGTAATACTGCACTTTTCCGACACAATTCTTTATTTACTCTTCACTCTCTGATGATGGCTTTTGCCGAAACTGTTAAATAATAGACCTTTTTTTAAAGGAAAATCAAATTAAAATATGATTTGCTCGAATTTGACCACCTTAACTTCAAATATCGACTGATGTAAGGCCAACTTTCTCATCCAGTGTCTTCACTGGCTTTCTTTTGAGCCCATTTTCGAAACAATCGAAGCCAACTATTTTTTTCGAAATATTTTATGAAAATGACCAAAAAAATTCACAGTATCGAGTTTTTGCTGTCAATTGCAAAAAGAGCTTGTGCTACATCTCATTACCATATGTTCTTGAGGAGTACTTTATAAAAATTTAGCACATTTTGCAAATATATCCTCGGAGGACGATAGATTTTGAAGTCTGTAAAATTGTGGAAAAAGTCGTCGGTTATGTTGGCGTTCTAGAATTGTTTCAGTCACCGGATCAAAAAAAAGCTTGTTGATTAAAGTTTGACATACGACGTTACGTATCTCGTGAAATTTGAGCTCAACTTTGATTATACCGTCTAGAGAGAATAGATTTTGCAGTTTAGAAAATGTCACCTTGTTACGATACTGTACTTTTGGTGTATGGTCAAAAATAATTTGTGATGTTCTTTTTCGCAAGATTAAGGATAAGATCTACAAATTGGCATTTTTGGAATTATTGCTTCAAGATTCAGATTTTCTTGAAATAGCTCTGCAAAATTGAAAATCAGGCATGACCACCCCCTTAAAGAATAAATTGAGAAATATAAAATATCGAAAAATGAGATGAGATTTTCACTTTGAATAAACAGTCTTTTCGAAATAATATTTTTTGAGTTTTGCATATTGGCTTCAGAGCTTGTCTAATCAAATAAGCTCAAAAGTATAACCTATTGACGTCACCGCTATAGTTGAACACTTAAAAGCTTCAAAGCTTTTGCCAAAAAGGGGGGTGGTCAACCATTGTATAATCGAAATCCTGCCTATGCGTCGAATTTTATCAGGCGTTAACTTTGAGACAGTGTCCAATCACATCACACGATTGTCGAGAATCAAGTGATTTATTGGTCACTGTCTCAAAATATGACGCCTGAAATTCGACGCATAGGCAGGATTTTCGATATGGAGCAACTTTCAGTACATTAAAGCTATAGCGTACAGGGTGTAAGGTTTTTCCCTTTTTTTTCCAAACTGGTTACACTTGATTTCCGCCGTTTTGATTGGTTGAATCTGAGAAACCTTTCTGACAACCAATCAAAACCGCGGAAATCAAGTGTAACCAGTTTGGAAAAAAGAAGGTAAAAACCTTACACCCTGTATATACGGTAGGCCAACAAACTGTTCAGAATACAACATATCCCCAAAAAATGATTTTTTTGTAACTGATGTGTAGGTGTAACTTTTTTTAAATGAACCCGTTATTTTGAAAAACGTCAATTTTTATAGATCTATTGGCTTTACACAGTTCTTCGGTTTACTTTTAATAAGCGAAATTATAATGTTGGCTGAAAATTTCGAATTGCAATTTTCACCACTAAACGAAATCTCGAAAAACTTTTCCCAATATTCTCAGGCAAAATTCGTCAACAAAAACTTGCAGGTGACCTACATATTTACTTTAAAACATACATGTAATTTCTCATGATTAAAATTTCTCGAAATTAGCCAGAGCCAAAAGTTCAAATTTAGTACTAAATGCCTGTACTACGCGGTACACCTGTATCCGTGCCGTTGTAATTTAGGTAATTACATGACTCAGGCTCAACGTGTCGTTATGACGAAATAATCTAACTGCGCTCCAATTGACTTTTTTGAACATTTAATTACCTCTAAAAATCCTGTTAGTCTCCCGGCGGGTTAAATTTGTGGTTGTTTCGATTAAACCCAGTATCCCGCTGGTAAATGTCTTTCCCGTGGGATAATTAGCATATAAATATCTAGAGATAAATGCGGGGTTACGGTGGTGAGTTATGAGTGGCCAGAAAGATATCAACTGAATTTGCGTAGGTTTTTCACTATTACTCATGCCCTTCATATTTTGACGCGTTGAGATAGAAACAACATTTTGGGAAAAAAAAAACTATTTTTTACAAAATTCGAAACCTGGCGAAAATAGTAAAATTCTCGAGAATAGTGAAATTGATTTTTTTGGATTTTTTCGCAGAAGTGCCCATTTTAAATATTCTATTTTTTTTAGATTTTGTGCAATTTTGTTTGTATCAAAATTTGTCGATTTTCGTCATTGGGAATAAACTATAGATATACAGATAAAAAGCGATAAGCCAGCATTTACATACGAATAATACAGGTGGTTCCGGTTAGAATACAAACCAAGGTCAGCCACATGATGGTTAATTAACCGCGGATGAGGAATTCCGCTAATTACCCCGGTTAAAGAAATCGAACGGTCAAAGAAAGTCGACCAGAATGGGAAACGGGAAGTTATCGAGAATGGGAAAATTGTGGAAAACGGGAAACATGTTGAAAATGGAAGTGTGAAGATAAGGGAAACAATGGTGAGTGTGCACATAATGGCAACGGAGAGATAAGTGAGAATAAATCAGAGAATACATCAGACCAAGAAATCAAAACCAGGGAATAAAAAGTCCAGACAGGTTAGGATTTGAGCCTTTGATACTGAGAGTCAGAATTCTGACTCAGAATTATAAAATAGTCTACATGTAGTTTCTATGAAACGTGAAGCTAATTTGCCTTCATTCCAATTGTAAGTACAACGAGTTGACTTGAAATGGACAGGTTAAAACCTGTCCATTTAAATTATTGGCAGAATTTTGTGGTAGGTGTAAAATACCGCCGCCCTATTTTTACCATTTGCGAACCCTAATACAGTAGTATGACTTTAAACTGACCGTTAGAAACCGTTACCCTGTCCGTTAAAAGTCCTGGAAATTTGTTTCCTTCGTGGCTGTCCGTTTAAAGTCTGGCAAGAAATTTTAACATCCATTTTAACTATGAAAATTATAGAAAATAAAATAAAAAACGTTTTTTTGCAATAAATGTTATTTTCTAACATTTTTTGGAAATATTTTCAATTGCAAATAATATATTTATAATACAAATTTTGTATTAAATTTATTTGAGGAAAAATTTCACCTGAGGGGCTGTCCGTTTAAAGTTGGGTGGCGAATTGTGGGTCTGAACTTGTCCGTTAAAGTCATCTACTGGAGATATATACTTTAAAACGTTCTTGATCCGAAAGATTAAGCAAACTTTAGTCTTTTTTTCACAATTTAGATCGATACTTTTAGTTTAGACATAAAAATTACGTAATATTCATGACATGAATTTCATGTATAATTGCGTAATATCCGGAAATAAACGTTACTTTTCAGTGTGGTATTTTAGTGAATAACTACAGTGTAGTACTTTTAATAATTACAACTGTTGTAGTACACTTTTGTACCCTAATAATCTATTATATCAGTTGACAGTTTCTGAGCTCAACTTTCAGCAATTTTTGCCAAGGCAAATTAATGTCTATTTTTGAAAATTGATAAAACTTTATATCGCCTAAAAATGACCAAATTTATATTTTCCTGGCATTTAAAGTGTTAATTAAAATGTATAAATAAATATTAAATTTTATTATCTTATGCTTAAGTCTTGTAGCCGGGTCTGAACCGTATTTGATATGTTAATGAATGAAAATCAACATGGATAACTATATATACAAAGCAGTCTATCTAGTTTTGAATTATGTGTGTTTTTGCACTTTTTATTTTAAAATCCATGTTTTAAGAAGTCATAAGATAATTTTATCCATGAAATAATCTCGTGTTGAAATTAAGAATTGTTATTATAATTTATATACTTGTATATAATATTATTAATAAATATATACAATTTCAAATTACATGAAACTGATTTGGGATCCTTATCATTTTCACAGTGATAATGTGAAGGTTGCTTTTTAAGACACAGATTTTTTCGTCTTTTAAATAAAAATTAGCGAACGAAGGGAGTGAAAATTTCTCCTGAATTTCTTTTGGTATAAAAAGAATATCAACCAATCGAGCGAACCCAATAACCTCAAGAACTGTCAAATGAACTGCCACGGAAGCCACGAAGGCGGATAGACGCGGTAATATATATTAAAAAAGCTTGTTAATAAAAATGATTTGGTGACTTTCACTGACAAGATATGATGTTTAATCATCTAGAAAAAACGAATAACGCATTTTTGAATAATTGTCTTCTGTAAGATTTTAAAACCGACTATTTTACATAAAATCGTTATTTTCACGCAATTTTTGTATATATAAGGCTTGTAATACAAGAAAATAGTACAGTCCACGATCCTAACTGGTACAAGTTATTGTAGAGTCAATGTCACATTGACAATGTGTCTCTAATGGTAAAAGTTTAGGGGGTGTTTTTTAAATTCTGCTTATTCTACAGTATGCCACGTTTTTGCTTTCTTTTCCAATTTGCATAAATCTGAATTCCACCGTTTTGATTGGTTTAATCTGGAAAAGCGTAGGTATTTGCCAAAATTGATCGTTCTCAGTGGGGGATAGCAAGTTATGCAATTTGAAAAAAGAAAGCAAAACCGTGACATACTGTATATTATTATTATAAATTCCGAGAAAACAAATCGCAACAACAATTTAAAAATGTGCTTTTTCATTACTTTTCGTAGAACGCCTCCATATATTATGGTTTTTGAAATATCAAAAATAGTACAAGCTGAAACGCTTTAATTTTTACATTTTGAATTCTAATAATGGCACTAGATTATATTTCAAAATTTTTAATTACAATGTAGCTTATAAGCAAAAGTATACCGCGCTTCCCTAACTGGTACAAATTCCCCAACTGGTAGAAACTTTTTGTGTAGGCTAAAACTAAAAAAATTGAAAAACGATTATTATCTTAAATTGCTTGTTCTACCAATTCAAAGAAACATATTATTGAATGCGCTTTTGTGTGTTCTGTGAATGATTTTAGATCATTAGGTAGCTATTTTTTTTAACCAACCCACCTACTCAGTCATTTTTCTCGAAGACCATACCAGATATCAGCAAACAGTTTTTTGTTATATGTAAACAAGTAAATTTGTGGCGACCAAAACTTTTTGTTTTTTCTCTCCTTCAATGGTTGGCCGGTAATTCAACCTCTGAACTCACCTGTTTTTCTCAGGCTAACAAGGAGATTTTTCGAAAAAATTTTTTTTCATAAATAAATTAATTGAAAATGTTGTTTTTTGCACGGTATAATACGTATATTCGATTGAAATAAACAAAAAAATGAGCTGACTGAGATTCGAACCTATAGACTTCCCGTTTAGAACATCATTTACCGGGTGCACGGTTGACCAGGAAAACAACGAAAGGTTTTGGTCGCCACAAATTCACTTGGCTACACTAGCAAAAACCCTTTGTTGATATCTTGTATGGTCTTCAAGAAAATTGACTGAGCAGGGTGGGTGGAGTTAAAAAAAAGCTACCTAAGTTATGATTCATAACTCGTCTTGGAAGATTACCATTTGTTTGTCACAAGCAATTTCTAAACCCAAAAATAATTAAAGACCCGCGTTTGGATTACTTTTATTGAGTTGTTTTTTAGGAAAACGCGGAACCGACAGAAAAATTATTTGTTGGTGGGGCTACCTCTCTCCCTCACAGATGAAGACCTCAAGACTCACTTTACCAAATATGGAGTTGTAGTCGATGCTCTTGTAGTTTGCAAAACAGTATTCTGACGTTAAAATAAAATAAAAAATGCGCTTTTTCATGAAATTGAAAAAAAATGATTTTCCTTGAAAATTTTCATTTACAAAATTCAAACATTTTAAACCTAAGTTGAAGGTAGTTTTTTTTAGACACGACAGATTTGACTTTTTACACTTTTGTCATTATAAAAATCTTAGAAAACTTAATTTTTTGAATTTATTTTTCAGCCATTAGTCTTAGAATTTCTTTAGTTTCGTATGATACCCATATTGCGTCATTTCCGGTAATTTAAAATTCTTCGGTCTTTTTTATTTGTGAACTTTTTCAGTTGAATGCACAAAACCGTTTTGTGATATCTCATACGGTTCGTCTGTGATGAAAAGTCAAATCTGTCGCGTCTTAAAAAAACTCCTAAGGTAGCTGTTTTTCTAAAGGACACAAGAAATATTTTGAAGAAGTTTAGCTTATACATGGTATCATCAACGGTTTTTGCATCGTGTACCTGACCGGAAATGATGATACCATGTCTGAGCTTAGATTCTTCAAAATATTTTCTTGTGTCCTTTAGAAAAACAGCTACCAATGAAGTTCCAACTTATTATTCTCGTCAAAATAACTTGGAACCGGCTTTATTAGTTTTTCAAACAGGGTCGTCCTTTCCATAAATTATTGTGGTAGAAAAGACAAAAAATTTCAACGCGATCGCCTACGCATTTTTATACTACAGTAGGATGACTTTAAACGGACGGGGAAAAATCACCCAACATCTTTAAATGGACGGCGCCGCAGCCAAAATCCGGCAATGACTTTAAACGGGACGCTTCAAAAATTTCCGAAGGAAATTTTTATAGTCAGAAATCTAATGATCTTAACCCGTGGTGAGCACAGAAAAAAAGTTCCGCCAAGGCACCGACACCTATATATAGGTGACTGTTCAACCGCCTATTACAGAAAGCCCAAGGTAGTTAGAGTTTCATTTTTTTTGCATAAGGAAGTTCAAACGAATATTTTTGCATCCGACATTTGATATTCTAGATTTTGATTTTTAGTTCTAGAAAAATTTACTGATAAGACCAAGGTACAGCATATCAGGTGATACAAGCTCACAGTAGTGTTTACAAATTATTTTGGTATGGAATCGATGCACAATGATCTGACCTATGTCATCGTTTTTTCTGATTTGATTTATATATAATCAATCAAAAATTATTTTTTAAATAGGTTTAAAATTTTTGATGAAAAAAATCACACTTTTTTCATAAAAAAATGGTTATTTTCCCCTATAAAGCAGATAAGTACACTTCTGATATTATTCTGGGTCGATATACTAATCAAGTGACTCTGTGGACAATATTTAATTGCTCGAATTAATTTTTTAATAAATTAAAATATTTTCGTGAAATACTTAAAATTGAAAATTTTGAAATATCACTTTTGAAAAAAATATCTGTTCCTGTATACCAATTAATCTTTGTTTTGAGTGTCAACCATGGACAAAACACTTTCCTAAAAATGGCTATTTTCAAATTTAATTGACGCAATAGTTGCATTTAATTTTTTTAGAGGTAAAAGATTGGAAAAAAATCTCACAAAATCAACGCCTCCGTAAATTTGAACAAAATTTCCAAAAAAAAAAAATAAGTCACTTTTGTAATCCTTGCAAAATTCTTTATAATGTATTCGAAGGAGACATTCTACGATGGTTTTTTTTTGCATAGTTTTAGATGATTTTAAATATGCAGTCACCTATATATAGGTGTTGTGCTCACACGGTTAAGGGGGTATATATGTCTGATTAAATAAAGGCCTTAGAGGCATTTAAAAATGCTCCAAATTAATCGAGGTGATAATTAAAGTGTACTAAAAACCCAATCATAAAAAAAAATTTCGAAATTTTTGCTTTTTTCGATTTTTTTTCTTGTATTTTTTAAAAGATGAAGTAAAAATTAACGTTTGCTCGAATTTGACCACTAAAACTTCAAAATATCGACTCATCAGTGTTTCACTGGCTTTCTTTTGAGCTTACTTCGAAAAAATCGAAGCACATTTTTTTTTGGGAAAATTTTTTCGAAATTACCAAAAAAATCATATTTCGAGTTTTAGCTGGAAATTGCAAAAAAGCTCGCCTTAATCTCTTACAAATTTTCTGGAGAATACTTGATAAAAATTTGAGCCATTTTGCAATATATCTTCGCGAGGAGATTGATTTTGAAGTCTGAAATTGTGAATAATCGTCGCGTTATTTGGCGTTCTAGAATTGTTTCATCGCCGGATCAATAAAGGCTTGATAGATCTACAAATTAGAATTTTCGGTTTTTCTCATAAGCTTTTAGTTTCAGTATATTCACCGTGAATATGTCAAATCTGTCAGATATACCCTTTAAGAGTATCATTAATCAGTTTTTTAGTCAATCTTGCCGCACTTCATTCTGCATTTATATCTGTATTTCTGCCACAGTAACTGTGTTTATTCGTTGTAAATTTTCAAACTTTCTTCAAATGAAA
>SCLH01000220.1:194560-206585 GCA_004367855.1 Oikopleura vanhoeffeni
CTATAGTCAGGAAATCTAATGATCTTAAGGCGTTATATATGTCGTGATTAATAAAGGCTTAGAGGCTATTAAAAATGCTCCAAATTAATACGGGTGATAATTAAGTGAACTAAAAACCCAATCATAGAAAAATTTCGAATTTTTGCATTTTTTCGATTTTTTCTTAGTATTTTTTAAAAGATGAAGTAAAAAATTAACGTTTGCTCGAATTTGACCACTTAAAACTTCAAAAATATCACTCATCAGTGTTTCATGGCTTCTTTTGAGCTTACTTTCGAAAAAATCGAAGCACATTTTTTTTTTGGGAAATTTTTTCGAAAATTACCAAAAAAATCTATTTCGAGTTTTAGCTGGAAATTGCAAAAAAGCTCGCCTTAATCTCTTACAAATTTTCTGGAGAATACTTGATTAAAATTTGAGCCATTTTGCAAATATATCTTCGGAGGATAGATTTTTGAAGTCTAATTGTGAATAATCGTCGGTTATTTGGCGTTCTAGAATTGTTCAGTGCCGGATCAATAAAAGCTTGATAGATCTACAAATTAGAATTTTCGGTTTTTCTCATAAGCTTTTAGTTTTTCAGAAGATATATTCACCTGTGAATATGTCAAATTCTGTCAGATATACCCCCTTAACCACATACTCCATTTTGGTTAACAAACTACCAGAGTCGATCTGGAGAGCTTAGTTTCGTATAGTTATACAATCATCCGAGTAAACTTCAAATTTTAAATGCTTAAGTTTTTCACAATTCTCTCATCTTTTCGTGCTTATATAATTCATCTATCTTGTTCACTTTCTTGAGATTAAAGCAACTTGTCGCGTCGAAATTTTCGCACCTGAAAAGTTTACGTTGTGCGGTTTTGAAAGTTAAAGAAATCTTCTTAAAAAAAAAATTCAAGGCCTCTTTACCAGATTAGGATTTTGTTTTATTCTTCGTGCTTCAAAAATCAAAGATTTTTCATCATAGAGTGAAAATAATTTTCTTTATTTGTGATTTTCACACCTCAAATAATTTCAATTTTTCTCTTAAAATATTAATTTAATTCCAATAATAAATAAATTGAGTATATTTTTATTAAGTTAAAATCTAATGTATGAAGCCTTCACTGAACAACAATCTGTAAATTGATACATTGAATAACAGGTTGGGACGTATAGTTTAACTCTTCAAAATTTGAGCGCTTTTTATTTGACAAGACAGAAAGCAAACAAATCTAAGTTTTTCCTCGATATCAATTTCATCGCCCTCAGAAATCAGAATCAAATTCACACATTTATTTATTATCATTTTTAAAAACCTGATTGTGTTTTATGATTTGTTTGGCCTAGTTTCTGTCTTTTTTAAACTATTTTTGATAACCTTTAGTGGCTAATTTGTATCACTGGAGAAGACAAAAACAATTTCTCGGCGGGATATTTGACACATCCAGCACTGTGAAATATCCTAAAAGCGCGGCGGCTGTGTGATCATTCGGAGAATTTTAATCGAATTTTAAGATTAATAAGAAAAAATATGTCTCAGAATTGAATTCTTTATTTTGAAAACTCGCGCATACTGATCAAATGAACTCTTGCCGCTGATCGCGGTCGCAGAGTATTGACATAAAGTGTTTTAGAATCCAAATTTTTCAGGCCGTATTTTCTTACTTTGATTATGTCAACTAGGTCATCCCACCGTTTTCTTCAAAATTATCAAGTTACGAAAAATTTTACGTTTTTTCAAAAGTTAATCGTCATTGAAAAAAAAACATTTTCCGTAATTACGAAATGTTTATTTATATTTTTTTATGGGCACAATTTGTTTAGCTTTACCAATGATCTACTAGTCATATCAAACTAGTCCAGGAATATAAATATGATTTTTCAAAGTTAGTGGTAGAAAACACCACCATCTGATAGCTTCGTTGTTTTGAAATCTGCTGATGATACCCTTGAAGAGTAACTCATTAATCATTTTTTAGCTCAATTCTTCTGCCGCACTTCTTCATTGCATTTATATCTGTTATTTCTGCCACAGGTAACTGTGTTATATTCGTTGTAAAATTTTCAAACTTTCTTCAAATGAAATTGTAATACTCCATCATGATGCCGAGTAACCTGTAAATCTCTCATTTGTATTTTAAAATATATTCTAGGGAATAAGAGATTTAAGTTACTCAGGCATCAATGATCGATAAATTTAAAAAAACCGGTAATGAGCAAACAAAATTTTTAAAACTATTGTTTTTTGCTAAAAAATTAGTTTTTATACCAATTTTTCTATAACTTTCGTGGTTAGGGGAGTAGTTCCGCAAAAAAGTTTGCCGCCCTCTGTTGGGAGAACCGAATGATTGAAAAGCGGACGAGACCCATCACAATCGTTTTTTTTGAGGGGTGATTTAGTACATATCAGAGGTTCAGGCCAACTTTTTGCGGACACTACCCTCTTAAAGGGGAGTAAAAACGTTTTTTTAGTAGGCAGGAACGGCCTTCGAGTCGTTAAATGCCGCCATATGACTTTAAAGCGACGGCCTTGGAGGCTCGGGCCGTCCGTTTAAAGTCATCCATACTGTTAGCAGAAATTCTCGCCAAAGTTAAACATTAGTTTTGTTCAGCATTTTCGAGCAATAGATAAAATTTATTTGTACAGGTCAAAAAAAAGCCGACAGCGAGGTTTTGGTTTGTGAATTTTCTCATTGCAGAAGCTGATAATTCTAGAAACTAAAAACCACACAATTGGAGATAAGGAAAGTCGAAGTAAAACGTGCAATCCGCAAATAGATATAGCAACCAAACTGTCAAGTATTTTTTAAAATCAAATTTAAAAACTTTGTATAGCAGAATGATAATAAAAACAAGTAAAACAATTCCTAATATATGTTGATGAATTTTAATTTGATTACAATCGAGTCAAAGTAAACAGTGTAATAAATGTAAGAATTTTGACAATATTATGAACCAGCCTAAAATCAAAACATTCTAATTAACACAAATTTAGCGAACCTATAGACGCAATGGTCAAGATATTTGTTTGTGCTGCATATTAATTTACAAAAATTTCATTATGTACAGATTTGATGCTCCTAAAAACCCTAGGGAATCAGGAACATTTAGGCATGGGGCAATATTGTATTTTAATTGATACATGTAACCCAATTTATGACCATATATAAATCTGGTATATTTTGTATTGATGAAATGAATTCATAATCGATAAATTGTTTTTAGTCAGTTTTCGGTACAATATGATTTTTATATCATCAGGATTAAATGTACTCGATTCACACGGAAGTGATTTTATTTCATTTGATTTGTGAGGTAGCTTTTTTTAGGGGAATCCCACCCTTGTCAGTGTAAGGACGATGTAGTTCGTGCGACTTATTCGCGCCATATGGGAAATTTCGCGACTCAATGTTCGGGAACGTAGTGTAGTTGGTTCTAACACCGCTAGAATCATGACGTCGTTTGGATGATAGGAGCCCCCGGGTTCAGCCCCGGCTTGTCTTTCCACCATTTCGAGCATATTGATACCTCGCAGCTGATAACTCGAAGCCATAGAGATATCGAGAACGGTTTTTTGTGATCATGTCACAAGTGAATTTTGTGACACGGGAAACTTTTATTTTTTTTCCAAGTCAACGATTCACCGGTAATTGACTTTCGAATCTCAATAGGACACAATTTTTATTCAAATTTTTTATCAGAATGTTATTCTTGTGTGTAATATCGGTCTCTATGTGGCAACGGAATTTACAGAAGTGTGGAATAACAAATTTACGTGACAAGCATTTTTTCAAAAATTCTCATTTCTCTCTTATGAAAAACCGATTATTCCAAACTCTGTTACCGCGTGAACTGGTTGACATAAAAACAAATTTTTCCGTGTCACAATTAATCAGATGTATATGAGACAAAAACCGTTTGTGGATATCTCGTATGGTCCTTCGAGTTATTAGGCTACAAGGTGGTTCCCTAAAAAAAGCTACCTTATATGATACCAAGGTACCAATTTTAAATTAAAACCTCTAACTGAGATCAATTATTTTTCAAGAATCCTCAAAATACGGTGCGGTTGTGTCCAGTCCCACCTGGATACGTCCCAAACTGCATTTATCCGCAACCAATCTTAATACCCCAGTCACGTCCAGGTCTATCCAGATAGAAGTTTCCCACATGCATCCCCGCCGGGCCACCTCTAAATGTCCCCGTTCCCGTCGCCGTAATCCGCGGAGTTGGGACCCCCCCGTCGAATCCCGCGAAATCCCTAAAGGTGGGTTCTTCAAATCGGGCTCGGTTGACCAAGCGTGCTCCCTTACGATCGAATGTGTCAGTATGCATTCAGAATTACCAGAGGGGAAATAATCTTCAACAGAAAAAATTATTTGTCGAGGCTTCATTGGCGAACTGTAGAATGAATGATTTAAAGACAATATTCTCAGATATGTGTGTTTAGCAGATGCTATGTGAGTCTAGGAAATTATTATTGTTTCAGAAAAAACGAAAAATGTGGTTAAAATATTTAAAAAAACCTTCGAAAAAACTTTTTTAAATTAAAATATAAACGGCGAAAGCAAAAACGAATATTGTGAAAAAAACGAAAAATAACAGCAGGGTCCGGCGTGATGGTGGAAAGTTTTTTCGCTCAAAACCTCAACCTAATTAGCCGGATTTCACACTATCCACCGGACGGCTGGGAAGATAACTCTGATTGTTCAATAAAAACAAGGTTTCTAGATTTATAATTAAGTTAAGGGGGTGGTCGAGGCGCCTTGTTAAGGTCTTTCCCATGTAAAATTTGAAATAAAAAATAAAATATTTTAGGGAGGAAGTCGACCACGAGAAGAAATTGAATGGCCTTAACCAAAATCTCTATCTGCTCTAGAATTTGTTCTTGAATTTTTGAATTTTGACCTCATTATACTGTCTCCAAACTTCTCCAAATTCACGGGGGAAAAATATTTTCTTCTTGGTTAAAAAACCTATTTACCGAATAAGCAAGAATATAAATAAAAGTTTTCTAATCGATGGTAAAAAATTTTAAAATTTTGAATTCAAAATTTTTCAGATTTGAAGAAATTTTTAAAGTTCAAAATTTTTTTACATTTGAGTAATATTTAAACTGATATTCAGTTACTCATGAGACTATGAGCAAAAGCATTAATTTGTCGCTTCTGGCATTACTATAGTCGCCATGACAATGACACATGGCAACTTTAGCGCAACAAATTGTTCTGAATACCTTTAGGGACTGTACTTCAACTTTGATTCAGTTCGTTACATTCCGACATGGCGTGCCGAAAATCCGTTGATATATTTTGTAAGCAACCATTGAACATCAAATATCATTTTATTTTCAATAGGCGGTTGTACTATGATTCGTTTTCACAAAAAAGGTTAGGGCGTAAATAAGTACTTTTCCTTGTTTGTTTTAGCATTTTTTTCAACCCGCGATTAAATTTTGAGTCTGTTGTTTTTTAGTCTTCCATTCTGTGTTTTGATTTTGAATTTGAAATTGAAGGTCTTATATAAAAATGTATTGAAGGCGATCATTCTGTGACGAAAAAATTCTTACATCATGGTTTCCTCAACATATATAATACAGCTGTTGACACTGATCAAAGTACTTTTGATGAAAATAACAAATTAAAATATCAATCTAAAACCGGACAACCTCTTGATCACAAAATTCAAACTTGTTAATTACTAATTAATACTTCCTATTTACACTTATTATTTATGAAGCTTGTGACATGATTCAAGACAAATAATAGTTTGTTTGAAGTTGTTAGCTTTATTCAGAGTGACAGACTTATTTTATTGCCAAAAAAATATCAATGTAAACAAGACCGAGATTTATAAAAAAAAATTCAAGTGACCAATCGAATTATTTTTAGGTTTCATAGTCGTAGAAAAATTTTGAAAGTTCTGTGAAATCGAGGTTCTAAAATATTTTCAAATTTGACCAAAATTTTACAAATTTGCCAAAATTTTTCTCAATCATTCCAATATTAGGCGCCAAAAATGACCGTCGCAAATTCTAAGGATTATGGCTCGTAACATTTTTTGTTAAAATTGACTGGTGGTAGGCTAGTACGCAAAAAACAGATCCGCGCCCCACTTTCGGCCGATTTTAAGCAAACTAACGGCGAAATCGTAATTGCGGGCCCGAGCGTCGCATTTTCATACCGCTTCTCATAGTTGAGCCAAAATGTCTAACAAATGCGAACCAACAGTGAATGCTGTCGAAAAAATTTCAAAAAAAATGCTCATTTTTGCGAGTAAGCGCCACCTAGCGAAAAAAATCAAAATTCCGGGCCGAGCGTCGATCCACGTGATAAAATGGTCAATTTCGGTGGAAAATCGTAAAAATTGGGGTCATGCACGAAGGCTGTAAAAATTTTTAATATTTAATTTGGGCACTTTTCTAGAGGTCGACAGCCTATTCCAAACATGGAAAATATTTTTTTTCTAGATTATCAAAGATTCAATTTCAAAACCTTGCCTTGCATACAAATATAAATGAAATTTACTACTGTTCCCGTTATTTCTTGATGGCGCAGTTTAAACAGTCCAGATTGCCTCGAACACCCCCTTAGGGGTAGCAGAGTGAGAATTAGGCTGATTTTGCTCATTTTTAATATAAATGCCCGAAATATGACGTTTTGAAAACCTCAGAAATGACTTTCGGATTATTGACTCACGCGTTAATTTGAATTTAGCTTCTAAAATGCATTTATTTTGATTTTTATTCGGCCAATATATAAATAAAATTTCTACAGTCTGAGTTTTTTTTAATTGGGCCATTTTTTCTCCGTCCCGGCTAGACAGGCTTTGACTGGAGAAAATGTTTGCGAACATTGAAAAATCGTTCTCATACGAGCAGAAAATGGTTATAATTGTATTAAATAATTATTTTAATATATTATGGACACTGAGAGAAATGAGGGAAAACTTTGAAAATTGTCGCGAGACAATTTTCAACCAAAAAAAAATACAATTATCTGAAGATGTTCAACAATACACGGACGTTATATCTGTAGTTTTTGGAAAAGAAAGCGAAATTTTATATTTGATCGTTACCATGCGAAAAATTTAAATATTCTCCGAAAAATATTTACTTCACTGATTTCGGAAACGTTGCCGCTTTTGGGTTGAATTATATCGACCAGACTGGAAATAAATTGTGTCATGAATTACACCACTCAAAGAAATGGTGTAGACCTGTGTTGTCAGGCACTTATATCCCAGAGAATATTTCGAGAAAAGTCGGTGCGAGGAGCTGGTTGGAGGGTGTGTGCGAGCGGGAGAGAGAGAGAGTGAGGGAGAGGTGCGTGATGTGAGAGGAGTGGCGCTAGTGAGAGGGGTAGAGTGGGGCTGGGGGAGAGGGTAGGGGTTGAGAGAGAGAGTGTGGGTGCGAGTGTGTGGAGGGGGGCCAAATCAACTGTACTAGATAATAGATAAAGCGACTAATTAATTGAATATGTTTTTGTCATTCATAAAAATTCTATATGCCTATATATTTGGCTTTTCGAAAAACGCCTATCTTTTGCCTTTGTCTATCGCCGGAAAAGTTTTTTCGCTCAAACTTTCCACCTATTCAGCCGGATTCCACTATCCGCCGACGCCTGACTGTAGGTTAGTTTTTAGAAGGGAGGATTTTATAGCTAGGAATTGGGCAAAATACGATCTTTTTTGAATTTTGCTTCGGTCATACAATTTTGAAAACAAGCTTGTCCTTGCAACCGGTTTTCCGATTTGTGTTGTCCAAGTAAAACCAGACATCGAAAAACCGGCCTCTGGCAATCACGTTTGTTTGAAAGGTGTATTGCTGTCCCAATCAAAAATCGTATTCGCCAATTTCGACTATAAAAACCCCCTTCTAAAGAACGGGAACTGATGTTTCAAATATTTTTTTTTACTAATATTCGATGTGTTTTTGCCGTCAGATTGTTAATATAAATTTTTCGAAGCGCAGGAATTTTTCTCATAAGTTTTACGGCAAATTATTGTGTTTGATTTAAAAGCTTGTAAAGCCTCCTTTTTGATCCACAGAATCATTATTTATCCTTCGAAATGAATATTTTTAAAAATGTTTAGGGTTATTATCGAGCCTAACTCTCACGATCCCGTGGGTTTGGTTTGTAAGTATTTGGAAATCCTGGAAGTGCCGAACGGGTTGTATCAATTCCAAATCATAAAAAACCGGACTAAAAACAGGTCGTGTTTTAAAACGAGCAATCTCAAAAGATGTAAGTATCATACTTATACCACTTTCGGCACGAAAAATACGTATTATAAATGCTTCATTTATTCCATTGGTTTCTCTGCGCTACCGCCGCCCATGGGTTGATAGTTAATGTATAGAAATCGATTTTCCAAAATTGACATTTTAAGGCCAATAAAATAGTACAAGAACTGTTGACCAGTTTACATGATGAAATTAATTTAGAAAATGTATGTAATTGAAATTGCTCTGTAGACCAAAAATTCACGCAAAAATTGTTTTCGGCTATTCCTGGGATTTCCCACTAAATTAATTGAAAATAATAATACTATTGGTCGTTATTATCTCATAAAATGTAAAAAGGCGCTCGAGCCGTAGGTAGTTTCGAATTACCCAAAAATTTTTTAATGAAAACTTAGTTTCATGAAGCCAATTTGGCTTATTTTTATTTTGTTTGCAAAAATATTACATTTTTTGTTGGTAAGCGAACTACCACCGCCTTCCAATTTTCTTACCGGCTTGTCACTTGAAAGATGGCATCGTATTTGATAGCGCCATTCAATTTAAGAATTTTCGTATTTTTACATACCGTATTTGTGAGATTTATTATAAATCATCGGTAATTTTTTGAGTTTCAGACCAAACCTTGAAAATTTCGTTTTGTATATATTTATTTTTCTATACTTTTACTCTGATCTCAAGCTTGTGTGGGATGGGTCGAGAAAAATTTTGCTTTGCTGGCCGTTTATCAATATAATCGTTACACAGTTATATCTCTGCTTCTGTCTCTAAACATGGGTGGAGTGTGCTTTCAAAATAATGGAGTAAAAAGTAAACTTTATGGTGCTCAAATCATTGCTCGATGAGAGGGTTAAATATTAACTAGAAAACAAATTTTATCTTTTCAGTTGATTGGAAGTTGAGGTCGGAGTAGTTTCATCTGAAATAATTCAAATAATGCTTATTACCCCAATATAAAAAAGGTAGATAGATAACATACAAAGAGGTTAAATTATATTTATGGTCGCGAGCGCATTTTTGTTCCAATTCAAAGGCTAGTTTCCGATGACTTGAATTGGTCTTTACTGGTATTTATTAAGAAGGGTGGGATCTTTTGCGATCATTTCGTTTCGAAATTGACATAAAAGAAATTATTGTCCTACAATTGTTCCTATTTAAATGGTTTTAATCCATTAAAAAAATGTATGCTTAAGAACTAAAGTAAATTATCAAAAAAATAACTGTTTTGGGATATATTTGTAAGGTTGGTTGTATTTTTTTACTTCTTCAAATATAGCCATAAACGGTTCACGAGCTTCTTGGTCAATTGTCTAAAGAAGTTTTTCCAAAAAGTTTATTTGAAAAACGATTCCAGTGGTCTACAATTTTTTTATTTCCAAATGAAGATGCTTGCAAAAGCACAAAGTAAACTTTAGGAAATGTCCGATATATCTATTACGGGGCCTCCTGAACTTATTTGCCATTCTAGCCATTTTTAACGCCCAAAATGGCCAAAAATCTCCAGGAATATACAATCATCATCACATTTTTCGGACCGTTCGGCGCCCCAGTTATATAGAATGTCTGTAAGTATCCGAGAAGATAGTAGGATGGCGGTATATTTATCATGGCTTTTCTTCAAAATAAGTTAGTGCTTTTTTTTAACTCCCCCACCCGACTCAGTCATTTTTCTCGAGACCATACAGATATCACAAACGGTTTTCTGCTATGTGTAGCCAATAATTTTTTGGCGACCAAACTTTTTTGTTTTTCTCTCCTGTCAACCGGTTAAAGGTAATCAAACCTTAATGAATCACGGTTTATCTGAGTAAAATTATTTCCTTAGTAGGATAGATATTCGAAAAAAAATTATACCAATAATAAATAATTTAAAAGTGTTGTTTTTGCACGTTAAAGTTAATATATTAACAACTATCAAGAAATTAATTATCAGAATACATAACATTTCGATTGAAATAAACAAAAAAATGAGACTGAATTGAAGATTCGAACCTAATAATCCGAGATATAGAACTCGCGTAGTTACCAGAAGTGAACTAGTGACCAAGAAAAAACCAAAAGTTTTGTCGCCACAAATGTACTTGGCTACACATAGACAGGAAACCGTTAAATATCTCTCTCTTTCCATCATGATGCCCGAGTAACTTAAATCTCTCATTTGTATTTTAAAATAATATTCTAGGGAATAAGAGATTTAAGTTACTCGGGCATCATGATCGATAAATTTAAAAAAACGGTAAATGAGCAAACAAAATTTTTGAAACTATTGTTTTTTTGCTAAAAAACATTTGTTATACCAATTTTTCTATAACTTTCGTGTTTTAAGGGGGTAAAAACGTTTTTTTAGTAGACAGGACGGCCTTCGAGGTTAAAATTGGCGCCAATGACTTTAAACGGACGGCCTTGGAGGCTCGGGCCGTCCGTTTAAAGTCATCCTACTGTAGCAGAAAATCTCGCCAAAGTTAAACATTAGTTTCAGCAATTTTCGAGCAAAGATTAAAATTTATTTTACAGGTAAAAGCCGAGCGAGGTTTTGGTTTTGTGACATTTTCCTCCATTGCAGAAGCTGATAAAGTTCTAGAAACTAAAAACCACACAATTGGAGATAAGGAAATCGAAGTAAAACGTGCAATCGCAAATAGATATAGCAACCAAACTGTAAGTATTTTTTAAAGATCAAATTTAAAAACTTTGTTATAAGCAGAATGATAATAAAAACAAGTTAAAAATTTCCATAATATAATGTTGATGAATTTTAAATTGATTACAATCGGGTCAATAGTAAAATGTATAAATGTAAGATTTTGAATTTTGAACAGCCTAAAATAAAACTTCTAGAATTCAAAATTTAGCGAACTGTAGACGCAATGGTCAGATATTTGTATTGTGCTGCATATTAACTTCAAAAATTTCATTATGTGACATAATTTATGTCCTAAAAAACCCTGGATTCGGAAATTTGCATGGCAAATTTGTATTTTAATAGATTTATACAATGAAATAAACTCGAGATATTTTATTTGAATTTCTCTATTATAAATTGTATATTTGGTGTCATATCGCACCCCTGAAGGGAATAGAATTTCATTCCGAAAATTTTTTAGTAGTTTTCGGTACAAAAATTTATTTTTATATCATCAGGATTTAAATTACTCGATTCGGAATGAATTTTATTTCATTTGGATTTGTTAGGTAGCTTTTTTTTAGGGGAATCCACTCTTGTCAGTGTAAGGAGCGATTAGTCGTGCGACTTATTCGCGCCATATGGGAAATATCCGACTCGAAATGTCGGGCAACGTAGTGTAGTTGGTTAACACGCTAGAATCATGACGTCGTTGATGATAGAGCCCCGGGTTCGAGCCCCGGCTTGTCTTTCCACCATTTTCAGGAATTATGATACCTTCAGCATGATAACTCGAAGGCCATAAGAGATATCGAGAAACGGTTTTTTGTATCATGTACACAAGTGAATTTGTGACACGGAAAACTTTTAATTTTTTTCCAAGTCAACCGGTTCACCGGTAATTGATTTTCGAATCTCAATAGGCACAATTTTTATTAAATTTTTTAATCAGAATGTATTTCTTGTTGATAATAATCGGTCTCTATGTGGCAACGGATTAACAGAAGTGTGGAAATAACAAAATTTACGTACAGCATTTTTCAAAAATTCTCATGTTTTGCCTTAGAAAAACCGGTAATTTCAAAGCTCTGTTACCGGTGAACTGGTTGACATAGAAAAAAACAAAAAGTTTTCCGTGTCACAAATTTAATTATGTATATGATACAAAAAACCGT
>SCLH01000220.1:206593-226314 GCA_004367855.1 Oikopleura vanhoeffeni
TGTTGATATCTCGTATGGTCTTCGAGTTATTATGCTGACAAGGGTGGGTTCCCCTAAAAAAAGCTACCTTATATGATACCAAGTGTACAATTTTAAATTAAACCTCACTGAGATCAAATTTATTTTTCAAGAATCCTCAAAACGGTGCCGGTTGTGTCCAAGTCCCACCTGGATACGTCCCAACTGCATTTTATCCGCAACCAATCTTATACCCCCATCACGTCCAGGTCTATCCAGTAGAAGTTTCCCACATGCATCCCGCCGGGCCACCTCTAATGTCCCCCGTTCCCGTCGCCGTAATTCCGGGAGTTGGGACCCCCGTCGAATCCCGCGAATCCCTAAATGGTGGTTCTTCAAATCCGGGCTCGGTTGACCAAGCGTGCTCCCCTTACGATCCGAATGGTCAGTATGAATCAGAATTTGACCAGAGGGGAAATAATCTTCAACAGAAAAAATTATTTGTCGGAGGGCTTCATTGGCGAACTGTAGATGATGATTTAAGACAATATTTCTCAGGATATGGTGCTGTTACAGATGCTATGGTGAGTCAGAAATTATTATTGTTCAGAAAAAACGAAAATTGGTAAAAATACTTTAAAAAAAAACTCTTCGAAAAAACTTTTTAAATTAAAATATAAACGGCGAAAAGCAAAACGAATATATGTGAAAAAACGAAAATACAGCAGGGTCCGGCGGATAGGTGAAAGTTTTTCGCTCAAAACCTTCACCTATTAGCCGGATTTCACTATCACGCGGACGGCTGGGAGATAAGCTCTGATTGTCCAATAAAAACAGGTCTAGATTTTATAATTAAGGGGTAGGTGATCGTAATCTGGGTACTTAGGCACACCTCAGAAATCAGGAGCAGGTTGTAAATCCCCTCTGAGGGAATACTCGTTTGTAGATTAAGGCTGCTTCATCTAAGATCAACGGACATGTCATAAGTCAATCTTGTTACATCACAGCCAGAGTCTGCAGTGAAATAATACCGTAGTGGTGGTCCTATTCTAGAGCACTATAACGGTTTTTAAAAATCTATCTTTCTTTTAGACCTCCACATACAAAGCGTCTCCAAAATCTAACAAAAAGTAGCGAAAATAAATGAGACAAAATAAGTTGATGAGAAGGAATTTTTCGATTTTTGCTTTTTTTCTTCTAGAATTTCACGTTGAACGCCGATTTGCCAGTTTTTTCGGACTTCAAACTCTATTCTTCTTTTAGACGAATGTTTAGAATGAAAGCCATTTTTTGACTAAGGTAGATAAATATATATGCGGTAAAAGTGATGAGAAGGAATTTTTGAAATTAAAATTCTAGAATTCTAGAAAATTGAAATGAAAGTGAACCGGGAAATGAAAAGTTTGAAAAAAAAGTTTCGGTCTGTCGGAATCAAAAGACCACACAAATTGAAGCTGAGATTGTCACTGTCAAAAAAGTTGGCTTACAGCTAATCAAAATTTTAAAACCCAATCAGCGTCACAATTTGATTAATTAGGTTTAACATTTTGGCTTAAAATAAATTGAAATTTCTAGAAATTCATTTAGACATTTCCGATTTATTTTAATGATATGCTCGTTTTCGGCTGGGTCATAATTACACCAATATAAAAATGTTCATATCATGGGTGATACCGGGTTTTCTTTGCGGGTTAAGCAAAAAAATATTCAATTTTGAAATCTCTAGATTTTGATTCTAGATTGTTTTTGAAAAAAATAATTGCCACCATGAGATTCCTTAGGTCAACTTTACGTCATAACCGATATTAATTTATCATAAATTAATTCCTATAAGGGGCTTCAAAAAATTACGACACCCTACCCCCTTAAGTTAAAGGGTAGTCAGAGTGAGAATTAAGGCTGATTTTTTGCTCCATTTTTAATCATAAATGCAAAGTGACGGTTTTGAAAACCTCAGAAACTACTTTTCGGATTATTGACTCACGCAGTAATTTGAATTTAGCTTCTAGAATGCATTTATTTGATTTTATCGGCCAAATATATAAATAAAATTTCTACAGTCTGAGTTTTTTTTAATTGGCCATTTTTCTCCAGTCGGCTAGACAGCGTTTGACTGGAGAAAATTTTGCTGGAACATTGAAAAATCGTTCTATATTTGAATAAAATATTATTTTATTCAATAATTATTTATATATATTATTAATGAGAGAAATGAGTGGAAAACTTTTGAAAATTGTCGCGAGACAATTTCAACCAAAAAAAAATACAACTTATCTGAAGATGTTCAAACAATACACGGACTATATCTGTAGTTTTTTGAAAAAGAAAGGAATTTTATATTATGATTCGTACCTCGGAAAATTTAAATATTCTGGGAAAATATTTCCTTCACTTGATTTGGAGAACGTTGCCGCTTTTGGGTTGAATATATCGACCAGACTGGAAATTAATTTGTGTCATGAATACACCACTACAAAGAAATGGTGTAGACTGTGTTGTCATGCACTTATAATCGCAGAAAATATTTCCAGAAAATGTCTCAACTTTGATTTTCAAACGAAAGAAATAAATAGCTATCGTGAAAAATTGCCTATGAAATAATTGCTGGAATTTATTTGAACAAAATTGTGTGCAGATTTTTGAGGCAAATCAACTGTACTAGATAAATAGAATAAAGCGACAAATTAATTGAATAGTTTTGTCATTCATAAAATTCTAAAATATGCCTATATTTTGGCTTTTCGAAAACGCCTATCTTTTTGCCTAGGAAGTTTGAAAAAAAAACCCTATCTTTTGCTTCGTCTATCCGCCGGAAAAGTTTTTCGCTCAAAACCTTCACCTATCCGCCGGACCCTGCTGTAGGTTAGTTTTTTTAGAAGGGGATTTTTATAGCTAGGAACTGGCAAATACGATCTTTTTGAAATTTTGCTCGGCATACAATTTTGAAAATAACTTGTCCTTGCAGAGCCGTTTTCCGATTTGTTTGTCCAATAAAAACCAGACATCGAAAAACCGGCTCTGCAATCACGTGTTGTTTGAAAGGTTGTATGCTGACCCAATTCAAAAAGATCGTATTCGCCAATTTCGATCTATAAAAACCCCCTTCTAAAAAACGGAAACTATGTTCAAATATTTTTTTTTACTTATATTCGATTTGTTTTTGCCGTTCAGATTTTAATATAAATTTTTTTCGAAGCGCAGAATTTTTCTCATTAAGTTTTTTACGGCAAAATTATTAGTGTTGATTTAAAGCTGTAAAGGCCTCCTTTTTTGATCCACAATGAATCATTTATTTAATCCTTCGAAATGATATTTTTAAATAATGTTTAGGTTATTATCGAGCCTAACTCTCAACGATCCCGTGGGTTTGGTTTTGTAGTATTTGGAAATCCTGAAGATGCCGAACGGGTTGTATCAATTCCAAATCATAAAATAAACGATAAAACAGTCGATGTTAAACGAGCAATCTCAAAAGATGTAAGTATCATTACTTATACCACTTTCGAGCACGAAAATACGTATATAAATGCTTATTTATTCCATTGTCTGCGCATACCGCCGCCCAGTGGGGTTGATAGTTAAATGTATAGAAATCGATTTTCACAAAATTGAAATTTTTAAGGCCATAAAATAGTACAAGAACTTTGACCAGTTTTACATGATGAAATAATTTAGAAATGTATGTAATTTAGAAATTGTCTGTAGACAAAATGCACGCAAAAATTGTTTTTCGGCTAGTTCTGGGATTTCCCATAAATTAATTTGAAAAATAATAATATTTGGTCGTTTTTATCTCATAAAATGATAAAAGGCGCTCTAGCCTAGGTATTTTTCGATTACCAAAATTTTTTTAATGAAAACTTAGGTTTCATGAAGCCAATTTGGCTTATTTTTATTTTTGTTCAAAATATTACATTTTTGTTGGTAAGCGAAAACTACCACCGCCTTCCAATTTTTCTTACCGGCTTGTCACTTGAAAGATTTGCATCGTTTGATAGCGCTATTTCATTTAAGAATTTTCGTATTTGTACATACCGTATTTTGTGAGATTTATTTAAATCATGTTAATTTTTTGAGTTTCAGACAAACTTGAAAATTTCGTTTTTATATATTTATTTTTCTATACATTTTACTCTTGATCTCAACTTGTGGTGGGATGGGTCGAGAAAAATTTTGGCTTTCTGCCGTTTATCAATATAATCGTAGCCATTTATATTCTGCTTTTTTGTCTCTAACATGTGTGGAGTGTGTTTTTCAAAATAATGGATAAAAAAGTAACTTTATGGGTTCAATCATTGGCTCGATGAGAGGGTTAAATATTAACTAGAAAACCAAATTTTATCTTTTTCAGTTGATGAAGTTGAGGTCGGATATTCATTCTGAAAATAATTCAAATAATCTTATTCCCAAATATAAAAAGGTACAGTAGATAACATACATAAGGGGAGTTAAATATATTTATGGTCGGATCGCATTTTGTTCCAATTCAAGCTTAGTTTTCATGATTGATTTTGGTTTTAGCTGTATTTATAAGAGGTGGTATCTTTTGCATCGATTTTTTTTCGAAATTGCATAAAAAGAAATTTATTTTCCTACAAAATTTGTCCTATTTAATTTTTTTAATCCATTTAAAAAAATGTATGCTAAAGATACTAAAGTAAATTATCAAATATAAATACTGTTTTGGGATATTTGTAAAGGTGGTTGTATTTTTTTACTTCTTCAAATATAGCCATAAACGGTCACGAGCTTCTGTGTCAATTGTCAAAAGAATATTTTATCAAAAATGTTTATTTGAAAACTTTCCAAGTGGTCTACAATTTTTTTATTTCCAAATGAAGATCTTGCAAAAGCACAAAGTAAACTTTAGGAAATGTGCTATATATCTATTACGGGGCCTCCTGGAGATTATTTGCCATTCTAGCCATTTTTAACCCCAAAATGGCAAAAAATCTCCAGGAATATACAAATCATCAATCACAATTTTTCGGACCGTTTCGGCGCCCCAGTTAGATAGAATGTCTGTAAGATATCCGAGAAGAATAGTAGGATGGCGGTATATTTATCATGGCTTTTCTTCAAAATTAAGTTTAGGTAGCTTTTTTTTTAACTCCGCCCACCCGACTGCAGGCATTTTTCCTCGAAGACCATACCAGATATCACCAAACGGTTTTCTGCTATGTGTAGCCAAGTAAATTTTTGGCGACCAAAACTTTTTGTTTTTCTCTCCTTCAACCGGTTGACCGTAATCAACCTTTGAAATCACCGGTTTTCCTGAGGTAAATTTTATTCTCCTTTAAGGTGAATATTCGAAAAAAAATTTTATCCATAAATAAATTAATTTAAATGTTGTTCTTTGCACGTTTAATTAATCTATTACCACCTTATCAACGGATTATTATCAAGAATACATACATTCGATAAATACAACAAAAAATGAGCTGAATGAGATTCGAACTATGAACTTCCGGTTTAGAACGTCATTTACCGGTGAAACTAGTTGACGCAAGAAAAAAACCAAAAGTTTTGGTCGCCACAAATGTACTTGGCTACACATAGCAGAAAACCGTTTGGTGATATCTGGTATGGTCTTCGAGAAAAATGACTGGGTAGGGTGGGCGGAGTTAAAAAAAGCTACCTTAATTAAATTTTATTATCATATTTTTATTATTATAAATTTTATATTTATTAAATTTTCAATGCGTTTTTTTGCAATTTTGAAATAAAAATGTATGATAACTTATCATTGATAACCCTTCCAAGGCTTTTATTTATTTTTCGAACCTATTTTTTTAAGTAACAACAAAACAATCTTTTTTTAATCTGATTAATTAAGCTTGCGTTGAAACACTTACGGGTGTTTAAAGTAAATTTTCAAATTTAAAAACTTGCTCGAAAATTTCAAATTTGTTTCCCTTAATAAATCCCCATTTCATGGTCGATTAAAATTATTTGGATAAAAACTTGAACTTGACTGCATCATAAAAAAAGTGCCGAAACCGGACAGTCTTATTAATTTTTCTGGGTGAAAAATTAGTAGATTTGGTCTGAGACGTGTTTAGGGTTGTCAAGGTTACTTTCATCTATAGACTGAAAAAATAGAGATAAAAAAGTTACAGTTATTCGCATGTTACCATGACAACCCGATTCGCGTGTAGCAACGTTCCGACCATTTTTGTGAAGTAGGAGAAAATTGGTGTACATTTTTAACTTGTAGGTTTAAAAGGACAGGATTGCTAGTTTCAGCGAATTTGATCGTTCGCGTCTCATTCCTAAGATCATACTTCAGTGTTATCGAAAAAGGTCAAGTGCATTTTTTTGCTGTATTTGGAAAATACAAATTAGTGTCAAAAATGTATGAAAGTTTACCGTATGGAAATTTGACACCGAGAAAGTGGTAATTTTGTATTTATCGAAAACTTTCTTTTTATACGAGTATAATTTGACTTTTGAGGGGGTGGTGGCAGTGATTTTTGACGTTTTGGAGGCTCCGTACGGCTGAACCAATTCAGATTAAACATTTCTGAGAAACACAAATGATAAATCTATTCTTTATCCCGTATTCCATTTGACAATTTAGTACCAACCCACCAACCACCTGGTTAACAGCGGTTAAACACGTGTCATTTGGCTTTTTTCAATGAAACAAAGATTCTAGACCCTATATCGGAAAATTTTGAGATTTTAAGAACATTTGAAAAATTGTCTGAATTTCTATGTCAAGTGGCTATTTTTTTCGATTTTTGCCTCAGAACCCAGGATTTGGGTCGAATGTGACGAAAAATGGGCTTTTTTGGACGTTTTATATAAGGCTTTTTCAGTGAAAAAGCTAGAAATGCCACTTTTGGGATATAAGAAGCTCAATGAATCCTGAAAATGTCAAGTAACAACTTTTCGAATTTCAGCCTGATAGGCAGTCACTCGTCAAAAAAGTGCGCGAAATTGACAATTTTGAAAATAAAAGTGATAATCAGACAATAAAAATGTAACCAAAAGATTCCTTGGGTATGATTTGCTGGAAACTATATGAGCAACTATGGTCTGATTTTGAACACAGCGGATTCTAGAAAAACCGTGTGTTTTATTTTAAAAATTGTCAATTTCGCGCCCTTTTTTGACGATTGACAGCCCATCAGGCCGAAATTTAAAAAGTTGTTACTTGAAATTATTCAGGAGTCATTGAGCTTCGTATATCCCAAAAATGGCATTTCTAGCTTTTTCACTGAAAAAGCCATATATCAAAACGTCCAAAAAAAGCCGTTTTTCGTCACATTCGATCCAATTCCTGGCTTCTGAGGCTAAAATCGAAAAAAAATAGCAACTTGACATCGAAATTCAGACAATTTCTCAGATGTTCTCAAAATCTCAAATTTTTCCGATATAGGGTCTAGGATCCTTGTTTCATTGAAAAAAGCCAAGGGAGGCGTGTTTAACCGAGGTTAACCAGGTGTTTGGTACTAAATTGTCATATGGAATCCCGAGATAAAAGCTAGATTATCATTTGTGTTCCTCAGAAATGTTTCATCTGACTTGGTTTAGCCGTACGGAGCCTCCAAAATATCAAAAATCACTGCCACCACCTCCTTAAGTGCCACCTCTCTAATATTCTTAATTTTTGCATTTTTCAGAACATCAAAAGAGTGTACTATTTTGCCTATTTAGATATGCTGTTATATAGACATTTTGTACATTTTTTAAACGCGTCCAAATGGCTGGTGAGATCTCAACCGGTATACACGATCTTTTTCGAAAATTTGTGGCCATTTTATAACTTTTCAAGCCACGTGCCACTGAGAGACGTTTTCTATTACCGTTTTTACCGGTATTTTTTATGTTTTTTTCAAGAAACCGGTAATTTCCGATAAAAATTTGAACATTTAAAAACTGGACAGGTAGTTGCACGTAGCTTGAAAAGTTATTTAATGGCTTAATTTTCAGAAGGATCCTATTTACTAGTTCAGAACTATCTCAAATGCCATTTGAAGACTAAAAAAACGCACTTTTGTTATAAAACGTCGATATACCAGTAATGTTGCTGTAGTGGTCCTTTTTATGTCATGTATTCAGTTTTAAAGCTCAAAACAGAATACTATAACAAACTCATTTACTAACTTGTGTCAATAACATATATTTACTTGCATAGTGATGCCCTTTAACTTTATTTTATTGTTTGAAAGTTCTTGCTTTAAATTTTGATGTTAACATTCTTTTATTGAACAAAAAAGATGGACTATCTTAAGATTTGAACCCAATACCTTTCGATCAATAAAAATATTCTAAAAAATACATCGCGAAATCCATAACTCTGAAAGTAACATATAATTGCATGTTCTTTTGTCGTGACTGTTTGTTGACCAATGAAAATCCATCATTTCGGATCGCATCTTTCACTCTTCAACGTCCACCGCTTAAAATCGTCATTCCCATAATTCATTCCTATAGGATGAGGCAGATGAACTTGGAAAAAATATTCCTGTTGACAAGGTATTTGTGGGTGGTTTATCACCAGATACAACAAAAGAATCTATTACAACTTTTTTCAATGCAAACTTTGGAAATTTCGGAAAAGTGACTAGGGTAAGATTGAAAATTTCGAGAAGAATATCACAAAATTAGTTGGATAACTTTCAAATAAGAATCCTCAAATATAGGAGTATTCGTTCCAAGCCAATGTGAAATATAATGAGAAACGTTTTTTGCATAACCTTGGCAAAACCAAGACGAAAAACAGAATCATACACCCGCCTTAATGTTTTTCCCGGATGGCGTTAAATAATAGCATTGCGTAGGCCCAGATATTGGCTAGTCGAGCAAAAAAACTATAGGGAATTGTATACATTTTTTGATTAAGTCCCACGTGGCCGGTTATTACCAATCAGTACCAAAATTACTGATTTCCAGAGTTCGAATCATGATATTTGTTTTGAAAAGTTTATGAACAATGTTATTTTTTGTCAGGAGTGCAATGCATTAAGAAATTTCGGCATAATATGCGCCTATCAAATTTTTTTCGATAATTTACGAAATACCGTTCGGTGATTGGTTTTTGGGAAGACTCTTTAAAAATACTCGGATCGCATTGGACTGTTCACAAAAAATAATCGAATCTCATTGGTAAAAAACAATTTTGGGATTCTTATTCGAAAATTACCTTAACCCACCTGCACGAGCGTGTTTCAGAACACAGAGACCAAAAATATTTGGGGAAGTGTCATTTTGGCCGGCGGAATATCGGAACAGACCCCGATAGTTCCCCTTATTTTTAAATTTCAAGAATTTTGGTGAGTTCTAGAAATTTCTCTTCAGACGCGAATTGCATTATTTGGATGCATTTTTTTGTTTAATGCCGTTAAAACAGTACTGGAAAGATAAAACTGTTTGAGAAACATTTATTTGCTATCGGGGGGGTAATCCCACCGAAAAAGACGATTCCGAGCAAATTTTTTTTTTTGGGCATCTAGTGTCAGAAAGTGGTTTCAAAAACCTCATTTTCAGCACTAATTTCGTTTTGAGCATAATCAGCTCAATTTTTTAGTTTTCTTGTGCAAGGATCGTATCACATAAAAATTTTGCTATTTCTGAATAAAAATTTTTTTGAAAAATAAAATTTTCGAAAAAATTTTGTTCATTTTGACAAAAAAATGCGTAGGCGGAACACTTTGTAAGATGAAAATTATTTAATTTAAAACTTTAGAATTTTGACCGCTGCGCACCCTATCTATGTACTAGTCATGTGTGTTGTTCTGAAACACTCTCGTGCAGGTGGGGGGTAGTACATCTCTTGCAGGTGGGGGTTAACTATGGGAAGGGAGACAATGTTTACGATACATCCTAGGAATTTCAGCGAAAGAGCATATAGTGATGAACGCTTTAGACCAAGAACGTTTTAAATAGCTAGTAAAAACATCTCGCTCTGAGCTTCCTTGTTAACTTTCGAAAATTCAACGTCTCAAAAATGTTGACATCGATTTCACTTATACGATCAAAAAATAGATTCTAGATTTCTATATTGTGTACAGAATTTAAATTCTGTGTTCAGAGTGATAATTTGCATAAAAACGATAATTGGTAAAAATGGCTGATAAAATAATAAAATTCTCAAATTTAGTTTTCCCAACACTGGAAATGCTTTGTTTTTATTTAAAATTCTCTTTTTATAAGAATTTGTCCGAAAAATGGTGTCGGTATCTTTAGGACGGAAAATTTTCTGCAGTTTTTTTTTTAATTCCATTCAAAAGTTATGGCCTGTATTCAAGTTTATTATTTGTTTAGGTTGACATGAAAATGGACGACCAAACTGGACATAATCGTGGATATGCGTTTTTGACATTTGACAGCACCGAAGTTGTTGATATTATCTGTCAAAATAAATTTCATAGAATTGGTCATCATTTATGCGAAGTTAAAAAGGCTCATGCAAAAGATGCTAATTTTGATCAACTTAAATCTGACAACAACAATAAAACCGGTAAGTTTGAATAAACAACCAAGGCAGCATAGTTAGGGTTCGGACCTGGGAAAAATTTTAAGTTTTAAACAAATGATTTTTGACGAAATATTTTCCTGAAGTCTTTGGAAAATGAGTGCACGGGGACAACTGCATTTAAAGATCATCTTAACCATGGGGCCTACTCAACTTTTAGCCAACTGAGATCTACTCCAAATTACAATATAAATTATTAATTTAATGCTTGTGAAATTTTAGTTATTGACGGACGAATTCGATGAACATAGGTTTATCATGAATTTTTTGGCAATTTTAAAATTATTTTCATTTGTACGGCTTTCAACTGATGGGAATTTTTTCTCGAAATAATTCGGTACCGAATTATTTGAATTTTTATTCAACTTAAAAATCCCTGATAAAGATACGGATGCCGACAAATTCATGGTCAATGTGTCTCTCACCGGTTAAAGTTTTTGGAGGTGTTTTTTGAACTTCTGCTTATATTTATGAAAGCCTCGAAAGGTAGAATTTCATAACAACGTTCAAAATAAACTTTTTTGTATCTTTCATAGATTTTCTCGAATTATTATGGTTTCTGAAATATCAAAAACGTACAAGTTGAAAACTTTTTTTCATTTTAACATTTTAGAAATCTAGATTCAAACAACGCAAACTTAAATTACAAGTTTTGTTACATAAAATGATATAAAAAGGCTCGCTGTATTCGATTAGTGTTATTCACCCCAGGGATCGGCAGAGTTTGCTCTGCTCTACTTTTTTTAAAGCAGAGCTGACTTTTTAAAATATCAGAGTAGAGCAGAGCAAACCTTTTGAAAAATCAGGGTAGAGCAGAGCAAACGTTTTTGAATCAAAATTTTAAGAGCAGAGCAGACCCAAAATTTACAAAGCTCTACTTTGCGATTGCGTTAATTGGTNTTTTTTTTTGCGGGCGTATCAGCCAATCTGAAAAAATGGTTAGTTCTAGCCCACACCCTATTAATATTTTTACCCCCTCATAACCCCTAAATTTGTACCGAAAACCTCCCCCCTCAATCTTTTGTGCTTATAAACCCTTAAAAAATTAGAGCAGACCAGAGCATTAAAAAAATATTTTAGAGCAGAGCAAACAGAATTTTTTTTGGCTTTAGAGCAGAGCAGCCAAAATTTATTTTCCGTTTAGAGCAGAGCAGACCAGAGCAAACCATTCAAAATATGCTCCTAGAGCAGAGCAGAGGGAACCGAAAAAAAATGGTCCTAGAGCAGAGCAAACGATTTCAAAAAATCTGCCGACCCCTGATTCACCCAACTTTTTTTCTTGGTTTTTAAATTAATAAATTGATTTTTCAACGGATGTCCGGTGATACCGGAAATTGACTGGTAAACTTTTAAAAAGTCGGTTATGAGGTCACCGCACATCCTTCGAAGCCAATTTTTTGGTATCTTGTACAACTTTTTGGGCCAAAAGTTTTGGCCGAAATTTTTTTGTAATTTGACACCACTCAAGGAGTCAAATAACAGTTTGGCCATCCTTTAAGTCAGATACCTGCGTACCTGAAAACATTCTTACCTGGTTAGTTTTTCAAAAAGAAACTGCTTGAAAATAAAAATTTTGACATATAACACTTATAAAGGGGTCAAATTACAGTTTTTTCATTTTTCAAAAAAAAATTTAGGGTGTCAAATTACAAAAAAAATCCTGTCAAAAACGTTCTACGAAGTGTTGGAAAATAGGCTTCGAAGAATGTGCGGTTTTCTCATAACCGACGTTTTAAATTTTTACCGGTATTACTGGACACCCGATGGAAAATCAAAAAAATTTTGGTCATTTATTTATCCCTTGGCTGTTCGATGCAACATGTTGCAACATTCCGTTTGTGAATATCTCGTTCCGTTCTCAAATGGCAGATGTGAAACTGCTGGGCTAACCTAAAAAAAGTTACCTTAGAATTTTGACCACTGCGCACCCTATCTATAATGTACTTACAGTGATGTTCTCTCACTGGTACAACTATTTGGGTTCGATTTTTGTACGAGTGAGGGAGCGATGACTGTATTTCATTTTGAGGGAAAAATTTTCACTTTTAACCTTCAGAAACTACAAAAGTCTTTACTCCCCGTCAATCTGGTTATCCTGGTTACCAAACTTATTCTCAATATCCTATGGAAGGCATGTCTTGGTACCCTAGTAATTTTATGCCAGTCTATGCAGCGCCCTTTGTCCCAAGTGTGCCAATAACGTCACCTCAACCTACCCAGAGCCCATCAAGTCAACCTCAAACAACTACGGCCGGAGCTGAAGTTCAGGGAGAATATATTTATGGCACTTGGTACCCTATGGGCGCTAAGGAGGGTGACAGTAATGGAGAAACAGATCAAACATCTGAAGGTAATTCTATAAAATATGGGTCGAAGTCCATAATCTAAAAACAAGCGAATAATTTTACAAAAAAATTGGCAGTAGAACATTTAATTTTTCGGCATCTTAACAGGTCTATTTTAATCTGGGTTTTGTCTTACAACCTAACACCAACGCGTCCTTCCGCAAGTTTTTGATTATGCGGTTTTGGAAGCTTAGACAATTCTGCATAGAATAAATAGTGTAACTTTTTTAATGGGCACCCCTAGGGTGTTACGCGTTGGAATAAGGCCGAGAAAAAAGTCAAAACTGGGAATTTTGAGTAGTCCCATCGTGTTCCTTAGTAATTTGGAGTAAAAAGTTGGTTTATAACATTTCAAAATTTTAACTCCCTGTCGTCTAAAATGACCAAACAAGGAACCGGACATGATAAAAACGGAAGTGGACCTCGGAAAAAAAAAGTGAAAGGATTCGGTTGAACAGGGTCTATTTTACCATATGTGTCAAATTTAGCGAATTCTGATATAATTTACCTCCGGCGACGCGATTCAAACAAAAAAACGATTTTTTGGTAATTTTCAGTCAATTTTTGAAAATAATTGTTCTCCTAATGGGAAGTTCTGATAACAAAAGCGGAAGTTACACATAAAATATAAAGCTATGTTCAGAGAGCACTACTTAATTTGCACGTGGCATAAGTGTTTTTAAACACAAAACAAAAATTATATGGGTAGGGACCGTCAGCTGGAGATTCGTTTTTTAAACTTACGAAATTACATTTATAATTCTTTTCTGGGTGAATCGGTATCGAAAGAACAAAAATGACCCTGAAAAATTTCAAAAAATGTTCATAGATTACGCTAGAGAGCAACATTTCAAAATTGAGGATTTAAAGAAATGCGTCATTTTGACAAATAGTTCGTCTTAAGGGTAAATCAATACAGGGATGACAAAAATGACCTTTAAAATTTTAAAAACTGCCAACAAGTGCACGCTAAAGAGCAAATTTAAGAAATTCCATAAATACGCCATTTAAGCTAATAGTTCATTTCTGGGGCAAATCGATATCAGGATGACGAAAATGACCTTAAAAATTCTGAAAAGGACCGCAAGAGACGCCTAAAGGCAAACTTGAGATTTTTTAGGAATACAGCATTTTTGAGCAAAGTGACCGAAAGTAGTTCCCTTCAAAGGTATTACCAATTTTATCAGGAAATTCTATGGAAAGGCAAACATTCTAAAGCCATTTTGATAGATATTTTTCGCAGATTCAAATTTGTATCTGTGAAAAAAAAATCAACATTTTTGCCATTTTTTATTTAATTTAGTTAAAAATGAGCCCCAAATTGGCCAAAGGCCGATAAAAGGGGATTTTTATTCAATATTGATTTTGAAAATAAGCAACAAATCGGCCGAAGGCTTATTTAAGGGGGATATTATATTTTCAATTTAATTTTGATGAAAAAATGAGCCCCAAATCGGCCGAAGGCCGATAAAAGGGGTTTTTATTTTTTAAAATTATTTTGTTGAAAAATGAGCCCCAAATCGGCCGATGCCGATAATAGGGATTTTATGTTTTATATTTATTTTTGTTAAAAATGAGCAGGAAAAAATTGCCAATTCAGGAAATTTTTAATAAATTGGAAAAAGTTATCTTATTTAAAAGAAAATTAATAAATTTTATAGAATTAAAATTTGGATTTTTTTTCAAAATTTAAGATTTTGTTGACAAATGAGCACCATGTCAACAGCCGATGTCAACTTTTCATTTTTATTTCGACAAAATTTAATAACCAAAAAAAATTGACAAAATGATTTTTCCGTAAATTTAAACACTTTAAGGATTTTTGGTGCAATTTTTAACTCGGTAGCGTCAAAAGAAAACAATTTGACAATTGATTCCAATTCGAGGAATTTTAATCAAAATTTTTCTAAAAATTGTCGAATTTGAAATAACGTCAACATATTTGAGAAAATTGTTAAGTTTTTGAGAAAATTGTCAAATTTTTAGATGATTGTCAAATTTAAAACAAAGCAATATTAAAGGAAATTAAAATAAGAAAGAAAATTTATTTTTTTTGAGAAATTGTTTAAATTCGAAGATAGTTTTCAATTTGAAAAAAAAATCAAATATGGCCGTTTTAAGAAATTTAAATTCTTAAACAAAGGTTTCAATTTGAAAACTTTCCTGAAATTGCAATTTTTTCTGCTCATTTCTCAACAAATTATATAAAAACAGAAAGATCCTCTTTTATCGGCTGTCGGCCGATTGAGGGCTATATTTTTACAATTTAAACAATAATATCCCCTTTTATCGTTTGGCCGTCATTTTTTTAGGCAATTAAATATAAAAACATAAAATGCCCCTTTATCGGCCGATTTGAGCTCATTTGTCAAAAAAAATAATGAAAACATGAAATCCTTTTATCGGGTTCGCGATTTGGGGTCATTTTTTCAAGAAAATTAAAGAAAAAATAATCCTTACTATCAGCCTACGGCCGATTTTGGGCTCATTTTCCAACAAAATTAAATAAAAAACATAAAATCCCTTTTATCGGCCTTCGGCGAAATCGGGCTCATTTTTCAACAAAGTTGATAAAAAAAAATCCTCTTTTATCGGCCTCGCCGATTTCGGGCTCATTTTTAACAAATTTAATGTAGAAACATAAAATCCTCTCTATTCGGCCTTCGGCCGATTTTGGGCTCATTTTTCAACACAATTTAATAAAAAAAATCTCTTTATCGGCTTTGGCCGCCGATTAGGGCTCATTTTTTAACAAATTTGATACATAAAACCTCCTTTATTAGGTACTTAAATTGTGTTAATTGACTAAGAAGATATAATTCGCTGACTACCATTTTTATTTTCATTATTCTTAATCAATAAATAATAAGGGTAAAACCTTTTCGGTTTCTAATAGTTAGTTCTTTATGTTTTATTGGATTCATGCAATTGATAATTATATGCAAAAAAGGATTTTTTTGAAATAAACGACTTTTTACATAAAAAATATCATAAATTATAATATTTTTCGTAATCAAGTTTTATTGAAACAACTATTGACAGGTTATTATTTTAGTTTCTTATTTAGTTGTGATCTAAAACTAAAATGTAAAAAATTTCACTTTTTTTCAATTACTTATGAAAAAAAAATTTAAGATTTGAACAATTTTGAAGTTGGACAGTGCAATAGTTGTTCCCTGCGTGATATTTCCCTAACTTCATTTATCTTTTTACTTTCGCCTGTTAATCATCGATTGTAAGTCGAGAGCCTTCATTTTGCAAAAATGACAAGAAAACATTTTGTCATTTGTGCATGCCGCGCCGAGGGTAAATTATATCAAATTGGGCTAAACTGACACAGATGTTTATGAACCTTTCTTCTACTGGGAATCCTTACGCACTGTTTTTCCAGGTCTCTTTTCCGGTTTTAGAGCGGATTGATATTTTCATCGGAAATCAAAATTTGATCACATGAAAAATCGCAAAAAACGCCGTTTTTCTAAATTTTACTTTTTTCAGCTGGAATTCTCTTAAAATATTGTCAGCTTTCATTTTGAGCCATTTAGGTACTTCTTGCGTCATTTGAATTACGGATTCGAAAATATTTTGGAAACAAATCTTCGAAAATTTTGGAAAATTTTTGAAAATTATTTTTTTTCGAATTTTTGCAAAAAAATAAAGAAGACATGAACTTCTTCGGATTTGTATAGCCCTTTTAGCGTCCGTTTTTGTCACAACGCGTAACACCCTAGGCACCCCTCAGTGAAAACCAAACGGTAAGAGATATCGAGTAACAGGCTTTTGTATCCGATAGCCAATAATTTTTTTTTCGATTTATGACCTCGACCGGTAATCAGAGAAAACCGGTAATTTACAAATTTAAGAGGTATAAAAAGTTCTCTTTACTCCACTAGATGGTGTCGGGTGTCAAAACAAATATTGCCAAATTTTCCTAGAGCAAAGTGACCCTATTGCTTAAGCCTTATAAATAAAAAAACCGTTTCCCGATATCTGTAACCGTTTGGTTTATAGAGGGGGTGCGCATGAAAAAAAATTACCTTTATTTAAATAAAAAAAGTTTCTGTATCCGACAGCCACACAAAAACTCAATGACCATGTTATGTTTTGATTTTATACCGTATGTCTGGAATCCGGTGATACCGCAAATTGACCGTTAATAAGTCCTTTGAATTTTAAAAGTCGGGTTTGAGTTACTCACACATCCTTCCAAGCCAATTTATGACATCAAGTACAACTTTTTTTGTCAAAACTTATTGCCGAATTTGTTTTATTATTTGACACATCTCAAGGATTCAACTTAAAGTATGATCATTTTTGAGGTCAAAGGACCTGTGGACCTTGAAAAATACATACCTGGGTAGTTTTCAAGAGATTTTTTTTGTGATACTATACTGATACCACACGGTGGCGGTAAAAGATAGCTAGTTTATTGCTCATGGAGACTTGATTTGCGAAAAAAAGTTGTGTACATGTTTGAAAATAAACTTCTGTCATATGATACCTCTTATTATCTCTAAATACCAGCTTTTCCGTTTTTTTCTGAAAATTTTTTGGGGTGTCAAATAACAAAAAAATTGCCAAAAATTTCTGACGAAATTTGTACTTATTGCCAAAAATAGGGTTCGAAGGATGTACGGTTTTTCAGAACCGTATTTGTATATTTCAACGGTCAATTTCAGGTATTACCGGACATCTGGTATAAAATCCGAAAATTTTGGTCACTGAGTTTCCTTTGCTGTTGGATGCAGAAACCCGGTTGGAATTATCTTGCTCCGTTTTTAAATGGACGATTTGAAATAAGAAATTTCAAAACACAAAAATGGGTATCTATGTTTTTAAGCTATCTTGTAAAGAATTCTTTTCTGGTCATTTTAAGACCTAGGATTTTTTCAAAAAAAAAACTGTTTTAAGGAGGTTTGGCTGTAATCTAGCTGTATTTGCAAGCAAATTAAAATCGCGTAAACGTTGGATATTAGGCAGTGACGTAATACATTTTAAAATGGCATATGTTAATCCAAACCGTTAAAGATAAAAGCTGTATAGAAGAACAATATTTTGATACTAATTTTCATGGCCAGAGGGCGATTTTAAAACTATGCCTAACATTTCGCATGTTTTAACTCTAGAATGGTAATAAATTCCGGCAATTATTCACCACAATTTGCTGGGATTGTGCAAAAACCACGACTGTTTGATGCCGTTTTGATGTATTTAATTATGATTCTTAATGGCTAGGAAATCAGAAATGTATTTTTACAACAATGGAGAGTTTCTTTCTCATCATTTTTCGAAAGATTGGACCGCAAAATTGAAAGTGAGAACGCGAAATCTTTCGTTGGCGTGTTAAAATGGAGTACCCAATTCTCGTCGAAAATTTCGATCACGTATTGTCTCTCTGTTATCAGCTCTCTCCGACTCTCATATAGAGATTTTTATGTGTGATGATCACAAAATCTCTCGTTCTATACTTGATCCTCTATAGAAACAATAAATTTATCAGATTGTCTCACGCGGTTCACGACAATTTCTAGCTGAATTTGCGTTCATACGACGCAGTAGAGTAGGCGACAATGATATTGCTAATTATTTGAAATGGTTTCACGGAGTTAAATTAGCGGTTCACAAATAAATAAGTTGACTTCCACAGCAAGCAGGTTTTTCTCGCGATGCTGTTTTTTTTGGCAGCGGTATATGGGATGTACCGGGTCTGGTCAAAACATTTACGCGTAAGAGTATGCTCGGTAAAGGAAGTGACATTTCAATGATTAACATGTACCAAAATATGCGCAATTACCGGTTTTCTGAAAACGGTATTATGAACTAGGAGTCATAAGTGACCACAAGGTGGCGCCAGAGGGGAATTTATATTCTGAGTGAAAACCGAAAGTGATATTTTTCCATGATATAAATTCCCCTCTAGCGGCACTTTGTGGTCACTTCTGACCCCTAGATCATAATACCGTTTCCAGAAAACCGGCAATTGCGCATCTTTTGGTACATGCAAATCATTGAAATATCACTTCCGGTACCGGAAGCTATACTTTACCAGTTAATTTTGACCAGCCGGTACATCCGATAACGCTGCAAAAAAAACAGCATCTAGAAAACCTGTCGCTGTAGAGTCAACTTATTTTATTTGTGATACCGCTATTTTAACTCCCGTGAGAACCCGAGGACTAAAAGGTTACTTTTCGCACATTAAAACAGTTTTTTTTGAAAAATCTCAAAACCAGAAAAAATCCTTAGTCTTAAAATGACCAGAAAGAAATTCTCTACAAGATAGCTTAAAACATCGATACCCATTTTTGAGTTTTGAAATTTCTTATTACAAATCGTCATGGTATTTGGGCTAAGGATGTGATAACCTGAAAAATTACTGCCATAGAATTTTTAAACATTGTTCGCTCACCGATTTTCGAAGGTTAATTTTTTTTCAATTGTTTGGTGTCAAAAACGACCGAAAAGAATAATTCGTTTCTTCAGAAGTTCCAGCTTTTGTACCGTCCTACTATCAAGGTGCTTATCAGTATGGGTGTTCGCAGTATGTAACTCCTTACCAAAATTACACACCACAACATGCCTATGCACAACATGTTAAAGATCATTAACAGGTAAACATATCAAATGTAAGATGAATAGGAATACCGTATACTTCGTACCAGACTGTCACCTAACTCGACCAAAACGGAGACATATGAAAACAAATTAAGATAGCTATTATGAAAAATTTTGGCAAAAGACTTGAATTTAGGTATCTTTTTTTTTAAAGGAACATCGGACATTCGGCATTATAGCGCCGAAACCATATGAATCATATGATATGATGTATCAACAAACGGGTTTTTGTCCCGTGTAGCCAACAAAATTTGTGATATTGGAAACTTTTTGTTTTTTTCCAAGTAAACTGGTTCACCGGTAATCGACCTTTGAAAGGA
>SCLH01000220.1:227637-250018 GCA_004367855.1 Oikopleura vanhoeffeni
AGACCGCCAAGGTGAGTTTTTGGACAAATTCTTTGATTTGGCTTCAGAATCACCAAAAAACTGTATTTTGCTCTAGTTAACATAGGGTCAAAATACTGTTTTTGGTGATTCTGAAGCCAAATCAAAGAATTTTTCCCAAAAACTCACCTTGGCGGTCTGCTCACGTTCTGTACGGTTAATTCAAATCATGAATCATTGTTGTACTTTGAAAACTCAGGGAGGAGATACATTTTGAAAATTTGCTTTTTGTCGAGATATATTATATTTGAATTAAAAAAAAATTAATTGTTGGAAGTTCAACATTTATTACAAAAGAGAAATATTTGAAGGTAAATTTCTCAAAATATAAAATTTATATGGTTTAAATTATTCGTATATTAAAAATAAAATTTTTAGCTCTAATTGGCATCAAGTACAGTAGTTCAAGCCTGAATATTCTCTCGAACCAACAACAATGTCTTCAGTTAAAGAAAGATCTGTATCATGCAGATTGTCAATTTATTATTTAATTAAACAGTTCTTCGGTTATGGAAGGCAACCACTCCATTTCTCAACAAAAAAAAATTTGGCGCATTTCTGATATATCCTCACGAGAGAGTTTAGTCCGCTTTTGCCGCGCTGACCTGTTTAGAATCCTGTGATACCACAACGCCCTTATAAAAATTGAAAAAAATTATAAAAATAACTTATTTCATCTACAAAAATAATGCATATTTCTTTAACAATCAATTTATATGATCAAAGTCTTTGTAAAGTTTTTCAGTTCCGCCAAGATCTCGCCGCCCGATGATTCGCCGTGCGGCAATGCGGAGTTATGTAATATGACCCCAAAATATATATTTGAATATGCCATGGAGTTAGAGGGAAACTTTGTTTAACATTACAGATTTTTTTCGAACTTAATGTTTTTATTTTTATCCTTTAAATTTTGTTTCTAATAGATTGTACAGTAAATATTCCGATATTATGTCGGCCAAGATAATAAAGGTTCAATATCAAACAAGATTTTTCAAATACAAAAAAATGGTGGCGGTATTTTTCGTGGACCAAATTTTTTCAAATGTTAGTTTTCATGAAATGGTAAGCTAACTTTTTTCAAAATGCTACATTTATGGTAAATTATTTATTTTTTGGTAAAGAAAAATATCCCCGCCCGAAAAAAAAATATTTCCAGATTTTAATTTTACACCAAAACTTTTTGATAAAACTTAAAAAACAGTCAACCCTTCCTATAATCTGGGTTTTCAGATCATGCTTAAAAATATTTCTTGAATTAGGTTTTTTGGGGTCATATTACATTACAATTTTAAAATAATATTATTCCCCTAATGGTGCGGCGGATGACAAATTTTGTACAAAAAATTTTGATTTTAACAATGCCATATGTTTATAAGGACGGTTTACGAAATGTTACAATCCGTAATTATCATATTTTCGAGAATATTTGTCCTTGTAAATTAGTGTACAAATGGTATTTTCGGACTGGTGCCGGTCAACCTTTTAGGAGGTACATGTATTTAATGAAATAAAATAAAAAAAAAAGTTTTTGTCATCCCTCATTTACGGACCTCTCAATTTAGAAAGACCAAAAACCTGTATTTATTTATTTATATATTTGTTTTCTTTATTTTTAGGTTTTTGTAATTGATTTTCGTCAAAATACAAAAACAACTTAAACTCGATGATTTTTCGTCGTAAAAGAGAAAAAAAAATCTGGCGTTGGTATGTTTTCCATACATTTTCGAAAATGTTCGCTTTCAAATTGTAAGCAAAATATAACATCGCCAAACAATGGCTGTTAATTAGCATATTTAAAATTGTAAAAATTTCAAATGCCTAAATTTACAAAAAAAATGTGCTAATCTTATATTACAGTAGGGGCCATATTCTAGGAAGCGATGCTAGGCGGCCATTTAGCGCCCTCACTGTGGTAAAAAGTAGGGTATTTATCGAATTCAGTAGAGTAGGATCCACCGTTTTAGACATACTCAACTGAATTCACTTTGCTGTATATAAAATACAAGACTTTCTTAGGACCCTTATATATTACGTTTTAAACCTAAGAGGGTGCCCAACGCTGGCGTACCCCCTTAAATTAAAAGAATCCATTTGGAAATCATTTCGGGCCGAAAATGCTCCCACTTTTGCGCGCCCTAATTATACTCCTATTCCTTACATAAAATATGAAATAAATGACCTAGATAGAAGTTTAGTCTCAAAAACATTTTTTATCATATTTTCGGTTAAGCCCTCTTTTAACCCTTCTCTGGCAGCCATTATTACCAGCATGCCCGTGTGTTTTAAGGGGGTAATTTTACGTAAAGTGTGAAGATCGAAATTTCTGAAATAGTTTTTAATTTTCCATTTTAAAAAATCCCTTCATAATTTCTGCTTATACTTTTAATGCAATGCCGAGTTGGAAATGCTGCTCGACGCGTAGCAGGGGGAATGTGCCACCCACGCATTTGCGATAATAAAGATAAGGATTCTGTCAACTGTGAGTGTTTGATATTTTATTTTACGCTGAAATTGCAAGAAACAGAATTGGATGGGCAAATTTGAAATATGGGCTTTTTATAAACGCGAGTTTATCGATAAAAATTTTAAAATGCAGGCTGTGTTTCAAATTTTCACTAAGATGGGGTTTTTATGACATTCTCGACACCATTTCTCAACTTTGATCCGGCAAATTGCGTGTGTCATAAAATGCCCCATTTTTTTGAAACGATGTAATCACTGGTTTAGGAATTTTTAATTGGAAATTTAGCGTCTATTCCGTCACATTTCAGGCATGCTTGTCACCAAAATTTATAATCAGATCAAGTCTGGTATTTTTCATCCGGCTAAATTTTACCCCTTTACAAGTCGGTACCCCCTTGCCGACATCAAGGGTCAAAATAGAATTTTGTGCAGACAAATGTTGCTTTCAGCTCGCTTTTTTAATTTCTTTCGTTGTTTGCCGTGATGATAGTGGTTTTGATATTTAATCAGTCTGAAACATTTGGAATTTATGAGATTTATAACTCCTGATACAGAATAAACCTTATTCATTTTAGATACATTTTTCAACAAATTTGATGGGCCAATCTTACCAGAAGTTTAACCAATTTCTGACATTAATTTTGCCCTATTTGGGTTGCGAATTATCTTTTACCGCGGCGGTATTTATCGCTCGAACCAAATCTTTTATTTAAATGGTAGTTTTGATGAAATGGGTAACAAAGTTTTAAAAACTGCCTCAAAAATTTGGTAGGCGAAAAATACCCCCGCCATTTTTAACATACAGGGTGTTTCACAAATTTGAAAAAATAAATAATGAAGGTGTTGGGACCCGGAGTTCACTTCGATTTTCCAAGATAACCAACAGGAGTCCTATTCTGTGTCTGGTAGACCTTGAGTCAAGGTTGTCATCACAAATATCATTTCTATCATATATTGATTTGAATCTTTGAATCAAATTTTGTACATTTTGATTGTTTATTGCGCGTTTTCCTCATTCAAATGCACCTACAGCTTTATCAATGTTTTTGTTGATTTCAGAATTATTTTTCATACCAAAGCAGCCTTATCAATGATAAGTTATCATGGATGCCAAACCGAATTTATTTCTGTTTTTGTGAAAACCTTTGGCCAAAAATTAGCTTGTACCCCGTCAGTACTAGTAGAGGGTTTTGCGTTTATTGTGAGTTTATCGTGCTTATTCGCACACTGTTCCAGGCATTTATCCTTTAGGTTTTCTTAGGGTTGAAATATATCTGACGATGAAAAGGTGTTATTTTTCGTGTCAAAATTTTGAATTTACTTGCAGAAACCGGGTGACTTTCACATATAGGGTGTTTTTAGAAATACAAAAAAATGAAGGTGTCGAGATTTGAACCCATGACATCGGGTTATTAATCGTGACTACGAAAAATGGCACCAAAACGCGATAAATCCATTAAATTATGCGTTTTGGGTATTTATTGACGCGTTTTTCTGACTCTTCCGAGCTGTGAGGTTTTAACAGGTGAATATGGCCAAACCCAAAGTTTTAATGATCCAAATTCAATTTAAAACCTTCTTATTAAATTTCCACTCAGTTTAACATTCTATATTTTATGAACCAGTCCAGTCCTCTAGCTTTCTCATATAAAATGGCAGTTTTTAATTTTTTAATCGTCAAAATACCGTACTGTATATCACTTCCCAAAACGGGCACACCACCCCCCTTGAGCCTTGCTTTATGGCTTGAATATCAATTTTAAGGACAAATTACGCTGTTTTTCAATCACTTAAAACTTTAAATTCTTCAAACAAATATACTCCTGTGATTTAAATGGAATATATATGTTTAATTTAACAGAGTATCTTATATCTTCATAAGGGATCATTTCCAAACAAAAATTAGAATTAAAATAAACGTCCAATTAAAGATTTACTTTCCGGCGTTTTATTCCGCAGGGCAAATTCGAAACATTCTATAGTTTTTAAGGCATTCGATTGAGTAATGTAATTCAGAGTGGATAAAATATTTTTAAACGTATTTGGGAGCAAAAATATATATTTGTATGGCCTTTTAATACTTCAAGACATAAAACATAGTAATGTTTTGTAGTTCGAGCATCTATAGTCCTGATTTTACAAAAATCCCAAAAAAATGGAATTTGTGAAATGCAGGAATCTGAATGTTCCATTTACAAAAAGGCATAGGTGGGTATGTAAAAATTGAAACAAAACGATTTTCATACAAAAAACATCAATTAAGAAATTGTTATTTGGCATGACTGTCTGTCCGTTTAGATTATTTTTAAAGGAACTCTTCAGAAGAGTGTTTTTAAAAGGTCGTGCCAAAATAACCGTTTTTTACATTGATGTTTTCCATGAAAATCGTTTTTATTCAATATTTTTTCAGATTTATATCGAAGATAATGCTTTGTGTAAGGTTTCACCCATGACGTCATACTATCAGCATATCCGTTAGATTTTGATCATCATTTCAAAAATTTACAATTCTTTAGAAATTAATTTGCTCATTCTTTTTAGAACCTCAAATTATCAGGACCATGAGAGCATTATTCCGAGGCACTTTTTCTCAAAATCAGAGAAATTATGACGTCATATGTGAAATCGTGCACAAAGCATTATCTTCGACATAATATTCAATGTTTTTCTTAATCAAACCGCTGGATTTTTAACGGTTTGGGTGTCGCTGATTAGGCTGTTTTTAGACGCGGTGTCTCGGTAAACTGGCGAAAGTTGTATCGCGAAAATTTGCTCAACTAGAGGAACCAGTCTTCAAGATAATTTCAGCACTTATTGTAATCCGATACAGTGCAATCTACGCTCACACAGGAACCTTGAATAAGCCTCCTCGAAAAACACTAAACTGCTATCTTCTCCTAGAATTTCCATCAATTTCTTTTAATTTTTTATCTCAGGCTCCAGAGAAGCAGTACGAACAATCCATTAAAGCCGGATTCTCAAAATTTTGTTTTCGACGATTTTTACTTTGTTCAATTTTCGTTATAATTTTTGTTTCGGTTTTTTGCGATTATTTTCGTTACGAGCAAAATTAAAAAAAAGGGCTCTAATGGATTGTTCGTACTCCAGCTACGGAGCCTAACATAAAAAAATTGATGAACGTTGCAGGAGGAGATAGCTCTTGATCGTTTTTCGGGAGGCTGATTGACGGTTCCTGTGTGGGCGTACGTCAGATTGTATCAGCATACAATTAGTGCTGAATTGACCTTAAAAACTTATTCTTCAAGTTGAGCAAGTTTGTAAAGTATCAGCGACACCCACACCCTTAAACACCAAATGAATTTAACCAGATATGCAGGCAATTTTCATCTGTCCAATAAAAGTCACTTTACTGTTAGAATGAGCTTGATAAATTTGATAAATAAAAAAATTCTAAATTATGATTAACTATAGAATGAGTCACGGCGATGAGTTTTCGCCGTCAACGGCCAGTATGGCAAAATCTTTTATGTATAGAGGGTTTGATCCCGAAGAGTATGCTAGAGCCATGGCCGCTCAATCAGACGGAGATAAAGAAACGATTTTGAAATATACAAATTAATAAAACGAATAATTTTAATTCTTGAAAAAAATTGACGTCATTTCAATGAGCACCCTATTTCCTCTGAAGACCAAACCGTAAGAGATATTGCCAATATCATATCGGAAAACGTTTTTTTTGTATAAAATGGGGGTAACTTTTTATACCTCTAAAATATGCAAATTACCGGGTTTTCGCTGTTTACCGGCCAACCTGTTGAGGTCAAAATCGATTAAAATTATTATTAAGTCAACTACTCAAGTACTAAAAATTTCGTGGCTATTTGATAAAAAAAACCGTCCCCGATATTATATCGGTTGCCCATTAAAAAATTTTGCAACAAAACTCATATGAATAGATAGGTTTACATTTTAGGCATATTACTGACTAATCTAGAGTGCTTTCAATTTACACAAACAACCCGAATACTTTCACCCGAATTAAATTTAAAATCGTAATGAAGACTTGATCGATAAGCGAGAAAATATTCGAATATTAAATGACGAAACTTCTATGAAACTTAAAAAGCAAGTTTATCTAAATTATCGACAATTTATTGAAGCAGCAAGAGAAATCTCGGCCCTGGAAAGTGAAATGTTTCGAATCAACCATATTTTGCAAGAACAAAAAACAACGATGGATACTATTACAAAATTATTTTCAGAAGAAACATTCCAGGAGGCAGAAAAACGGCAACAAAAAAGGAAATTGTGAACATAATAAATCTTTAAAACATGAATTATGTTACATGATTCTCAAATCCCTAAAAATAAGCGTACTTTTATATATGGATAATCCATATAATCGAACTCGATAAGTCGCACTTGCGAACAATTATAAAAGTTGGTGTAATTTTAATTAAAGTCAGAATAATTTATTATTATAACAGTCCCTGAGTTGATTATAACATATTCAAAAAAATCTCTCTAGCGCCACTTGTGATTTATGTTGTCTACAAAATTGATTGACCTTAGAAACTCATTTTTGCAAAAAAATATTATTTTAATAATATTAATTGAAGTAAGAAAAAGTATGTTTTTTTGTAAAAATGTGTTTATAAGGTATGGTATCTTTTTTTTAAGGAACTCACCCTTGTCAGCATAATAACTTGAAGGCCATAAAATATATCAACAAACGGTTTTTTGTTTCATGTATACAAGTGAATTTGTGATATGGCAAACTTTTTGTTTATTTCCATGTCAACCAGTTCACAGGTAACAGAGCTTTGAAATTACCGGTTTTTCTGAGGCAAAACATGGGAATTTTCGAAAAATAATTTTTTTCGGAAATAAGCCGTACGAAAATTTTGTTATTTTCACACTTCTGTTGATTCTTCGCCGCATAGAGACCGATTATTACCAAAAAAAAATACATTTCGATTAAAATAGGCGAAAAATTTTTTGCTTATTCAGATTCAAACTCCTAAACTCTCGGTTTAAAAATCAATTACCTGTGAACCGGTTGACTTGGAATAAAACAAAAAAAATTTCATATCACAAATTTTCTTGGCTAAACGGTACAGAAGACCGTTTGTTCATATCTTGTATGGGGTAAGATAGTATTTCGGCTATATAGTTTTTCGGCTATATTAAGGGTATCCCGGTCCCTTCATTTTCTGCAGTTATTATGTCAAAAAAAATGCACCAAATCAATAGTTTATGTTTTGAAAGCACAGAACAACCCAAATAAGAACAAAAAAAAATTCAAAATTTTTGAATTTTTCCTTCAGGAAACTCAAGTATTTTTTTCAAAATTAAGTGGAAAATTAACGTTTGCTTCAATTTGACCCACAAAATTTTGGCTTGACGTAAGCCAACTTCTTTTCAGTGTTTCCCCCACTTTCTTTTGAGCCTACTTTCGAAAAAATCGAAGCACTTTTTTTCGGAAATTTATTCACGTGACCTTGAAAATTCATATTTTTTTGAGTTTGGAGTCGAAATTAACAAAAAACGGCTCCACAGAAGTTTTATTTTGTTTTGAGCTTCCTTTTGCAAAAATTTGAGTGAATTTTGAAATCTAACCCCGGAGGAGATAGAATTTCCGATGAAAAAAGTCAAAAAACGATGGTCTATCGCATATTCTAGAAAAAATAAAGCACTTATCGACAAAAACGCTTCCACAGAAGTTTTGTATACTAATTATGCAGGTTATATTAAAATTTAGGTTTATTTCAAAATATAACCTCAGAGGAGATATAATTTCCGTTTTGGCTTAGGTCTCGCTGTTTCGCTTAAAAGGGAGTAACCGACGGAGGCTGTATCTCGAGATCCATACATAGTAAAACTTATTTTTCTGCATTCGAAATTTTGTCATCGGTTTGCTTTTGAATCAATTAAAAATTTTGAATTTGACCAAAAAAAAATTCGGAAATTCGAATTTTTCCCTTTAGCCCTTGTGAGCATATAAAAAAAAGTTCCGCCAAGGCACCAGAGCCACAATGTGGCTCTACTTTGAATGTGTTACAGAAAGCTTAAGGGGTATATCTGGATAATTCGACATATTCACGAATGATATATTCTGAAAACTAGAAGCGTATGAGCAACCTGAAAATGCTTATTTGTAGATCTATCCTTAATCTTGCGAAAAAGTACATCACAAATTATTTTTGACCATTACACCAATAGCTACAGTATCGTAACAAGGTGACATTTTCCAAACTGCAAAAACTATCTCCTCCAGACGGTATATCAAATTGAGCTCAAATTTTCACAGATCACGTAACGGTAGTATGTCAATTTTTCTCACGGGCTTTTTGTATCCGGCGACGGAAACAATTCTAGAACGCCAATAACCGACGATTTTTCACAATTTCAGACTTCAAAATCTATCTCCTACTAGGATATATTTGCAAAATGACTCAAAATTTTATCAAGTATTCTAAGAAAACAATTGTAAGAGACTCTCACGGGCTTTTTTGCAATTTCCAGCTAAAACTCGAAATATGATTTTTTTGGTCCATTTCCAAAAAATTCCAAAAAAAAAAGCTTCGATTTTTTCGAAAGTAGGCTCAAAAGAAAAGCCAGTGAAACACTGATGAGAAAGTTTGGCTTACGTCAAGCCGATATTTTGAAGTTTTAGTGGTCAAATTCGAGCTAACGTTATTTTTAACTTCATCTTTTAAAAAATACTTAGAAAAAAATCGAAAAAATGCGAAATTTTCGAATTTTTTTGTGATTGGTCTAGTAACTATTAACGCGTATCAATTTGGACATTTTTGCTAGCTCATTAATAGAGAAACCTTGGATGGAATTGATTTCTGATGGAGTGAAGTAATATTTTCGCATCCGAAATTTATATTCTAGAATTTCAATTTTTAGTTCTAGAAAATATAGTGAGAAAAGCAAGGTATACCATATCACGTGATACACGTCACAGTTGTCTTCACAAGTGACCTTTCCGTCGAAAACGATGCACAAGTATTAAAAAATTATTTCAAAATTTCCTTTTTTTACAAATCAGAAAAAAATACCTCAAAGTTGGTGAATTGCATATGAGATATTTAATTATAAATTTATGGTACAAAAAAGAATGGCCTGAAAATTTTGTTTTGATGATCTTATCAGAAATTTTATGGTTTTATTGAACCGGAAGCTCAATCTCATAAAAATTCTAGAAATGTCCAAAAACTTTCAATTTTTCTGTGATATAGCCGAAAAACTATATATAGCCGAAATACTATCTTACCCTTGTATGGCTTCCGAGTTATTATGCTGACAAGGGTGGGTTCCTTTAAAAAAAAGCTCCAAATGTGACTCTAAGCAGGGGTTCTCATGTCTTTCATATCCCCGATAGCGACTGGCCCTTATTCTCGCGCTGTGAATCGAAACGAAAATGCGCAAACTAAATTCCGACCGATCAGCGCAAGAATGGGGGTCGGTCGCGAACGTGAATCTGAAGGACAAGGAATTCCCTTCTTAGATATATGTTTATTTTTGTTCCTTTTTATCCACAAAATCTGTTGATAATTCCCAAAAAGCGATGATAACAGTCTGAAGCACAAAGCTCTAACCTCGCTGGTCTCAAAAGTGGAAGGTTGTTCCCACGTCACTCAAGTACCAGGGAGATATTTAGTTCATGATGGGGATGTGACAGAATTAAGTCAAGATGACTTCTCAACCCTTGGTAAAATGCGACTTTTTCTGCTTAATGACTCGTTATTAGTAGCAAAAGGTAAGTTTATTTTGAAATTTTTCTTCAATTTATATTGCGCCTTTTCAAATAACGAAAAATTTAATGAAGGTATCTTTTGCACTTTTTTTTCAATTTGAAAATTGCATAAAATACACAAATAAATTTTACAAATTTTTTGTACTTTTTAAAAAATATAATTATTTTTTACTTTTCGAAAAAACTTTCATAATTTTCAAAATATTTTATACTCCCGATTCTTTTTTGTATGCATTTGAATTTTTTTAGTTGAGACGTTCCTTTTTTATGCAATTTTGAAATTACACAAAAATTCGAAATAAAACCGCCGCTGTCTTTAAATTGTCGTTTTCTCAAGTTTTTTCTCAAAATAGTTTTTTCCTTTAGGAACCTAAGGTAGCTTTTTTTAACATGGCCCACCCTACTCCGTCATTTTCCTCGAAGGTCATATCAGATATCAACAAACGGTTTTTTGCTATGTGTAGCCAAGTAAATTTGTGGCGACCAAAACTTTTCGTCTTTTTCCTGGCCAACCGGTTCACCCGTAAATGGTGTTCTAAACCGGAAGTCCATAGGTTCGAATTTCAGTCAGCTCATCTTTTTTTGTTTATTTCAATCAAAATGTATGTATTATTGATAATAATCGGTTGATAGATGGTAATTGATTAACATAAACGTGCAAAGAACAACATTTTAAATTAATTGATTTATGAAATAAATATTTTTCGAAAATTCTCCTTATTTGCCTCAGAAAAACCGGTGATTTCAAAGGTTGATTACCGGCCAACCAGTTGAAGGAAAGGAAAATGACTGAGTAGGGTGGGCCATGTTAAAAAAACTACCTAAATAGGTTCATTAAATGAATTGTACAAGGCACAAATTCCCGGCGGTTGTATATTTCTCCAACCACAATGTCAGCGCAGCTGACATAAATAATCTCATCGGAAAAGGTTGCTTCTCGAAACGGCAAATCCGGTACTTTGCCTGCCGTAGGTTCAAATTTTTAAGGGGGATCGAGTTGCCAAATTTTTTCTGAATTTTTTTTTTCGTTAATTTTAAATTCGGGATGGTTGCGATTTAAAGGGCGGTGGCCCATAACTCCAACCACGCAAAATATCTCAGGGGAAAAACTTGGTTCTCACAAAGCTTAACTAGGTAGTATGCCTGCCCAAAAATGAGCAGTTTTAAGGGGTTTCAGATAAATTGAAAACGACCGACAAAACAATATTCAGAGGATAAAACAAAATATGAGTCTATAATTGGCAATTTTTTTTGGGTTTTAAAGGTTTAAAGAGGTTTTCATCATCATCGAATTGATTTGAAAATATTAAGGCCAATAGATCGGTTTACGACGAAGAACAAATGGCACTGCTGCCTGCTTTTTCGTCGGATTTTTGAGTGTGCATGGATCGGCGATATCTTTGGCCGAGAACGGAGGGATCATCTGGTAATAAAATTATTAAATTAATATATAAAATAAACAAATTAAGTTGACCCCCAGTGTCACGGTACAAAACAATGCAAACTGTTTGTCAGGAAAAAATAGGGTTGGGGTGAAATGTTAGGGTTCCGTAGGAACCCTATTCTTCTTGCACCAACCTAGTTTTTTTTGACAAAAGTTTGCCATGCCCCAAGTGTACACAATAGTTTTTTATGAACACAAATACAATCCTATCTTTGAAAAGGTTAGAATTTGGGGTTAGGTAAACTCGTGTCCAGTGTACACGGTAAAAAACGACGCAAAGCTGTTTCTTAAGGAAAGGCTAGGGTTAGGGTTAAAAAATAGGGCTGTGTTCCGCAGGAACAAACGACCATATTTTTAAACAATAACCATAGTCTTTTCCGAGAAAAGTTTAGCCATACCACGAGTGTACACAATAAACAGGTTAAAGGCCCCGGCAGGGCCCGCTGGGAGGCAATACTTCTCAAAATATTATGCCATGATAAAATTTAATTGGCAAAAATAATAATAGCGTAACAGCCCTCGGCAGGGTCCGCCGAGAGGCAAAACATTACAAAATATTATTCAATGATGGAATCAAATTGTCAAAAAAATTGAATCGTAACAGCCCCCGGCATGGCCCGCCGGGAGGCAATATATTTCAAAATATTTTTAAATTCGAGATTCAACATTTTTGGAAAATCATTTGCTGATCTTTAAATTTCAAATTATTTTGTTGATTTTAAGAGATTAATCCTTGAATTCTTAAAGGTATTTCAAGCGGAGTATGCTACAAATTTGTTACTTAACTTTTATGAAATAGCTGAAAAACTTAATACCATCTCATTTTACCATATCCTGCTTATACTTCAGCTCTTTTTTACTTTGCGAAAAAAATTTGAGACATACTTGTAATCCCTTCAAAATCAGCAAAATAATTTAAAATCATTTTTGACTTTTATCCGTTTCATATTCTTAAATTTTTTGTCAAGTAATTTCAGAATTTGATAACAAAAAATTTTGTGCAGGCGTTTCAGCCGATTTAAAAAAATTTTCGAATTTTTTTTCAAATTGGCTATAACGCCCGCAAAAATATTTATGTTTCAAAAAAAATTCTCTACCAAATTTTCGAAATACTTGGAAAAAAATTTCAACAAAAATTTCAAACAACAACATGAATTATGCTATTTTTCAACAAAAAAACACCCTTTTTTGATGAAAAATAGTAATAAAAAAAATACACACCACTACGCAATAAAATTCTGCATAAAACCCAACATTTTAAGTTCAACTAGAGTGGTCGATTTTTCCCCATTTTGCAAAATGGCCGATTGGTGGACACGCTAGTTATAATTGTAGTGAGAATACAATTTTAAAAGTTAATACTCATAATAATGTAGCGAAAAAGTAGATTTCTAAAAAAAATCCAAAAAAAATTTCTAACTTTCTCTTGAAAAATTTAACCAGGTGACTTATTATTCCCAAATTTTTTTAAAAGTTGCGCCTAAGTATTGTGCACATTTGGCGTGCATTTTTAGCTCTCTAGCGCTATTTTACGATTTTTTAGAGCATTTTTAAAAAAAAGAGAGAGATTGGCAAAAGGGTTTTTGAGTCAAAGTGCGTCCCTGCTTAAACGGTCCTTTCTGTTAGATACCGAGAACCAATAACACAACTGAATTCGGCATGAATTTTCAGAGAATAAAAAAGCATTAATAAAATTTTTTGGACTTGATTTGCTAAAATTTTTCAATAATATTTCTAAAAAAAAGTCCGACAAAAACTGACAAAATGAACACGTTATGATTTTTCAAAAACAGCTCAGAAATATGTAAACATGCATAAAAAAGTTAAAGTGGCAATTTTTTCTTTTTATTCACAATTTTAAAGAAAAAAAAAACACAAAAAAAATTTGAGTGAAATGCGTGAATTTTAATAATATTTAGAATTTTTTTGAAAAATTTACGAATTCAAATTAAAAGTTCGAACTCAAATCTTTCCTAAAATAGATAAATACATTATTTTAATGACTGATACACATTTATTCTGGTCCAGCTAACGAAACAAGCATAAAAAAATAAAACCAACCTATATTTTCGTAAGTTAAAATTGACGCCAGTCTGCCACATGCTTCTACCCCGCTTAAATGGTGGAGGCAGATAACCCTATCGACTGATCCTCCCAAAACAGCAACTTTTTTTTGCGTTTTACGTCGGCCAAATAAAATTTCCGAGAAAAAGGGCGCTAATGCATATGTGTGAGGCTTCTTGGAGCCTGACACAAAAAAAAGAATAAAATGATGAAAAATGAAAGAAGCAGAATACTTCTGAGTGAATTTTTTAGGAGGCTTTTTAAAAGCGTGGTGTCCGGCGTTAGGTGGGATTGTTATCAGATGTACTGTAAATTCAATGATCGCGAAGACTTCGTTCTTCAAGATAAAAAACTTTTTGGGATATCAGCATGCAGTTTATCCAATAATACCTTTGGTAAAAGGTCAATTCAGCGACAAGCCAACACCCTTAACGGTTTTCGCGAAGGTTCCATCTTTTCAGGTGGTACCGATTTCTAGAGAACGGCCCGGGTCGAAAGTCAAAATAATTATTTTGGAGGCACAAGGTAACTTTTTTAGCACACCCCCATCCAGTTTGGTCGCTGCCATATGAGAACGGAACAAGATAATTCGGCAAAACGGACGTCAGCAATCCAGCAACACAATAAACAAAACTCTCAAGACCAAATTTTTCACGCGATGTCTGGTTATACCGGAAATTGACCATAAAAGTTTAAAACGAAACGATCTGAGAAACACCACACCATCCTCGAAGCCAATGTTTTTCGGCGTTTCGGTACAACTTTTCGTGACAAAACTTTTGCCGAATTTTTTTGTAATTTGACACCCTTTTCGTGAAAAACGATAAAATATGTAATTTGACCCCCCTTTAGCGGTGTCATATGACAAAAAATGACAAAGGTCTCTTGACTTTAAAGATATAAAACGATGTGCGGTGTTCCCAGATCCGCCCCTTTTTTAGACTGTTCTTAACGTTTTTTTATTAGCTGTTGGATGCAGAAAATCCATTTGCAAAATATCTTTGTCCGTTCTCAAATGGCAGCGGACCAAAACTGGTGGAGTGTTCTAAAAAAAGTTACCTTTAGGTATATCGTCATGGGCAAAAAGTTAGCTGGGTTCTTGTCAGTTGAATCACATCCGGTAATTACCGGTTAAATCTTAAATTCCTCGATATTTGCGAGAAACGCAGAAGGCCACAAGGGGTTTCATTTTAGCACCAAAGCACAAAGAATTTTCAGCGAATATTTTCAGGGTCAAATTTTGTAATACGACCCCCAAAAAGTTCAAAATTTCTAAAACTGACCTATGGGGTCATATTACATATCATTTGAAAAGGAATTTCATGACGATTCCCCAAAATTATTTTTTCTGAATGTTAGGTCCCGTTAAGCTGAAAAGGGGGAAAGGACAATCGGGGGCTCGAACCCGCGGCTCCTTCGATCATGATTTGAAGTGGTGTTTACCAACCTACACAATTGCCTGATATTTTTAGTTCGGATTTCCTTCGCTATAGGCGGCGAATTAGTCCGCTCGACCTAATCGCACCTGACACCTCCCTAGATTCGAAACTGCAAATCTCGTGATTACAAACTTATTATTTTTGAGTTCGTGGGGACCTCCCAGAGGCTAGTCTGAAGTGGGTGAATTATAAGGGTACAAGGCCTAATATGGCTGTAATTGACCCACTGGGTGTCAAGGAGCTACAGTCTCTACCTCCTTACAGCGCTATTTTAGTTTTTTAAAATTCTGTCACTTTAAGGAGTTCATACGGGATTAAAGGCGCTTAAAGGAGTCGGAGCATTTTTCAGTGACAAACCACTTTCTAATACATTTTTTGCAAAAGTTTTATAATCAGAGGAAAATTTGCTATCAGATCCTTTCGAGGAAATTATTTGCAGCGATTGCTTTAAATGCTTAATTTTCAGTTGAAAAATTTTCAAAAAATATTTTTTTCAGTTGAAATATTTTGCTGAAATAAATAAAAAATAAGTTTATTTGTGGTAAGAATTCTAATAAATATCTGATACAGTCCAATGCGGCCCCTAACTGGAAACCCCACAAACTTTTATTTGCGCACAATCTGGAACACTTCCGAAGGGCCTTTTTGAGCTTGGTCAGAACGAGAATTCGATACACTTCCTTGCAACAAAAAAAATTCTGCAAAGGGTTCCAGTTGGGCGCAACCGTCAAATTTAATGTTGTTCCAGTTAGGGCGCATGGAGTGACTAAATATTATTGAAATACAGTTAATCATAAATAATCCAAATACATATAACTCTGAGTTTTTCAATCAAAATGAAAATACAGAAAAGATCATATATTCCTTTTGTTTTAAAAGAATTTCCGTTAAGCCTATTTCATTTCCGACTATGATAAAAATATGAAAACAGCTTGGTTTTTAACCGATTTCAGAAAATGCCTGAGACGGTAAGATAGTAAATCGCTACGGTGACCTGAAAACTGTAGCCGTTAGAGTTACCCCTAATAGAAGTTACCCTTTTTGAAGAAGTTCATGGTCAGTTGTCTGTTAGATTAACCCCTCATAGAAAATCTTTCAAAAAACCTCCTAGACTTTCAAAAATTACATTTCAATTTTCCCCACAGTATTAAACAGAATTACCTGTGGTTTTTTGGCCAAACGGGAAATAATCGATATTGAAATTATCACACTAGGATATTCCATGCCCAACTTTTATGGTTTTAGTAAATAATATAATTGTAACTGTTTATGTAATTTCTACAGTTCTATTAATATATTTTATGGATGATATAGTGCTCTAATTCACAACTAATTTCCATCAACATTATTCTCAAGCGGATTGACGGGCGAAATTTTGGTATAACGGTCCCAACTTCAATTTCTGAAAAATATTCTTGAAACCCAAATTCTCAAAACTTTTACTGTGATTAAATAAAATTTTCGAATAAAACAAAAACCGAATTTGCCAAAATTAACGAACTGTTCATTTAGAATTTGGACCACAAGTAGCTTTTATCTCCTGATTGCAGAAAAAACGTTGCGATAAACTCCCAACTTTCTAGAGCTGCTAAAGTTATAGATATACGGTAAAAATTAAAATAATAGCTAAAGTTATAGATAAACTTCCATGATGTTTTGCCAGTTCTGGTGCAGGTGTGGGTTCTCTTTTACGTAATTTAATCAAAAAAATTTAACCAAAATACCTATTTTTTGACCGTTCCACGTCGCTCATTTTTATAAAGTGGCAATTTTTTTGGGAACATCAAATTTTTCCATGACTTCTTTAAAAAAACTAGAAATTTTTTAATTTTTGTTTAATAATGAAATTTAAGTTATGGTCTGTTTTTTTAAATACAAAAAACAGATGTAACTATATCATATAAGTTAAAAAAATGAGAACTCTCAAATTGAAAAAAATATTGAGTAATTATCTGTTTACAGTTACCCCGAGCAATCACTCGTTGAGTTTCCTTTTTTTCAAATAGTTCAGGGTAACTCTAACAGAGTATACCTGTATAGGTTATAAAATATGGCTGAATTAACAGTTTAGATCATTTTGATAGCCGATTTCTGCCTTACCGCCTGAGACACCAACTAAAGCAAATACATCCAGTTTAGGCGCTGAAAACTCGATACCAAGCAGTATTCGATTATCTCAGTTATCTGAGATAATTCACAGCAAAAAAATAGGGATAAATTTTCAAAATTATCAATGCGGGCTTTAACCCTCCGAGGCAATATAACCCTTCGAAAGGTAAAGTCCACTTTAAATCAGCCCAAAAATGATCGCAGAAAACTTCTTCCTTCCGATACATTTAAAATTCAACAATGGAAATCTGAAAAATTTCTAAAATTTTTCGGATACTTGGTTTCAAATTTTATCACGAGTGAATTGAAAGGCCAGCTTTTTCGCTTATACTTTTCTTTCGGAAAAAATAATTTTGAAATCAAAATTGGAAATTATAATTTCAAATTAGCCCAGTATTTTGGAAATGTTTTGGAAGTACAACTTTGCTTAACAATCAGCTTTCTAGACATATCTGGAGCAGAAATATTTTTTGGGAGTGAAAATTTCAAAAATATCCGATTTCGATATAGTATGGATAAAACTGATATGCCTTTGAAAAAAATAAATAACATTTGTGAAAAATCATGCAGAGTGATACAACTTTACCCATATTTGGCTTAATGATTGTAAAAATATCAAATAATTTCATTAAATCGAGAAAACTACAAATTTTCCTTAAAAAAACGTGATTTTTTTCAATGAATGATTTTGAACTTAATTTAAAAATATTTTTTTGATTCCCAACAGATAAAGTCAATCAGACAAAAGTATTGAGTAGAAACAAAAGCACTGCGCAGTTATGGAGATGAACATTACATTTCTGAGCCTACCATGACGTAAAGTATCACGTGGTTTAATTAACCTTGCTTTTCAACGTTTTTTCTAGAATTAAACATAAAATTTCTAGAATATAAATTATTTTTTTTTCAAAAGTTTTAACTCTCAACTTGATCATACCATACAGGGAAAAAAATTTAAGGTTGATCTAATAAGAGTTTTTCTGTAAACAACGCTCAAAAAAGGCCCCTCTGAAAGGTTATTATGCCTTGGCGGGAACTTTTTTTTATATGCTTTTCGGGAGTAAGGAGACAATTTTTTTCGGAAAAAATCTGTCGCTTTAAGGGGGTTGCCATCAAATCCTGCAGATTGGTAACATTTTTCAGAGCGATAAATGAAAAAGAAAAAAAAAATGTGAAATTTATTTTTTTAATTTTTATCTTCAATAAAAGGTGTCCATTTTACAAACGTTTATATTTTTTAATTTTTAACATTACTGACTATTGTGAAAGTAATATAAAAACCATTTTCATTGGAACCATTCCCCACCTAACCCCGAACATAAGATTTTTTTGAAGACGAATATTAATAAACTCCAACATTGTCCGGTGTAATGCCGCTAAAAAGACTTGTTTTTTATGATGCTAATTAAAAAAATTCTTGAATAATGAAAGTTTTTTTCCTCAATGAAAAAATGGTTCAGAAACATGGCAAAAAAGTTGAGAAAACATTTTTTTTGAGATAAAATTGACCTTCAATTGCGTTTTGATATTAAAAAATAGTTCTTACTATTCTAAAGAAATGGCGCCTATTACACCCACAATTTTATTTGGAATTTTTTGAACCAGCAATAAAAATTTTTTAGAATATAAGTGCCCCAAAATGGCACTTATTCGAGTGTACAAGCGAGGTTTGTAAATTTCCATCGATAGGTTTAGAAATGAAAAAATCGCGCGACCCAAACTCCTAGTTGACATTACGGAATATTAATAAGAATACATAACAATTAAATAATTGATTTCTAACTGATTTTTTATTGATAATTCGAAAAACCACAAATTAAAAATTTTGGAAACTAATTTGCGGATAATATATTTTTTTCATATATTTCCATAAAATTCGACAAGAAATAAAAATAAAGATTTTATGGATTTTCAAACGGCTGTCAGAAAAATATGTAAGGCGTTTTTGAAAAAAAGGCAAAAAAGTAGGCCATTTTTTTTCGTTTTTTTGTCACAAGATTGAAATATAAACAGAGAAAAATTTTGGGCCGAAAAATACGGAAAATATTATATTTCTTTGATTTTTTGTCAATTTTTACGAATTTCAAAAGTGAAAACTTCGAATCAAATCTTTCCTAAAATGATAAAATAATTTTATATCAAGCTGCAACATATTTATATCGTTCAGTAACTATACTGTAATAAGAATAAAAACAATATACTGACTTATTATTTTTCGTAAAGTTATAAATGACTCTATCTGCAGGGTTTATGGCACCCCTTAAAGGAGTCAAAGGGGATTAAAAGCGCCACTTTGAGGGGGTGTTGTCGCATTTTAAAGGCAAAAATGGGGTTTTCAATGACCAAATTGGGTAGCAATAAGTACAAATCGTCGGACCAAAAGATACCTCATCTCTGATATATTGAACAAAAACTTGCCTCCTAAAAATAATCAAAGTGACGATGGCTCGTCCAATCAGAAACGTGCTTACAAAAATAACGGATTATTTTTCAAAAAATGTAACTCCTCGTGAATTTTTAGGGTACAACATCATTTATGACTCAAATTAAACCGGACAGAACGTGAGCCAAAAAAAAACCGAAGTTGAGTTTTTCTGAAGAAATTTGGCTCTCAGTATCAACCAAAATTTTATTTTGACCCTTGTTAGGGGTCCTCAATCAAATTATCTCCTCCCTGGATTTCAAAGTCACACATTCGGAAACCTAGATACAATGGTGCAGCTAAAGAGTCCGTGCCAAAAAAACACCGAGTTGAGTTTTGTTAAATTTCTGACGTCGTTTTTTCTGTGAATCGTGTTTTAAATTTCCCAAAAAACAAGAAATTTCAACTTTTTTCATAACGAAATATTTTTTGAGCTTCATCAAAAAGTGCTTTCTAGCATGTATCAAAATAAAACAAGTACCCGAAAATGCTGTAATTTTTCCATGTTTCATAAAAAGGCATAAAAATCAAATTGGGAAAAATTGTTTCTAGAGCCTTTATTTTGCGACTACTTTAACGGAGGTAGGGAACTGTATATAAAAATGCCAATTCCTGTCAGGAGGCAGGCCCAATAGGCCGAAAGTTTTTTTTTCCAAAGCGATATTGGCATTTAATACGTGCAAAAAAAAATTATGGAAAACCTTCCATATCTCTTTAGAGGGTTCTTAAGAATATCGATTATGATGCCCAAGTAAACTTTAAAATATCTAATTTGCCTGTTAAAGAAAGGAATAAGATATTTTAAGTAACTCCGGGCATCAGATCGATATAGAACACAAATTTCACCTGAAATTTTTCCACCAGAATTTTTTACGATTTAATTTTCAAAAATTTAGTGTTTAAATGTTGGCTCAAGAATTTTTTTTCTTAATTTTTGCTAAAAATTGAAAAGACCAACTTAAAATCAAAGTTTATTTGCTTATTTTCAAATAAAGTTAATAAAAAACTAAAATGAAGTAATTTTTGGATAACCAAATAACCAAAAAAAAGTACTCATGACAAAGTATATTGACAAAACGCTGACAGTTTTCGCAAACGTCTGGACCAAAAAATTTCCAATCAATAGGTGTCAGGAACGTTTTGAGAAGGTGGTGTCAACAATAATTGTATACACATCGAATTTGACTCCTATATGTTATGAGTTTTCATATTCTTGGTTCTGTTAAAAATTTTAACTTTTAAGAACAAAATTGGAGCAAGAATTCAGCTCAAAAACTAAAGGCCTTAGAAATTCAATATCGAAGTAATATTAGTCATGATAGATAAATACAAGCAGTTTCATGAAATTTTGGCTTTGACCAACTATTTTTTTGCATTAAAATTACTTATCAGCCTTTCTGCATCAATTTTAGAGGGGATGGATTGTGCCCCATGAATCGCTTCTTAGTTTCTTCAACAGTTCCTAACCATTGGCGTTTTTCCCTTTGGGATTCGTACACTGGAAATAATCGAGAATCTGGAAAAAAGTCAAATTTTGAAATCCATTTTTTGTTGGGCCGATATCACGGCATTTAACCATGGCCAATTGTCCCAATCGAGAAAAAAGCTTGAAAATTTAAGCTTTTGAATCTTTTCGGTTTTCGCCAGTTCCTTCCTTGTCGCTCTTCCATTGCTAAATTTCAGATCAAAAAACAGTATTGTCGCTATCTAGTCTAGTTCTCTAGAAACAGATACCCTTAGGGTGGCCTACCAAAAAAAAACGACCTAGGGGAAATAATTGGTTCTCAAAAAAGCTTTATTAGACCAAAAATTATCATCTCCGGGGTTTCGTCGTAATAAAAATGCCTTATTAACTTTTAAATGACTATCTTATCAGGCCTTGGTGTATTCGCAGTCCAAAAATTCAAAAATCCAGTCCAAAATCTCTGGTCGTCTCTCTAAATCGAAAATTAATCTTTAAAAACGTTTTAAACAACAAAATACAATCTGCTATAGCATGAAGCATAAAATAAAGGGAATAACAAGCCTAACGTTTTACTAAAAATTCGTATTCTTTTGCATTACACGCCTTACGCATTTTTTTTGTCAGCCAGCATTCCCTAAACTTTAAAAAGGGCAGTATAAAAAAGCGAGTTTTAAAAGTGATTAAATTCTATTTCTGAAAGACTCCCATCATATAATCAGCCGCCAATTCGCCAGAAGCATTAAATCGGTATGAGCTACTTAGAACAGCCTGCATAGAGGAGCAAATGCATTATTGCCATTTACTCGAAATATAGGTATACTTGTGTCTGGGAAGGGTTTATGATATTAGCAATAAAATAATATTTATCATAAAACAACAACGGATCATCTGCGCATAGTGCTTTGATTGAAAGAGGTAGTGCTTCTTAACATGGTTGAATTAATAAGTAAATCAACCAAAAAATCGGAAGGATAATCAAAGCATCTTTGAAAAACCCAGGTCAATTACAATTGATCGTAGGATTTTAGTCGTTGATTTATTGGCAAAACCAATGGTTTTCAAACCATGGTAAAACCCAAATTTCAATTTTTGCATTTGATTTGACACACTTGTTAATTCGGTAAAAATCGCTTATTTATACTGTCAAATGCGTCTAAGAGGACTGAAATTTTTTTTGTCGTTTTGTCCACCTGGAGAACGTGTCGTTTTGTCCTTTAATAAAAAGTTCACT
>SCLH01000221.1:28896-69692 GCA_004367855.1 Oikopleura vanhoeffeni
AATGACAATTTTCATTTCGCAAGTCAAAAAACACATACTGTATGTATTTGAATGTTATCGGTCTTTTCGAAACCCAGCCTCAAACAAAGCAAAAGTAGTTGTTATGGACAGATTTCAAAATTGAGTTTTCAGACTAAAATATTTTTTTTATTTTCCGATTAAAATTCCTTAAAAAAAGCTATTTTGTTCATTTGAAATATATTGCTCTTTATCGCCACCTTAATAAGAATTACAAAAATTGAAAAAAAAACAAGAATAAACTGGTGTCAAATCAATCGGAATCATTCATTTTTTTCATGGTTAGTTACTTCATACTTTTAGATATCTCATTTTCTATTTCAGGGTTTTGACTCAGATTTCCACTGAATCATGTCAAAACATACACTTGAGGGTTTTTGAAAAATAATATACGAAAAAAAATATTTTCAAAAAATTAACACAAAGCATAAAATCTGGAAAGAAGTACTCATAATTAATAAACGGTGTATTCCTTAAATACATTCTTTTTTGATAAAAAAAAAACAATTTTCACGACATTTTCCAAGAAATCTCAAATAAGTTTTCGTCATACACATTATACAAGAAAATTTTGCAAGACTAAATTTTACTCACTCAGTAAGTATGCTTACTCTCAGATATTGATTTCAAGGGAGGAATTGTATCTATCTAGCCATATGGATTAAGGGCCCTCAGTTGACAGATCGTGACTATTTGAATGATAAAAACGACGCGAGATACTAGCCGCTAATAAAAACCCTGGATTGCCGAATAGGTCGATTTCATCGGTCATATTTGGAAGGGATTAACCAATCGAATGCTCGGATTCCGAATTTTTCAAATACAGTCCCTCCTTAAAAGTAGTATCTTTAAAACGCGCTTAATCCCCTTTGACTCCTTAAAGCGACAGATTTTTCCGATAAAGATTTGTCTCCTTAAAGCGCATTTGATAAATTTTGGAAATTTATCCCTATTTTTTGATGATTATCATCAGATAAACTCGAGATAATCGAATAACTGCTTGGTATCGAGTTTCGCGCCTAAACTGATGTATTTGCTTAGTTGGTGTCTCAGGCGGTAAGGCAGTAAATCGGCTATCAAAATTATCTAACTGTTAAATCAGCTATATGATATAGCCTATATGATATAGATAGGCTATATCCCTTTATTACACTTTGCTTAGAATGCGTAGCCACNATGTGACTTTAAAAGCTAAAATTTGTAATACATCTACAGTATGTGTTTTTTTTTACTTGCGAAATGAGAATTGTCCTTTGGGTAATTACGGCCAATAAAAAATGGTAACTAGGCAAATTATATTTTCAAACCCTTGACATCGGCTATAGCTTGGCTTTCAAAATAAAATCCACCTAGTTACCGTTTTTAATTGGCCGTAATTACCTAAATGACAATTTTCATTTCGCAAGTCAAAAAAACACATACTGTATGTATTTGAATGTTATCGGTCTTTTCGAAACCCAGCCTCAAACAAAGCAAAAGTAGTTGTTATGGACAGATTTCAAAATTGAGTTTTCAGACTAAAATATTTTTTTTATTTTCCGATTAAAATTCCTTAAAAAAAGCTATTTTGTTCATTTGAAATATATTGCTCTTTATCGCCACCTTAATAAGAATTACAAAAATTGAAAAAAAAAAGAATAAACTGGTGTCAAATCAATCGGAATCATTCATTTTTTTCATGGTTAGTTACTTCATACTTTTAGATATCTCATTTTCTATTTCAGGGTTTTGACTCAGATTTCCACTGAATCATGTCAAAACATACACTTGAGGGTTTTTGAAAAATAATATACGAAAAAAAATATTTTCAAAAAATTAACACAAAGCATAAAATCTGGAAAGAAGTACTCATAATTAATAAACGGTGTATTCCTTAAATACATTCTTTTTTGATAAAAAAAAACAATTTTCACGACATTTTCGAAGAAATCTCAAATAAGTTTTCGTCATACACATTATACAACATTATGGATTGTATCAGATATATTTTTTTTTTTTTTTAATTTGCATTTATTGTTATGACTTTGTACGTTTTCCAGAAAGCTTATTTATTGCAATTCTTACCACAAATAAACTTGATTTTTATTTATTTCAGCTAAATATTTCAAACTGAAAAAAATATTTTTTGAAAGTTTTCAACTGAAAATTAAGCATTGAAGCAATCGCTGCAAATACATTTACTCGAGAGGATCTGATAGCAAATTTTCCTCTGATTATAAAACGTTTGAAAAACTTATAGAAGAGTGGTTTTTCACTGGAAAAAATGCTCCGACTCCTTAAAGCGCCTTTAATCCCCGATGACTCTTTAAAGCGACAGATTTTAAAAACTCAAAATGCGCTTTAAGGAGGTAGGGACTGTAGTCACGATCTGTCAGTTAAGGGTCCTTAATTCATACCAAAAATGGTGCCCGTCACAACCTGTAACTCACAAGTAGAAGAATCTTTTTTAGGAGATTCGCTTCAACACATAAAATTCATATAAACATAATGACCTCAATTCCTAAACAGTTTAATGGTTAAGGGTACAAAACGAGGCCAATTAAAGGCGAAGCATATGCTGCACCAAATTATGGTAATTTTGGTTATCAGGATATATCAAAAAATATTCCAATGAAAATGTGCCCAAAGTTGACCACAAGAGCCGCTAGAGAGCACATGTAAAGCCTTTGCTGGACTATTTTTCGTTAGCCCTATTGAGAAATTAGGTTTTAGGAAAGTCGAAAATGGCAACTTAAAATGTTTCAAAGTGACTACGGAGCCGCTTACGAGGCAAATGAGGAACAGCCCCGTATCTACACAGAATAAAACCGTTGCAAAAACCTTGTTTTCAGGAGAAAAATAGGAACCTAGTCTTCTTTTTTGCCATGCGCCCGATGTTACACTAAAATTTTTAGTGTACCACTAACTAATCCTATCTTTGAAAGTATTAGCCATTAGGCGGTTAGGGTAAACTCGTGTCGCGTGTACACGCGTATAAAAAACGACGCAAGCTGTTTCTTGGGAAGGCTAGGGTTAGGGTTAAAAAGCAATGGGTTGTGTTCCGCAGGTACAAACGACCATTATTTTTTTTACAATAACCATAGACTTTTCCGGGAAAAGTTTTGCCCATGCCATGAGTGGTTACACTTTAACAGTTATTTTCTATAAACCAGCAAAATTTTACGGTTAAATATTTTTTAGCTAAGGTATCTTTTTTTAATGCAACCCACTTTACTCAGCATGATTACTTGAATATTATAAGAGATATAAATCAACAGTTTTTTGTATCATGTACTCAAGTAAAAAGTGTTGCCATGGCCTTAGTTTACACAATTATCTTTTAAATACAAATTGTAACATGTAACAGCCCTGCAGGTCCCGCCGGGAGTCAATGCTTTATCAATCATGATAAAAGAGAGAAGCCTAATAGAAAAATCTTAATTGAATGATTTTAAATAGAATTATTTTAATTTATAGAATTGCATTTGACGGTTTACCATGGGAATTATATTTTCTATCCTGCCGGGAGGCAAAACTATTTAAATTTGTGTCGATATAACAAATTGTGAAATGTGACAGCGCCCGGCAGGGCCTGCCGACGATTTACCATGAGAATCATATTTTCTTGTTTTTTTCAAACCTTGTTTTTTTAACATCAAAAAGTGTTGTCATGCCTAAGTGTACACAATAATACATACAACAGCCCCCGGCAGGGCCCGCTTGGAGGCATTACTATTGGAAATAATGTCGAAATAAAAAATTTTAAATCGATATATTTATGCAAAAAAAATATTTATCGAAAATTCCTATGTTTTGTCTCAGAAAACCGGTAATTTCAGAGGTATATTACCAGTAAACCAGTTGACTTGGAAAAAACAAAAAAGTTTTACATGTCAAACATTTACTTTGATAAATGATACAAAAAACCTTTTCTTGATATCTCTTATAATCTCAGAGTAATCATGCTTACAAGGGTTGGTTCCATTGAAAAAAAGCTACGTTAAATATTAATTGTTTGAAAAACCCTGCCTATAGAAAGATATATAGATAGATTACATTCGGTAGCACGGAAAAAAATCAATATTTCATATCTCTCAAGAATTTTTTTTTAGAAAAATATCATATATATCGTCATATATCGATGTAAATTCAGGTGAAATTTATAACAAAAAAGTAAATTCGATAGTTTTTTGAAGATAGAAAATCGACAAAACGAAAACTTGTCTTTTCCAACTTACAATTTCATAATAAGTTATTCTGAACTTTGTGTATTCATTTGAAAAAATATTGTAAGAAATGCAAAATTTGATTGCGAACAAGAATATCTACATTTTTACAAAAAAAAAACATTCTTCTTAATTTTTACTTTTTGCTTTTTAGCGGCTGGCGTGGGCATATTCAAATTTTAACGGTCATTTTCGGTCCTCTGGAATCATTTTACATCCTGCCCTTAATTTTTTAGGGCCCGAAAATAGCGAGCGTTTTGCTCTCTAGCGGCTCTTGTGGGCATATTTTCAAGTTTTTACAGTCATTTTCGGCTTTTTCGATACTGATTTACCCCGTAGCTCATTTTTTTAGAGCCTGCACATGGCCCGCGTTTTTTGCTCTCTAGCGGCTTTCGTGGTCAATTTAGAGCTTAACCTATTTGAATTCCGAGGTCGATTTACCATCCATGAGCCGGTGGCGGGCCTATTTTTTTGGCCTGCGTTTGGCCTGCGTTTTGTACCTTACCATTTATTATATCACGTGTGTTGGATTGTGACACTGATCAAAATATCATATCAAAATGAGCACATTGTCAAATTTTAACTATTTCCTTGGTTCTTTGCCTTCTACAACTCGAACTTGGGTAGCATCTCCATCAAATTCTTCACCGTCCAGTTGAACCGTTTGAAAAGCAGCAGCCGTTTCGACACCTGACAAAGGTTTTGTAATTTTAATTTTCAGTCAATTTTGCCAATTTTTAATGAGAAAGTTGACTGATTTTCGAGTTGGCAGTAAAAGGCCAAAATAGAAGAAGGCCAACAAATCGAAAATTTCAACTTTCTGAATATAAAGAAAAATTTTATTTTGAAAAAATACTGACATTCTTGTTCTCAATCAAATTTTGCGTTTCTAACAATATTTTTCAAGTTTTTCAAAGATTCGTTTTTTCGATTTTTTCGACAAATTTACATCAAAAAAAAATTATCGAATTTACTTTTTTGTTTAAAATTTCGCTCGAATTTACATCATAATCATATTTTTCCGAAAAAAATATTTTACTGCGAGAAAAATATAAAATATCGATTTTTTGGTCTTTTACTATTCGGGCCTTTTACTGCCAACCCTGATTTTCGAACAAAAACCTTACCTGGACCAGCAGAATTTCCTAACCAGTAGTAAATATAACTTTCTGGTTTTCCTTTTGGAGTCGAATAAGTGTAAGAAATAAGATAGCATTCGTTTGAGTAAAATATTCCCCATTTATCTTCATCAAGTTCTTCGCGTTCACTATCGACGATTCTATAGAATTTTTTCTCACCTTTTTGCTGTTTATACAAACTGAGCTCATTTACAATTTAGGTCGTACGATTTTAGATGTGATTTTTTGGCAAAACCGTGATAAAAACCCATTTCAAATTATTTTGTTGATTTTTATGGGATTTTCCAAGAATGTCTCAAATTCCTCATTTTGGAACTTTCATCGATCTCTTCCATAGAAATGTGTTCTTAGACAGATCAAATGATATAAAATTGACACACAATCTTCATGAAGTTAAAAAGAGCTGAAATCTTAGCAGGATTTAGATAAACTGAGGGATTTTAATTTTTGCATTTTTTTGTCATTTCACGGCATATTTCCAAAACTTAAAAAAAGTATTTTTAACTTGTCCTTATGATATGGACAATATCTCTTTATCACACTTTTATTAACAAATGAAGGTGAATTAGCAAAAATTTTTATATAGTTCGGCTTTTGAAAATAGATCATTGGATTAAGTTCTTAGATAGCTTAAACTGATCACAAATATCTTGTAAATAATAAAAAGAAAAAAATTGGTTCGAGTCGGACCATTTTTGTTTCTGAGATTACTGAAATTGTTTTATTATCAGTTATTGTTAAAAAATTGAAAACAATGGTCTGATTCGGACCATTCTTTTGCAATTTATATTTCTTTTAATATTTTTGGTCAGTTTGAGCTATCTAAGAACTTAATCCGATGAGTCGTTTTGGCATTTTGGCTAATTCGCCTTCATTTATAAATCAAAGTGTGATAAAGGGATATTCTCAAAAAATAACCATAAAATAAAATTGTGAAATTTTTTAGCTTGAGTCTCAGATCCCGAGGGTTTCTCTATTAAGTAAACCAAAAAAGAAGATTTGGAATACCTCAATTAGGTTCACGAGGATTGATCAACAGCCTAAAACAAGCAAACTTTCAAATGATGGCCTGAGAACTTATAAAACTTAAAATGCCTTTTTGATCAGATTAGTTTCAAATGGACTAAGAAAATTTTTTATTAAACAAGACCTGAACCATCGTCTGGCATGCCAAATTCAGCAGCTTTATCTGGACTCTCATGCATCGAATTAGCATCAAATTCCTCATGTTCAACCTTTGCGATTCCTATACTGGGTTTTTATTGGTATTTTTGACCTCTTCGGTTGGTCGATACGCATAAATATTTCGGTTAATTTAATTAAGGGGGGAAGCGATCATTTTTTTGTCTCATCAAATTCGAAATCTAAATATTTTTGACCGAAATTTTAGAACTTTTTTCTGGATTTCTGTAAATTTTGGTTTTTTCGTAACTTTCATTGATTTTCAATGGTGCAAAAACAATAACACCCTTTCCTAGACCATAAACATATTCTTCTCCAAGACCGTCAGTTTCATCAACGTCGCGCCAGTCGCTGAAAAATTGTTTGAACATTGCGCTCTCTCCGTATTGGGTCATGATTTCAAGCTGAGTATGAGCTGGGAGATCGTTGTTCGCCATGTAGGTTTCAGCGTAAGTAACAGCTTTCTGAAAGAATAAATTGTGAAATCAGTGAAATTATTCGTGAATTTACTTTGAAAATTCCAAGTCAAATAATAGGCAATTTCAGAAACGGTTTTGCGTTTCGAACACTTTCCTGGTGAACTTTCAAATTTTTCACATAAATCATTTCATTCATGATTTCCTACAACATGTCATATAATCAGCCACCTAAAGCAAAAAAAAATTGTCGAGCCTACCTTAGTATACGGGATTGCCCCAAAACCGGCGGGAATTCTCTCCAAGGCAAAAAACGTGGTTGAGAAGCGCACTCGTGCAAAGGGCGCACTTACATCCTGGTGCGCGAATCGCGCAGCGCAATTTTAACTCTTTGAGAATTAATTCGATGAAATAATACTAGTAGGAAATTTATTTTTACATAATAAAAAGTATGTTTAGAATATTGAAAAAAAATAATTTTTTACAGCTCCTTAACTATTAACGTTTTTTGAGACAGAAAAATTTTCTCAGTAACTTTTGTTGACGATAAAATTTAACGATAAATTTAGGGTTTACTTCAAATTGTCTCAAATTAAAAAATCGAATAGTTAGAAGTAGCCGAAAAATTCTCGGGTACAAAAAAATATATTTGGATTTTGTACCTGTCGTTCCTCTTTCGAAGATTCTCGTCCCTTCCAAATGTAAGCGGCTGGACCGTCTGGTGTACCCAAAATGAAACAATTTTCACTTTCAAGCATTTGTTGACTATAAGGAGGTGTCTCAGATACCAATTCGTATGAAACCTCGCCATCTTCGTCTGAGATTTTGAATAATTTTCCAGCACCAGAATGACCTTGTTTGCCTTTAGATGGAGCTTCGTCAGCTTCGTCGGCAATATCATCTGGAAGATCGCCGAGATATTCACAAAGTTTTTCGGGACATTGAACTTCTCCAGCATCGATCAAGTAAACTTCTGCCTAAAAAACATTGAGACAAGGGCTTAAGGGGGTATTGGTCGCTGGTTTTATGAGGCCTTAGGGGCATTATAAATGCCCCAAAGTGACCCAGGTTGATAACAAAGTGTACTACCAACCAAATCATCAAAAAAAATTGAAATTTTCGCGTTTTTTCGAGTATTTTTTGCAAAATGAACTTAAAAAATTATGTTTGCTTCAATTTAACAACTAGAACGTCAAAATATCATCTTGACGTAAGCAAATTTTCTGATCAGTGTTTCCGTGGCTTTCTTTTGAGCCTACATACAAAAAATCGAAGCACTTTTTTTTCGAAATTTTTCTCTTGGGTCCTCAAAAAAATCATATTTCCAGTTTGGGGTCGAAATCTCAAAAAGTGTATACTTAGTAAGCTTATTGCTTGTATTTGTATGAGCTAGCTTAGAAAAAAAAATTGGATGAATTTTATAATTTTTCCTAGGAATTTAAAAATCTGTATAAGATTAAGTTTGGCCTACCACTTTAACAACTTATGTCAAAATTTACGCCAATTTCAACATAAAACCTAGAAGGGGATAGTTTTACCATTTTGGCTTGGGTCCTCTTATGTCGCTTATGTGTGGAGGAGTGTATGCATTCGAGATTTTTTACACAAGATAAAGAATAGTTCTACAAGATTGCTAATCTGACTATTATCCTCAAAGCCCTGTATGGCTAATTTTTCATCGAGAAAATTCAATTCCAGCGACCAGTACCCCCTCAAATTGTCAGGGTAATTGAGAATAATGACAGAAATTTTACGATTTACGAAACTTATGAAATCTATTGCATTCATTTGAATCTTAATTTGACCGTCACCTGCGCACGATGTTCCGTTATCTACCTGCGCATCTGTGTTTTGAAACACTGTTTGCGAAAATCATTAATTTTTCATAAAATTAGTTTTTAACTACAGAATATGACCCTTACTTTGATCAGTATGAATGTTGAAATTGATCTGAGAGTCAAAAAACGAATTAAGAATTCTTAGTCGGATTTAAAAGTATTGTTTTGATTTACATAAATGTAAGATAAATAAACTTTAACAAAAGATAAAATTATTGTCTTTTCAATTAATTAAACAGTACAGTACTGTCTCGAAATTCCATTCAATGCATTTCTGGATTCTCCTTATAATTGTTTGCCTCTGTGTTTTAAAACACAGTGGCGCAGGTGTATTTTTAATTTGAAAGAGCCAATACAATAATAATGTCGTAATTTTATAAAAAAAATTTACATGTTAAAATAAACATAAGTTTTAAGTTTGCTCGATCAAATTTATACCTTGATTTAATAAGAATAAAGACAAACTATAATAAAGACTACAGGTCAAAACCTTTATAGTGATGTCTTAGTTTAAAACCAGTGTTGCAAAAAAAATAAACGTAAAATACGAATCGAGAGTTTTGAAAGAATATATGTCAAGAATATATGTCAAAGTAAAAATGCGAAGGTTATTTTGTGTCATGAATAATAAAATGCGGCGTTAGTTAGCATCCGGAAAAAATAGCACAATTTTGAATATATAATTTATGAAATGATTTCTCACCATCATGGCTTGGCTAAGTTACTTTTTCGAGTTCTCGGTGACATGTAATTTTCATAGCAAACGATACTGCAAAAATCGTTAGGTCAGAGTTCAAATTTCTTTGATTATTCTGGAAAAAAGGTAATTATTTTTTTAATTTTATGTATAATCAAAACTGTTTATAATCACGATAAATCTTCCTCTTAAAAACTTACAATAGTATGCAGTATTTTTTTATTAGCTCTTGTCAAAACTGTACCTTTCCAGCTCTTTCATCGTCTCGAATTGATCGCCCCATTTCGTTGGCTGCCATACGTTCCCATGGGTTTGAATTTTCACCGCACCAAACATAAATGTCATTTCCAATGTCAAGAATGAAGCAATCTGACTTGTTGAGAGAGTCCCATGACATTGCAACCTGGGTACATCGAACTTTTTAGGGGTGTATTATTTTCAAACAAAAAATAATGCGAAAAAGTTCAAAAAGCAAGTTAACTTTTAAATATTGTATATAAATTTTTCAGCAAAATAATTTTTAAAGAAAAAAAAACGAAACAAATTCGGACTATTTGAAATAATAAAAATTGAATGAAAAAAAAATAGAACCGATGTTATAGGCGAAATTAGTAAAGAATTTTATCACTTTTAGAGACAAATTATACCATAATTCTATCATTAAAAAAAGCTATACAATTTCAAAAAATATTTTTCAAGTTTAAAAACACTTTTTGTTTTGTTCACTTTAAGGATATCGACTCAATCAACTACCTTTTATTCACAAACTAGAAAAATTAAATGATTTTTTTTTGAAAAAAGTCAATTTGTTAAAAAAAATGTCTTTAGAAGACTCCATTGAAAACGTTATTCGAAAAAGATATGTTATTTAATTTTCTTAAAAATCAACTTTCGATTCCTGTTCATCCAAATCTCTTACACTGATAATGGCTGTTTAGCTAAAACGTCGAATAAAAACAATCTTTGATTGAAAAAATATTGTAATTTTATGTCTCGAAAACACTGAATATTTAATTTTCTTGTAAATTTTTTTGATTCGAAAATTATTTTCAAAATAAAACCTACCTAATTAATCATCACCCTAACTGGATTTTTTCCTCTGAGCCAAAGTAAACGGGTAATTTCTGAGAAATCATTTGGAATAACATGAGTGAAACCACTTGCAATACCACCTTCTTCATAAACAAGACCCTTTTTGAAATATTTGATAAATTGTTTAGATTCGTGTCCTTGAACTTCACGATGTTGAACGGCTGCACCTCCAGCTACACCATCGTCCATTTGAACAGTCCACAAAGCGGCACATCCTTAAAAGTCCGAAATTTGAGTAACCTTATTTTGGCAAATTTATATCCAAACGAAGATTTTGTCTTTTTATGTCCCATCTTAGATGGGTCATGTTACATGGCCCATGTATCAAAAAACTCTATAACCTGTTCCAAACCAAAGTGCCTCTCAGTAGTAATTTAGACCAGGCTTCCAAAAAAAAACCCTTGGACGATTTTCCATCCCTATCTACAAATTTTCCCTATGTTTAGCTATGAAGAGGAATAAAAAGGGTGTATAAAATCCATTCCTTTTGGAAGCCTGATATAGACTGTCCGAGGTTGAAAAAAATGTCATAAAATAATATCAAAATGGAATAAGATCGATTTCTTCAGTTCATGGGATTTTTATCTCAAGCAAACTTTTTCAATTTTGCCTCCTTCAGGCCCAAAACATCATTTTTAAAGACATATTTTGAGTCAAGATTCAGTCAAGTACCGTGAGAGTTAAATGAACTGCTTCTTCAAGACAAAAACATTTGATAACCTCAAATCTTCGGTGGTGATTGGTTTATTTTTGATCAATCAGTAAGTCGTATTTTCAGAAATTTTTGGATTTTTTTGTCAATTTTTTCGAAATGTTTGGCGGAAAAAAATCAAATACAGTGTAGGTTCTTTTGAATTTGTATGAGTCCCTAGTTTTCATAATGGGACATAACCTCGGACACCCTAATGTCCACATCGTTGACATTTAGGCTTTTGGAAACGACTCATTCAATTGAGTTTTTAGATAGCTCGAAATGGCCACGCATATTTAGAAAACATCTAAAATATAATTGGTTCAATTCGTATCATTTTTCCTTTTATTCCAAAAAACTTAAAAGTTGGAAAAATGATCCGATTCCAACCAACTTTGAGGATTTTTCCGAAATTTAAACGGTGTTGACAGTGTCAAATTGACACCCTATTTACGACTGAGTGAACTTTGGTTGGGAAAAAGTTAATATCAAGTCAGATTTTCAGAACCTTCCCAAACTTGAAAAAAAAAGTTGGCGAAAAGTAAGAGAAAAATACTCATTTTTAAATTGAACAATTTATGGCAGAATCAGGTTTTCGAGAAGTTGTGCGAAAGAAGCAAAATTCGTTTTTAACTCATTTAAAAATGATCAAAATGGCCAAAAAATACTATTTTGATTATGGACAACGGGCAATCCCTAAATTTCAACCATTAAACTTACCAGCTTCCGTCTGTTCAGTTTTTTCGCCTAGCCAGAAATGGATATTGTAATCAAAATTGCCGCTTTTTAATTCATCAGAGTATAAAATCACATACGAATCTCCGTTAAAAAATTTTCCATAAGTTGCCTTGTCGATTGGAGCGAGTTCAGCATCCTTTTCGAAGGTTTTGAAGGCAAAAAAACAAAAACTTTTATGAACAAGAACAGTAATAAAAAGTACCTAATTACGTTAAATTAGTCATTTTTTTCGTCGTATATTATATTGTTTTTCCAGCCAAAGTGAATCTTGAAAATGATGGTGATGTCTATAGTGCTTCTTTGAATTCCACTAATGTTGTCTTAGCCATTGTCTTTGGTACAGTTATAGGCAAGAGTGCTTGAAATTTGGAGTGTCAAAGTTGATTGGTGCGTTATAAACCTCTGATCAACCTCTCGGGCAATAAGGCGGCGTAGGATTTGACACAAGTGGGATTCGAACACACGCTATAGAGATCACCATCGTTTTCAAGATTCACTTTGGAAAAATGGTATTTGAAATTGACGGTTTTAATTTAAAACGTCTAAAAACCCTAATCTACGAGAACAGAATATTTGTATGTATCTTTCTGCTAAAAACGCATTGCTATTTATGTATATACTTTTATGAAATTCCCGCCTGTACGGTCAAACAGTATGACTCATACTATAGAGCAAACAATTTGAAATAAGGAATTTCAAAAGTCAAAAATGGATATCGATTTTATTGGCCCATCTGGTAGAGAATTTTTTTGGATCTTTAAAAAGGATTTCTAAAAGAGATTCTTAAAATGTAAAGGAAAAAGATCCTGGTTCTTGAAATGACCGGAAAAAATATTTTACAAGATGGGCCAATAAAATCGATGCCCATTTTTGGCTTTTGAAATTACCTATTTCGATTCGTCACAAATAAGTGAGTTCTGAAACAATCTTCGGTTTTCTTAAAAAAACTAGGCGTTAACATAACATTTTTGCATGCAATCCACCTCCTCTTATTTTAACCTAAAACCCTCTCACATAAGTTAGCTTATCTAAAACTTATGAAAGCACAATTTTTTTTTTTCGATATTTAAAAAACTTTATTAATTAAATTAATATAAAACCCTTCCTCAATTCGCCAGATTTCCAGCCCGGCAGATTTTCCAGCCTCATCGATATATTCTTGACTCGACATTCTCTAAAACCTGAAAGTTAGTTTTGAGACAAATTGATTTTTGTATTGTTCACTCGCCGCTTGACGTATGGCTTTCAAAATAAAAGTATTGGAAAAATTATGTAGATTTCAGGTATTACGGTAATACTATTACCTATGCTGTCCGAAGTCAGCTCAATCTTGAGGGGGCATATTTCGCTCGTTTTATTAAGCCAATAAAAATGCCCAAAATAAATTCGTGTAGTTAAAAAATTTACTACAATTCGAATCATCTGAAAAATCAGAAATCTACTCGGTAGACTGGAGTCAATTTAACTTACGAAATTAATAAGTTCTGTTTTACTTTTTTGTTGCTTATTATCGTTAGCTGAACCAGAAAATGTGCATTACTCTATAAAAATAATTTTGTCTATTTTAGGAAAGATTTGAGGCCGAACTTTAATTTTGAATTCGTCAATTTTCAAAAAAATACAAAGCATTATGAAATTTTCCGCATTTTCTGTCCAAAATTTTTTCTGATTGTTTTTTTTTGAATCTGTGAATAAAAGCAAAAAAAATAGCCACTGTTAACTTTTTTCATGCATGTTACATATTTTCTGAATGCTGTTTGAAAATCATAGTATGTTTATTTGTCATTTTTTGTCGACTTTTTCAGAAAAATTATGAAAATTTTCCGGAAATCAAATCCAAATTTTTTATTAGTGTTTTTTACTCTTCATAAAAAAATCAGGCAGAATTCACATATTAAATGTTTGAGCTCGACACAAAAACTTAGGGACAAATTTTCATGCGACACTTTAGAGTACTGCAAAAAAAGCTTCAGGTCTTACTATGAACGCCGTAGAAACAGAGGCTCTTCATCAGAATCTTAGACCGGACCTGAATGACCACAACCACCGCTTTTTTACACTATTCTAGTGTGGCTTTAAAAAAAATCGAACTCGCCCACAATTCTCGCTTATTAAACTCTCAGTGACTCAAATAAGCAGGTGCCTTTTCGCTAATTCTGTTCGTGAAACAATTCTGAACCATTTTGCTTCACTTCTTCGGTGTGCTAAAATAAAGCGAAACATGTTGATTTAAATTGATAAATGTTTTGGTATCTATTAAATTTCCGTTTTTGGATGAGGGGATTTTCCTTTTGTCTCTGAGTGGATGCGTTGGTTATATTACAAACTTGGTGACAGAATTTGGTTCAGTAAGTGCCATTAGTGCACTCAATTTTATAAAGTTTATGCTTGCAAAAAATTCTCAATATAATGTCGGTGTAATAGGCGTCATTTTTTGTGATAGTCAGGACATTGTTTAATATTCAAAACGCAATTGAAGGTCAATTTTTATCTCAAAAAAAAATAGTTTTCTCGATATCTTGGCCATTTTTCACGGAAAAAAACTTTAATATAAAGGAATTAAAACCTGAATTTAAGCGCAGTACCCTTGCTCGATGTTTATTAATATCGACTTCAAAGATAATTCTATAGTCGGGTTAGTTGGAAATGATGATACAGTGGAAAGTGGTTTTTTTATATTTTGAGAGCTTCTTACGGGAAAGTAAATGTCTGGAACTTTCATTGTACTCTAGTCTCGAGATTAAAGATAGACTCAACTTTAATGGATGTAATTTACATTTTGACTTTATTAAACCCTATAGAAAAGTGACATTTTACAAATTGTGCTTCAAACCTACGCAATTTTTTGTGTGAAGAAATGGAGACGTCAGAACAAAAATTAATAATGGAAAAGTAAAATCTTAATTTTCTTAAAGGTAGACTTCCTCAAAAAAACACCTAACCTACGCATTTATCGAAATTACTTTTCAATAATAAAGTTTACCGTCAGGACAAAAATTGAAAATGCAGCAGTTTCAGAAAAAATTTTCCTATAAAGTGAATCATTCAAAAGCAACCTCTTATTTCTGGTATTTAATCTACAGGTGTTTTTGAAAATAGTCCGGAGCCTCCAAGGGTTACGAAATTAAAAATATAATCGTTCGCAAGAATGAACACTTTTATTGAAGATAAAAATACAAAAAAAAATTTCACATTTTTTCTTTCACATATCGCTCTGAAAAAATGTACCAATCTTCCGGATCGATGCCACCCCCTTAAGTTCTCGAAGATGCTCTGTTCATTCAAAAATAGATTCGTTTGTACGATGAAATATAAAAATATAAACTCCAATTATTTTTAAACTTGATCGATAACTTTGTACGTGCTTCATAAAATGAAGTCCATTTATACTGACTAATCTGTGTACTCAGCATTTCTAAACAACCCTGTACTCAGACAAGTGCCAATCGGCACTTACTCACTTTTAAAAATCATATTTCATTCTTTTTAAATGCCACGAAGTTATGATTAGACTAATTTTGAAGCCCAAACAATTTTATGTAAGTTACAATTACTTTTGAAGCTTCTTTTTATTTATTAATGAATATTTTTCCTATGGTGTAGCTGAAAATATGTGATTTTTCGCTGGAACATCGCTTTAAAGCCAAACCGCAACTTTTTTATTTGAGATATCAATATAACAAAATAGACAAAATAATTCTGCGTCGTTGGACATAAGTCAAACAATTTTAATTCATTTATAATTTTGTTACAACTGTTTGATTAGTATAGGGCGCGAGAAATCTAGCTAAAATACTCATCGTAGAAGCCGTTTTGAGCGGTGCGTAGGTTTAAGTTATTGAATACAATAAATGAGAGAAAGTTCACCGCTGAAAACGGCTTCCTCGATTTGTATTATACAATACTACTAGCGGTGGGCCCCGAGTGGATTGTACATCGCTGATTTGGGCCTTTTAGAAAACCTTTTCACGCCAAACTAGCAAAGGTGATATTCCGAAAACATTTGTTACCTGCAGAACCAACCTTCGCGGTCATTGTGAAACATACAGAAATCTGATACAATCGTACCTACGCACACACTCAAACATTTAATAAGCGCCCCAAAGAAACACTAATAAACTGTCTCCTCTGTCAATTTACATCATTTTTTAAGCTTGTTTTGTGTCCGGCTAGACAACAACAATACAAACATCTTCTCACGAGATTTTTTTCAAATTTTTCCAAAAGACGAAACCAAAATTTATTCTCAAAATTATAATTTGTATTGAAAATGCGTTAATTTGTTTTCCTTTGACGCTACCGAGTTAAAAAGGGTCAAGGGTAAAATATATAAAATGTAAAACGCTGAAATTGGCGTCATAATTCTCAACAAATCACAGTATTTTCAGAAAATATGGTACCATCTGATAAAGAATTTTATAGTGCAGTGTCAGCTAATTTCATATGCATTTGGAATTAATTGCATATCTAATTTTTGCATTTTAATTTTTTTTTACATTTTCTCTTTTTTACATTTTACCATTTACCCGTTAAAAACAGCAACCATAACCTTAAAAATTTAAATAAAAAAAAATTTTGAAGCATTTTTTCAAATCAATTTTTGGTTCTAAAATTTGTCAAAATCAAAATAAAAATGAAAAGTGACCCTGCCCCAAAGAACCGAACCAAAAGTCAAAAAAACTCTATAATCCATCAAACAATCTTGTGCTTCAAATGCAGTGACCCGAAACTGTATCCAAAAACGTGAGGAGATACCTGTGACGAGCCTCCCAACTGACCATCAATTAAAAGATTTCTACTTTTGTTTTCGCGTTTGTCCGCCAAAAGCAAAAAATCCAGAAATAGGCGCTTATGCATTATGTGTGAGGCTTCTCTGGAGCTTGACACAAAAAAATAATGAAAAGTGGTGAAAATTGAAGAAGGAGATACGTTTTGAGTGTTTTTTTAGGAAGCTTTTTAAAAGCGTAGGTGTCGACGTAGGTAGGATTGTATCAGATTAGTGTTAAATTCAAAATGATCGCGAAGAGTTGTTCTTCAAGATACAAAAGTTTTTGAGATATCAGCTTTGCCAGTTTATCCAAAAATACCTTCGTAAAAGGTCCAAATCAGCGACACCCACACCCTTAAGATTGCTAATTTTATAAAATTCGTGTGTATTTTACTTTGAGAACGGGCGCACTGAATGAAGACTGTGAGCAACGAATTTCTTCAAAACGCGTCAGTGAATAAAACAAAAATTTATTACAGTTTTATACAAAAATGATTACATGATCGAATATATCCAAAATATTTAAATAATATTTTACTACTAGTTTCGTTTTTATTGCATCTTCATGTTTTCGTTTAGAGAAAAAAACCAAAAAATGGTGGTTTTTAATAAAAAACTGTTATAAAAATTGTAACGGGGCCATATTATTTTTTATTTGTTATTTTTAAAATAATATATTTATATAAAATTTTCAATTAAATATTGTTGTTTTTTTTTAACGTTTCGATTTATTGAATTATCTTCAGAATTTTTATAATTTTAAAATTTTACTTGTCTCGCACCAAAAAAACATAAAAATATATATCTGTAGAATCTGCAATAAAAAAAATCATTTTCTTTGTTGATTTATAATTCATGCAGATCGTTTCTCTCCTCGTAAAAAAGTTTTCTCATTAAATTCTCTGTATCAGATAAATTGCCGAACAAAATATGCAAAAGTTTTCTCTCGAGTTTTGCCTACAATGGAAATTGAAATGAAACAGATCGGTGTTTGCAAATAAACTCGGAGCTGTCAATTGTGCAAATAAAATTAGTCATTAACAAAATATTACCGCGGTGTAATTTGTCCCGTATTCTCGATTGAATAAGAATGATTATTATATATTTTTTTCTGGGGTGAAATAATCTGAAATTTTTTTGAATTTGCGCATTTTTTGCATGTTATATTAACAATGCATTTAAAAAAAAACTGAATTTTGATAAGATTTCGATTCATTGCAATCATTTTTAAATCTTAATTTTTTGTGTAAAAAGCATTTTGCATCTGTATAAAATAAGGAAGGAACGGAAAAACTTTTTTTTCTAAACATGCTTTTTACGAAATTATTTTTGCCGACGATTTAAAAAATCAGTTAATGGATATTTGTTAGGGGCTTCAATTTGAAAATAATATAAGGAATGTTTCGCAATAAAAGAATTTGCCGTTCTTTAACATAAAAAAATGTAGTAAGCCTAGATTTGATAATCGCTTCGCTTCGAAAATATCATCAAACTGTTTCTTCAACCGTCAATTATGCTCACATAAGGTGCTAAAGAAAATACTATGTTTTGGTCTCTAGTGGCTCGTGAATACGAAAAAAACAGAAAGTCAACGACGAGAAATCCATTGTTTTCATGAAGACACTCTGTTTGACTTTCCAAACATTTTTAGAGCTGATTATAATAAACACGGTCCAAAAATTTCACCAAATTTAATTTGTGGACAGAAGCCCCTTTATTTGAATGTTTTTCCCGAAAGGTTTCTCCAGGTTTTTTATCCGTACTTTCTTTCCCGTGTTTCTCAAAGTATCATGCATATTTTACTCATTATAATATAAAAACCTACGCAATTTATGACTGCACTGTTGTTTTTTTGAGCCGTATTCGAAGTTGAATAAAAATGATTGACTTTGCTCTTGAGGTATTGATAATTTTCTCAAAGAAAAGTGGCGACATCTCTTGGGAGGGATAAAATCGATTTTTATCAGGCAAAGAATGCGATCACATATCGATTCGATAGATCGTAATGTCGCAAAAATCTACGAAGAAAATATAATTAAAAAAATGCTAAAACATCATAAAACAGCGTTATTATCAAGTCGTTTCTTGCGATATTTTACCACAGGAAATGATTAAACTGTAGATAAACAGATCACTTAAAAATATTTTGCAAAAACACTTTTATTCAGGATTCAAGGTTCGAAAACCCGATGGTGATATCCACTGTAATATGTCTCTTGTTTTAGTTGAAAAGACTAATAATTTTCGTTTATCTGGCTTTTACGTTGACTGCATTCTACTGGACTCTTGAAAAAGTAAAATTTCAAAACATTAAAAATTATAAAATGATGCTCGTTAAAAGCAAACTGCTGATACAGTATATCTACTCGACTTCCAACGATCCATCACAATTTTGCTAATTATTCATCCTTGAGTTTCTGTTTTTATACAAACAAGGTTCATAGGTGTTGGTGTCGATAATTGAGCGTGGGTTTTTTTTAGCCCCTAGGACTTTTTCTTATTTTTTTTTCAAATAAAATCTTTTTCAGGAGGAGGTGGTCGACAATTTTTAAAACTTCTAAATTCTTAATGTTTATGAACTCCGGCCCAGTCTCCGGGCAGGACAGGATAAAAAAAAAGATCTGATCCAGTTTTTTCCGAATGATACGGACCGAATCCAATTTTCCGAGAAAGCCATCGAACCGATCCAATTTTCTTGAAAACTGATCAAATTGTTGAAAATTCTTCGTTTTTAGATATTTCTTATAATTTTTTCAATTCACACTGTGAAATTCACAGAAAACTTTTCTTTTGAATTTCAGCTCCTTAGTCTACCCATTCCTCGACCAAATTATTTTGGAGAGACTTACGATTTTATTTTATGATACTTTATAATACTACACGTGGCAGTAATGAAAAGCTAGTTTATTGCTCATAGAACGCGATTGCGAAATATTTGTGTACAGAAATAAATAATTAAGAAGGTTAATTTTGGATTTCAGAAAGATAACAAAACAAGGTGATTCCATCAATAAAATTATTTTATATAAAAACATTTTAATCATCTATACAACTATTTACTATAATACAGACAACAAGGTATACAACCTGGTTCAAATAATTCGGCAAGCTTTGTGAATTTGTCTTAAAATAAACGGGTTGTAAGGCTTTAAGAATAATTGAGTACACTTGTAAAATTCGTTCTAAATTAAAGGTTTCAAGCGTTAAAAAATAATGACAAAATTAGTAAAAATTTGTCTTAAAATAAACAGGTTGTAAGCGCTTAAAAATAATTGAGTGAACTTTTTTGTGTAAATTTGTCTTCAATTAACGGTTTCAAGCGTTCCAAAATAATGACTAAATTCAGTGTAATTGTCTTAAAAATAAACAGGTTGTAAGCGCTTAAAAATAATAGTGAACTTTTTTTGTGTAAATTTGTCTTCCATTAAACGGTTTCAAGCGTTCAAAAATATGACTAAATTCAGTGTAATTTGTCTTAAAAAATAACGGTGTTAAGCGCTTAAAAATAATTGATGTGAACTTTTTTGTGTAAAATTTGTCTTCATAAACGGTTATCAGCGTTAAAAATAATGACTCAAATTAGTAAATTTGTCTTAAAAAAAACGGGTGTAAGCTTAAAATAATGAGTAACTTTTGTGTAAAATTTGTCTTATTTAACGGTTTTCAGGCGTTAAAAAATAAATCTAAATTAGTTAAAATTTGTTCTAAAAATAAACGGGTTGTAAGCGCTTAAAAATATGAGTGAACTTTTTTGTGTAAAATTTGTCTTCATTAAACGGTTTCAGGCGTTAAAAATAAATGACCAAATTCAGTATTAATTATGTCTTAAAAATAAACGGGTTGTAAGCCGCTTAAAAATAATTGGGTAAACATTTGTAAAATTTGTCTTAATTAAACGGTTTCAAGCGTTAAAAATAAATGACAAAATTAGTTAAATTTCTTAAAAATAAACGGGTTGTAAGCGTTTAAAATAATTGAGTGAGCTTTTTTTTAACATTCTGTCTTAGATCAAACGGTTTTCAAGCGTTTAGAAATAATTGAGTAAACTTTGTAAAATTTTTTGTAACCGTTTATAGGCGTTAATTATAATATGGATCTAGCTTGTCAAACATTTGTACACTGTGATTTCACACTTTTGTCATACACTCCGGTAAACACACTTGAGAAAATTTTGATATCATTTTTTTTATGATTATCTTAGATATGCTGAACAATGATTCATACTTATTTGTTTTATCAAGTGTTTACGCACTCTGGTATTAGATATAAGGCACGTTGTTTCAAATGAGTAATAAAAATAAAAATAACTGATAAGAAATCAACTCCTTTTGTAATTTTCAATTTCCATGAATTTCCAAAGAAAAATGTAAATAAAATGACAAACTTAAACTGACAAATATAGTACACCAAGAACACAGTTTTCCATATAATTTCAAAAATAGGTTAATATCAGTTTCCTGAATCTTGCGGTAAAATTTTATAAAACAATCAAATAATATCTAAATTTACAAGTATACAAGTAGATACTGTTAACTGACTATCTCAGGCGATGTTTGACTATGCAAAGGTTATTATACAAAAGTGACAAGGTTTTAGCTTTGGCAAAACATCAGAAAACCTAGACTGCAAAATCTCAAAAAAGATTTATAAATATTATTACAGTAGATAAGTCGTTACTTAAGTTAATTTTCGTTTCTTTCTCACTCATTGTTGCAAAGTTACCCCGCCATTCTTTATAAGACAAATTTTTGTCGTCAGATTGAGTGGTAAGCCAATTGTTGTGCAAAGAGAGCAATATCCCAATTGGCATGTTTACATCATAAGGACCAAATTGCGACGAGTAGTGGAAATTTAAACGCAAGCCCATTGGATTAAAAACAACTTAATGCGTTAAAGGCCTAAAGCCACATACTGGTTGTTCAAATGATTATTGAACTTGCATTTAGTTTTTTCAAAAATTTTTTGCACACGGAATCCGATTTTTTCAATAAATGTAAGTTTTCAACATTGTGTCGACTCGATTAGTTTTCTCATACTAGAGAATAAGCAAATAAAAAACATTTGCGTGTTGTCTCGATTCTCTTTTTTCGCTTTTTTCTAAATCTGATCCTTTTTTTCAAATGTGTGACACCTGATCCTGTTTTCTTAATATATGTGACCCAAAGAAAAATACTCAAAAATTTACAACTTTTCGAAAAAATCCGGGACTTCTCATTGGTCAAAAATCAAATTCATTAACTTAAAAATAATGATTAAAAAGGTGCGTCCATAATTTGGGGTCAAGAACGAATTTCAATGAAATGAATGATTAACGGATTAGTAAAATACAAGCATATTGGTATCTTTTTTCCCTCAAATTTTCCTTCAATTTTGACGGACTATCGAAAAAACCTCAAAAAGCTTTCGTTGGGCTCTCGACGTAGTCTTTGGCTGCACATTCATATCGTTTTAAAGTCCTGACTTAAGAGGGTCTGGTGTGGAGCTGCATGCAAAAATTATCTTCTTGGTTTGATAATTGAACAAATAAATACAATTCCGGGTAATCTGGTCCTGATAAATCAATTACGAAGAATAAATTTTGTAATTCGACTTTGAAGTCTTCTTTACAGTTTAACTAAAAAAAGATATCACATAAATAAATACAAATGTAATTTGAATAGCGAAATGGATTCTTCGTCAAAACTAACTTAGAAAGTATGTTTAAAAATCTTACCTATACTAACAGAATCAGGCCTTTATTGTTGTTATGATATAATCCGTATGGCGACATTCTGGACGTAGTGTCTTTGCGCCATCGATGGCGCGCGCTTGAATTGAATTATAGCAAACATTCATCATAATATTTTTTTTCAATGATAGATTGATCCAAAGAGTTTCTCAACATGCCTATAAAAAATTTGTTAAAAAGTTATAAAAGGTCATCAAATTGAAGAANCTTTTTTCTAAATCTGATTCCTTTTTTCAAATGTGCTGACACCTGATCCTGTTTTCTTTAATATATTGGGACCCAAGGGTGTTACAGGGTTTTCAGCATTGGAATTCTTCGATATTTATGAATACTGAAAATGTACAATTTATTCAGAATTTGTCACAGACCAAGAAGAAAATATCAAAAATTTCAACTTTCGAAAAAATCCGGGCTTCTCATTGGTCAAAAATCAAATTCATTAAACTTAAAAATAATTGATTAAAAAGGTGGTCGTCCATAATTTGGGGTCAAGAACGAATTTCATTGAGATGAATGATTAACGGCAATATAGTAAAAATACAAGCACATTGGTAGTCTTTTTTCCCTCAAATTTTCCTTCAAATTTTGACGGACTATCGAAAAACCTCAAAAAAGCTTTCGTTGGGCTCTCGACGAGGTCTTTGGCTGCACATTCATATCGTTTTTAAAGTCCTGACTTAAGAGGGTTCTGGTGCTGGATTGCATGCAAAAATTATCTTTCTTGGTTTGATAAATTGAACAAATTAATACAATTCCCGGGTTAATCGGTCCTGATAAATCAATTACGAAGAATAAAAATTTTGTAATTCGACTTTGAAGTCTTTCTTTACAGTTTTAACCAAAAAAAGCATATCACATAAATATGAACAAAAATGTAATTTGAATAGCGAAATGGAATTCTTCGTCAAAAACTAACTTAGAAAAGTATGTTTTAACACCAAAGTCTCTACACTCATTGACTAACAGAAATTCAGGCCTCTTATTGGGTTTGTGTTATGATATTAAACTCCCGGGTAGTGGGCCGCACAATCTCTGGACCCGTAGTGTCATTGTCGCCATCGATGGCGCAGCGCTTGAATTGAGCATTATAGCCAAACATTCTTATCAATATAATATTTTTTCAATGATAATGATATTATCCAAAGAATTCTCTACAGTCCTATAAAACAATTTGTTAAAAAAGTTTATTAAAAAGTCATCAAATTTGAAGAAGAAAATTAAAAATTCTCTCATTTTTATGCCGATGCTCAGAACCAAGTGCAATAATAACAACGAATTTAGGGTTAATTTGACATTTTCATATTCAAATATTAAACCGCCAACAATCTTGGGTATATGCAGCTGGCAAAAAAATGAAATGTTTCATCAACCCATCTGCTATGTAAAATGTAGATCTCTTTTTTAGAATAATTACTTTCTCGGATTTCTCTGTCGTCCTTTTTTCTCGCTACGCATTCTTCTGTCATCAGTATTACGGAAGTTATTACTTCTAGAAATGATCTATTTAAACCGAGGCCATACTGTAATGCAATAAAAGGTCTTATAAATTCGTTACGATTCCTTTTAAAGGGGTCTTCCACGTGATTTGGTACCTTTGAAAAAAAAAACAAGTACATAATTTGAAAAAAGTACTCCAATTACGTCAAAAAATTCCAGGTCAACTTCAATGTTTTTAAGACATTTTTCTCATTACATCAAGATCGAATAAAAATCACGTGAACGAAACAAATTCAACAAATAAGGTTTGAAATATAGTCATAGATAAATCCTTATTTCTCTCAAAAATAAGATACGTGACGTGTTTTGAAAATATAATTATGTTCAAAACTCTTGAATTAGGTGTAGTAATATTTGCCCAATAAATTTTCCGGCGTAATTTGATCACTATTTGTTTTACTTTCATCAAAACCTTATTTCCTAATTTGAAGGTCACGTGATCATTAAGGTCTTTTGGTGTGATGAGGAAAAAGTCTTAAAAACTTCTAAAGAACCACTCATTCTCTTCACAAAATTGACTTTAAGTATTTTTGAAAAAAAACAGTTACTATCTGGTCAATCCTTATCTTGAATATAGCGGTCACGTGATGACTTTGGGGCTATGGTGTAATGGAAAAAAGTCTTAGAATTTTTTGGTGCTCGCTCAAGGCTTTTCCTTGATGATTAAATTTTTTTTTGCAAAAAATAATACTGTAATACAGTAAAATTTTCAAAAAAAAAAAACGCACAAACGCTCAATTATTCAAATAGTCGCAATCGATCACTTTGTAAATTTTCATTCAATACTGATTAAGGGGTCCAAATGCGATAAAGGCCATTGCGCCATCGATGGCGCAAAAGACACTACGGATTAACATCTGCTTTTATGTTTATACCGGTGCGCGCTTCATGTATAATAGGAAGAGAGATTACTGCAAATTGATTAAAAAAAACCACCAAACGTTCTGATGTACTTTTCTTTGTGCTCAATATTTTCATGCACTAAACAAACAAAATTCTAATAATACAAGACAGCTTATTGTTGCACTTACTCGAAAGTCCACTTTTTTTTCATTATTTCGAATGCCTCAAACGTAACTCTGTCTAAAAAGATCCGAGCGTTTTCTCGGCTGGTCACACGACTGCTTCGATTATTTTTAAAGTTTGAATCAACTTGAAAATAAACTCCGCGAGTTATTTCCTGCTGGGGAAAAATCAAGAATTGAGAAAAGCGTTTTGGTAAAGTGTATTACGAGCTTATTACGATTTTTAATACAAATTGACATATCTCAAAACCATAAACAGTGTTCACGGAACAATATTTATTTTTTATTTTTACTTTCCAACATTTCAAACAAAAAATATCAGGCTTCAAAAAGTAGTCACAAACTCCCCAGCAATTGCTGTAGCACTTAAAGGGTAGGCTTTTGCGCGAGGCCCTTAAAACAGGTCGAAAATACGGTTTTTCGATAATTCTGGAGTCAAATCGAAGAAATCCTATAAAAGCTCTCGTTGAGAGATGTGCACATACTGTCCGATTTGTGTGAATATACACTCATTGTTTTGGTTTCTTAAACCTTGGAAGAGTAGGCTTTTTGCTTAAAAATATCACTAAAGTTTGAAGCTTGTTCCTGATTGGACGAGCCATTGGTGACTTTCGATTTTTATTTCCAGTGCAAGATTTTTGTTTCAATATATATTATATATCATATATTAAACATTATTTTTTGAATATTTATGCGTCAATTGCGCCAATCCGTCAATGAAGAGAATTTTCACTAATTATTGACCGCGGACGGCCTAAAGATGAAATTTAGAAAAATTTTTAATTCTATTTTTTGGAGATCATAGTTCATGGGTTAGCTGGAATTTGTATAAGAGAGTATAACTTATACCTTATAAGTATGATTTTATTTTTTTCTAGTTGAAAATAAGCAGCCTTATCCGTTGGGCACGATTATAAACAGGATCATCCCCGGCTTGAGATGGAAATAATTTATTGAAAAGAATCAGTATCAACCAGCCTACCCCATATATACAGAAAAAAAAGTTCCGCAAGGCACCAGAGCCGTTATATCGCGCTCTACTCTTGGACGTTTGTTTACAGAAAGCTCAAGGTAGCTGAAGCCTCAATTACTTTTGAAATAAGAGCTGAAAAGTTATATTTTTGCATCAATTATTTCAATTCTAGAATTTGATTTTTAGTTCTAGAAAATATAGTTGGAAAACCAAGGTGTAGCATATCACGTGATACCTCAGTAGTCTTACACAATATTTTTATGCGTTCCAACGCACATATCTGCCCTACTCACACATATAATCCGATTTATCTATTATAATCAATCAAAATATATTATTAAGTATAAAATAATGATGAAAAAATCACAAATTTCTATGTAAAATGGCTAATTTTCCAAATAAAAGCAGCTTAACATTTATATTATTTTAATTTAATAGTAATCAAATATATTTGGAACGCTGATAACAAATTTTATATATATATAATTTTTCTTGGAATATCTAATGTGTGGTTTTCGTTTTTTATTATAGAATAATAATAATAAATAATCGGTATGACTGAAGGTGACCCAGAGTCTGTAAAATTCATTTAGGATGTGGGTGGCAATCAATTTTTTCAAAAACATCTAGAACAAAATCTAGAATTTTCAAAATTCGATATTTTTTCAATAACCCGCATAAAATTGCTATTCAATCATGATATGAACATTTTTTATTAGTGAATATGACCCGCTTAAACGATGCATGACATTAAAATTATCAGAATGTCTTAATCGAATCTAGAAATTTCAATTATTTTAAGCAAAAATGTTAAACCACAATTATGAATTTGCCGCTGATTGGTTCAAATTTGCATCAGCTGTAAGCAGATTTTCTTCATAGTTAACTCTCTATCAATTCACTAGAGCGAATTTTTTTACGGGACTGTTCGATTTCCGCGTTGACTTACAACTCAATTTTAGAATTTCTAATTTTCTCCATACTTTTACCGGCATTATATTTATCTACTTAGTCGAAAAATGGCTTCATTCTAAATCAGTCGTCTAAAAGAAGATAGAGTTTGAAGTCGAAAAACTGGCAAAATTCGGCGTTTAACGTGAAGTTCTAGAAGAAAAAAAGTCAAAAATCAAAATTCCTTCTATTTTTTGTCTCTAATATTCGCTACTTTTTGTGTAAATTTTGATCGCTTTATGTGTGGGGTCTAAAAGAAGATAGATTTTAAAAATATCTAGTGCGCTTTTATGAATAGACTCACCACCTGGTGGTGTGATGTAAGACGGAGATGATGATGTAATCGTTAGACGAAGGCTAGATCTACAAACAAGTATTCCTCAGATTTTTCTACAACTGCGCTAGATTTGATCTGAGGCGTGCTTGAAAAGTACCCAAAAAGCGACCCACCCCCTTTAAATTGAAATTTTTGAAATTTCACTTCCAAAAAAAATATCTGTCCCAAGATACGAATAAATTTACTGTTACTGTTGTATGCACAAAACACTTTCCTAAAAACTGGCTTCTGTCTTATATTTGATGTCTAGTTTCCGAAATAATTCATCCGGAAGTAAAACTTCGGCGAAAAATCTCAAAAAATCAACTCCCCGCGGGCCCCGTAATATTCGAACCAAATATCCAAAAAAAATGAGTATTTTTTTCGGAATCACAACCCAAATTTCGTTATAATTTATCGGAAGAAACAATTCTGTGACATTTTTTTTGCCCTTTTAGAAGGTTTTAGGTAGGCTTGAGCCGATAATAGGCTCTATGATTACAAGGGTAAAGCACTTAAGGGGGTATGGTGTCGTAATTTTTTGTAGCCCCTTATAAAAATTAATTTATGATTAATAAATTAATATCGGTATGACTAAAGTCTGACCCAAGGAACTCGTGGTGGCCAATCTTTTTTTTCAAAAACAAATTCATAGAACCAAATCTAGAATTTTTCAACAACTCGAAATCTTTTGTTTACCGCAAAACGGATCCCAGATAGACACATTTTATATGGTGAATATGACCCGATCCTAGATAGATCTCATATTTAAAATTATCACGGAAATGTATTAATCGAAATTCTAGAAATTGCATATATTTTAAGCCAAAAATGTTAAACCTATATTATCGAATTTGACAGCTGAGAATTGATTAAAAAATTTGATTGTCTAGCTTACACACCACACTTTTGATCATAGCTTGATCTCAAGCTTCCAATTTGTGGTACTTTTGTCCGATCAGGACGAACTTTTTTTTACGAACTTTTCATATTCCGGTTTACTTATAGTTCATATTTCTTAGAATATCTAGAGCCAATTCAAAAATCCGAGACCAGAACATATGACGCACAGTCACACTTTATCTACCCTGAGTGTCGAAAACAAAACGCGCTTTCTTCTGAACATTCGTCTTAAAAGAGATAGAGTTTGAAGTTCCGAAAAATTAAAACGGTTAAAGGCATAGAAAATTCCAAGAGGATTCAAGAAATGTCACAATTAGTAAACACTCTCGCCGAACCTCTGTGTAAATTTTCAGACCGACTTTGTATGGGTAGTCTAAGAAGATAATTAAAAACGTTTAAGTGCTCTAAGAATAACCTCACCACGCGGTGGTGTGATGTAACAAGGTGACTTTTGAGATGTGTTATCGTTAAGACGAAGGCTAAATCACAAACGAGTATCCTTCAGGAATTTTAACAACTGCCCATAGATTTGTTCTGAGGCGTTGATTGGAAACGGTACCAAGATTACGAACAAACTAACCCCTTAAGTTTAAAATTCAACTCTTGAATATTAATGAAATTATCAATTTTGATTGATTAAACTTTTAACCAATCATAATAGAGCAGATTTAATAAATTTTCAAGAATTATAGGCCCCCTGTATACTGTATTCCAGGCATTGTTCCTACTTATCGATCGTGGGAATATTAAGAAACTGCTGACTGGTTTTATTGGTCAATAATTTCGATGCGTCAGTTGTATGAGTCATTTTAACTTTCCTCTTGGCCAATCACATTAGGTCAAATTTGGTAATTCAAAAATATAAATATATTTAATTTAATCTTTACACTAAATGGATGAACGAGAAAATGATGAACCCTGGAATAATTTCGGAGTTTTAGAAAGGAGATAACTGAAGAATAAGAGAATTTTATTCTTACTCTAAAACCAAAGAATTCGTTATTTTTTAAAAAATTGTGAAAAAATAAGAAAATAATATCAAACTGCTCATGTTTTCTTGAAATTAGAATACATAAGAGGCGATTTGAAAGTCACTATTGTTCTTAAATTGTTAATAAATAAATTTCTGAAATTTTTCCGTAAAGAATTGGATGTTTTTTAAATTCTCGACAATTTTGACAATTTCTTCGAAACTTTCAAATAATTTTGATTGAAATTTGATAACAAAATAGCGATCAAAATGATTCTATATCGATTACGGGGCCCACACAAACAAATTAGCCACTTTTTAGCGAATAGAATAATAAATAAAACAATGGTCCGAATCAGACCATTGTTTCCAATTTTTTAACAAAAACTGATAATTAAACAATTTCAGTAATCTCAGAAAAAATCAAAAAATGGTCCGATTTGGACCAATATTTTTTATTTTATTATTCAATAAATATTTGTGCTCAGTTTGAGCTATCTAAAAACTTAATCGGATGAGTCGTTTTCAAAAGCCAAATTATATAAAAAATTTGGCTAAAAAGTGGCTGATTTGTTCGTCTGGACCCCGTAATTGATATCTATCGCGAACCTTCTTGGTATTTACTAGATTTATTGTTTCTGTTTTACCCAGGCATCTCACACTTATGAAAGAGATCGTTTTTAGATTTAGAATCCGCCTGGTTCATAATTGCTATTTTTAGTTTGGGATTATATTTCTTGGTTTTTATTTACTAGATTTACTAGAGTATTTTTTCAGTTTTGCCTACGCATCTTTCATATCCTATAAATCTAGTTAATTTAGACCATGAGCGTCCCAAAATAGCAAATATCAACCAGGAGGGTCCTAAATCTGAAAAACATCTCTTTCATGATAATAATAAATGCATTGAAAAGCAGAAAAAATCGAGTGAATATAGACCAGGAGGGCCCGTGATATTTATGTAATATTTTGCTTATCTCCGTATAAGAACTTGTCAGACGTCTTCAAAACGGAATTGTCGAGCAGGTGATACGAGATTTGGTCCTTGCCGAAGAAGAAGAAGAATTAGATGGAATTATGGAAATTGACGTAGAAGTTATGGTTCAAATTATTAAAAAAAATAGAATAAAAAAGCCCTAAAATTTTAAATAAAAACAGCTTTAATTTTTTTTTCAAAAATTTTGAAGCGTTTTTAATTTATAACATAATTCCACAATTCTGTACATTGTTCATTGTTTTTTGAGATATAATACATGTTTATATCTTAGACAGTAATCTCTAGGCCGAGCGCTGCGCCTTGATTTTCAAAGCTAGGTCTAGAACCCGTTCTTCCACATGCTTTTATAATAAAACTACAGCATGTCACATTTTTGCTCCCTTTCTTGATTTTTGCACAATTTACTATCCGCCAATCAAAACGTTTAAATTTGGCAAACACGTAGGTGCTTCTCAAATGTAACCGTTTGATTGGCGGATAGTAAATTGTGCAAAAATTAAGAACGGGAGCAAAAATGTGACACCCTGTAATTTATTTGTTGCGCTTTCGATTTATTATAATCATGTTCGATAAAAAAAAATTATTGAAAATAATTTAAATATATCGAAATCCCTAAAAATTAAATAGGTTTTGCTAAAAAAAGTATATTCTGTACATTCCTGCCATTTTAAACAAGAATAAGATGTCAAAAATCACGTCAGATAAAGCGTCATTTTATTCGTGTTATATTTCAGTTTATAATGTGTTAATACTGTTCTTTGTAGTAATTTAAATTAAATTAATGCAGTTTTACCACGGAAGCTGAAAAAAGTTATATATTTTGTGAATTATTTATGAGGAACAGTAAGAAATAATTTTGTTGTAAATTCGATCTTTTTAAAAAATAAGTCCGAAATTCAAGCTTTGCAGCTCCATATTTTACCTCAAAAATTCGGCATCTTAAAACAAACCATATCCGAGAAACCCCTAAAAAATACGCTCAATAAAGTCAATTTGAAAAAAAGAGGTTATCATTTTTTCTTATTTTTTTAATACAGACTAACAGTTTAATTCAGATTTATCATCAATGTGATCATCATTTTAATTTTTCTGTTGGCCAATCACGATAGGTCAAATCTGATAATTCAAAATATAAATATATTAAATTTAATTTTTACACTAAATGGATGAACAAGAAAATGATGAACTGTGGGAGGATTTTGAAGTTTTAGAAAGGAAATAACTAAAGAATCAGAGAATTTTATTTTTATGCTAAAAACCAACTTCGATCTTTTTTGAGATACTGACTAGCGGAGTTTTAGAAAATTCGGATTCGGCACATACAATCTTTCTGATATTTTGGGTCTTGTTTTAACTTTTCACTGGCTATTGCGCTGCAGAGCCGTTTTCAATTTCCGGCTATCACTGGACATTACCCAAAAATTATCAGTTTGTCGCCAAAAATTATCGGTAAAAAACAGAAATAGAAAAAACGGCTCTGACACGGCTTGAAAAGTTACATTATCGCCAAAAATTTGAAAAATCGAACCGAAGCATTTGTTATTTTTAAAAATTGTTAGATAAATTGAAAATGCGCATGGTTAAGGCGGTAACCGACGCGTTTTACTTTTTTTAAAACGCCAGTCCTGGTCTAACGGACAGCCTGACGATACTTGGAAATCTTGGAATATAGTTGATTTTTGTCTGAATTTTTTCAAAAAATGTATTAAAAGTTTTTTGCAGATTCGTATCATTTCATTTAGTCATGAGATGTCAAATTTTTTAATTTTCTAACGCCCACTATTAACGGTTTTTCGGAGGTAAAGTGGAATCGAAATATAATTTTCGTTTATTTGCGCCAAAATCGACGAAAATTACCATGTAACATTTAAATTGACTGTTTGGGTGTATTGAGTTTATATTCAATTTCATTGAAGCACTGATGTCAGATTTGTTTTATAAAAAAACACTTTTACAAATTGTGTGTTCCAGGTTAGAGTGGCATTCGTTTTTCAATATTTTTTTGGTTACTTATGCGAGACGTTCAAAATTTCGGTTGTGTCTAATTCGCCAGATTTCCCAATTTTTGATTAACTTTTATTTTTTTTTTAAAAAAAAGTTATTTAACTTATTTTTCATATAGCTTACATAACAAGGAGCGGATACCGAATAAAAATAATAATTCTGATATGGTCTCTCAAACTACAGCACGATTTCGAAAAAAACTTAGAAAAATCCCAATTTTTGTTCGAAATTTTTTTTTCTAGAATGAAATCGACAACAAATTTCGAATGCCGCAAAAATTATAATTTTCCATGTTAGATCTCGATATTGACCTCCGTCGGTAACCTCAAATTTCTGAAATCTATTTGGAAATTTTTTTTTCGAAAAATTTTTTTTTAATTTTTTTATACAATTTGAAATCTTGGCTATCCAATGCAAGAAAATTAAAGTTTTTGATACAGCAGATCAAAAATGACATCATAAAATCTTAAAGAGAATTCGAAATTTCTGAAAAAAATTTTGTCCGAAATTTATTTTCTGGAATGAAACCGCAACAAAATTTCGAATGCCGCAAAAATCAGCTTCGTAGCATGTGTAGACTCGAGATATAGACCTCCGTCGGTTTAGGGGTGGGGCGTCGTATTTTTTTAGCCCTTGGGTGTTCTAGATATACTCACCACCTGGTGGTGTAATGTAACATGTTAAGTTTGAGATATGGAATCGTTAGGCGAAGGCTAGACCTATAAACGACTTTCCTCAGATTTTTCACAACTGCCCTAGAATTATTATGAGGCGGGATTGAAAGGTACCAGATTACGAGCCCACCCCCTATAAGCAATAATTCGCGTATAAGGGCGTCTTTAAGGGGTAGCAGCGATTGGCAGACTGGCGTCAATTTAATTTACGAAAATAATTAGTTGGTTTATTTTTTTGTGCTTATTATCGTTAGCTGAACCAGAATAAATGTGTATCAGCTCATTAAAATCATTTTTTATCTATTTAAGGAAAGACTTGAGTTCGAACTTTTATTTTTGAATCCGTAAAATTTTCAAAAAAATTCAAAGCATTAAAAAAATTTTACGCATTTTTGTCCAAAATTTTTTCTGATTATTTTTTGAAATCTGTGAATAAAAACGAAAAAAATAGCCACTTTAAGTTTTTTCATGCATGTCAACATATTTTCTGATTGGTGTTTGAAAAATCATAAAATGTTTATTTGTCATTTTTTGTCGACTTTTTTCGAAATATTATGAAAATTTTCCGCCAATCAAGTCCAAAATTTTTTATTAGTGGTTTTTTGAATTCTCCTTGAAAAATCAGGCCGAATCACTTGTAAAATTTTCTGGTACTTATTTGGTTTCCGTATTTCAACCGATGCAAGGGTCAAGCGAATATCGTTTCTTAACTACTGATGAAATTTACAACACTTGCTTGTGACACCGGTTTGTGCCATTTGGCACGCAATTTAATAAAAAATTATAGGCGTGTTATAGGCGTCATTTCTTTCAAAATTCAGGAATTTTTTTAAATATTTAAACGCAATTGAAGGTCAATTTGTATTCCTAAAAGCTGTTTTTCGCCATTTTTCAGGAAAAAAACCCCACTTTTTAGCGGATAACACCCGCAAATGTCTGAAGTTTATAAATATGGTCTTAAAAACAATTCTTTCCATCGGGTTTAGTTGGAAATGGAGTTCCAATGAAAAGTGTTTTTCCATATTTTTACAGATAGTTAGTTATATTAAGAAATTAAAAATATAAACGTTTGCAAGAATGGACACTTTTATTGAAGATAAAAAATAAATTTTTTCTTTCATATATCACTCAGAAAAAATGTACCAATCTGCCACATCGCTGCTTCCCCCTTAAATCGTTCATAAATAAAACTCTAGCAAAATTTTGCGGTAAAAACGTTGATTTTTGTACTCTTTACACCACGTGTTCAACATAATCGACTCGCATTAAGGGTTTTTTTAAATGGACAATTTGAAATAAGCTGGTGGTATTTTTAACCCAAAACAGCGTTAGGAAAGTACTTTTTGATGATTTTAAAAGTATATTGTCTTGACTTTAAGCATTTTATCTAAAAATTTATAGATTTTTAGGAATTAAAAGTACAGTTTTGGAAGAGAAAAAATCATCGAAATTTAGGTTTTGGTAACAGCTTTCCACGAACTCATCAGCTTTTGATTTATACAGGTTTCAAATGTGTTACTAAAAAATATTGGGAAGAGTAGGTTTTTGCGCGAGACCCTCAAAATCAGCTCAAAAAAAACGCTTTTGGCTATTCTGGAGCGAGTTTATTTCAAATTTTGAAAACGATAGTAACAGACCTGCTTACGTATTTTGTGGTTGATAAACGCTACACAAAATTTTCCTACCTTTAAAACTCACGGAGGATTAGGGTTTATGCGACAAAATATGACTCTATTTTGAAGCTCGTTCCTGATTGGTTGAGAAATTAGTGATCTTCATCTATGTTTCAGGATGTACGATTTTGTTCAAATATTACATTGTATATACAATGTTATATCGATTACGGGGGCTGCTGGTCATTTGACTCATCCGATTGAATTATTAGATAGCTAAAACAGAGCACAAATATCTGATTAATAATTGAATTTAAAAAATTGGTCCGATCCCGACGATTGTTACCATTTTTTTGAGAAAAACTAGTATTTAACAATTTCAGTAATCTTCAGAAGAAAAAAGATGAAATAAATTGGTCCGATGAACCAATTTTTTTTATTTTATTTTTCACAAGATATTTGAGCTATCAGTTTGAGCTATCTAATAATTTTATTGGATGAGTTGTTTTTAAAAGCCGAATTAAATAAAGAATTTGGCTTAAAAACTACTAAAAAATGACCAGGAGCCCCCGTAATTGATATATAATAGTTATATATAACTATTGGGTTCCACAATTTGTAGTCTTTAAGATATTCGCCCTCAAAAAACACAAAATCGTGTTTTCCTATGACGGGTACCCCCTTAAAGTATTATTATTTTTACAGAATTAAGATAGATTCAGTTTTTTCCTTACTGACCATCCGAAAGAAAAATTCAGTTTTATTATCAAACTCATTTGTACACGTTTCTTAGGATTTTCCTCTAATCGAGTAGCTTTTGTCAAAAAAATTGCAGAAAATACTCGAATTTTACATTTTTGAACCATATTTGAAGTTATTCATCAAGAACCAGTGCAAAACAGAATAAACAGTCTTTATCAATATGCCTTGGATGCCATAACGAAGTCTAATAGTGATAAAATACTGTATTCGAAAAAGTGTATTCAAATCTTAGGCACGGTCTTCATTTTAACAAAAAAAAACATATTTGCGATTTAAAATCTAATAAACTGGTATCTACACCCCACCTGCCCGTTGTGTTTTAAAACACAGAAGCCAATAATTGTATGGGTTTATTATAGGCTTAAATATATAGTATGACGTTTAGCTCATTCGCTTGACATATATTCTATCATTTTGGGCTGATATGTCCAATTTGGGTCACAAGCAAAATGGCGAAAAAGTAAAATGTAGAATTCTACATTTTGCTTTTTTGGTCATTTTCATCAACATTTACGTATAATTTGTAGAGTAAAAAAGTGCAATCTGAATCATTAGAATAGGGGTAATTGCAATATTCAATTTTTTCAGAATTTAACAGCGCAACAATTTTTTCGCCATTTTGCTTCAAAGTTTCTCCATTTTGCTTGCGACCCGTCAAATTTTACCATTATTTCATTTTCTCTGATGAAAGTTAATCCTATTTTGGACGTATCAAAAAGTTTCTTAAATCTGTTTTCGCAGATGAATTTTGAGTTTGAGAATGATCAAAAAATATATGAATTTCTCAACAATTATTTCAGGATTTTTATTTTTTGCGAACTTTGTTTCAAAACACAAATGCGCAGGTTACGGTTAACTTATTTTCAATATAAAAAAGACCCTTTTGTAGACAGTACACCTAACAAATTATTATTGGACCTCCTGGTTTGTGCAAAAGATAATGTTCCTATAAGTAAAGACTATCCCGTAGAACCTGAAGATGAATTCGACAAGCAAAATATTGACAACAAAGTAGCTTACTTTGTCACTCTAGCAACGGTAAATTTAAAAAGTATAAATTCCTGGAAATTGAATCTGAATTTTCAAGAAACATGATCAGCTACATATTTTAAATTTATTTTTAATATATTTTTAATTTTCTTGTAAATTCGGTTCTTCCCTGAATGTTTATTGTGAATTTTCTAGATAATCAGAAATAAACTCAGTAATACTATTTTATTTTCTAAAAATCCTTTTTTTTGGTATCTATTTTTGTTTCAGTTTTCATGTTTAACTGTAGTTAAAAATGGCTTATATTATATACAGGTTAAATCCATTATAATTCCCGGGTAACACTAAAAACGTATTTGCCTGTTAAAAGAATAGGGAATAAGTTGTTAGTGCTACCCGGGCATCATAATGGATATAGGTTTGTAAGTTATATTGGTTTTTTATATCTACCCTGGAGGTAACATTTCCGCCAAAGACTATAAACGGACAGCACGGAAACATTTTGTCACGACTTTAAACGGACAGGATAACGATTTCCACTTGTCCGTTTAAAGCAATATCACTGTAGTACAATTGAGCTGCTATTTGGAATCATAGGTTTGAACGCAGGACCATCGCATTACAAGAATAACGTTAGTTTTGCTTCGAAAAATTCTAAAGAATAAGTTATTTTTATTTTGCCTAACTTTAAGAACTATTACAATTCTCTTTTATAATCCCACATAAACAGCTGAATTATTATTTTGCCTATAAGGACATCGTCTATAAACACGAAACGGCAAATTTTTGAACGATAAATTTCCTTTTAAATACCATATGCGTGATTTTTTTCTCGTGTATCTGAATCACCAAGAACATTGCGCTAAAAAATCACGCCATACTAATGTGAATACTGATTACGACAGGACTTTTTTGAGAGGTGTGTCGAAGTCGTGCAAACATTTGTCTTAGATTTTTCGACCATAATTGGTCTATGAGGAAAACGATAGTTTTCCACATGGACAAATGGCAGTTTTTCACATGGACAAAATGGCACAACCAAACATGTCCTTATTGTAAAACACGAAACTACTGTAAATTTCTTCTATTGAATTGATTTGTCTACATTTTCTCTTTAGTTAACCCCCTCACACCCCAAACTATTTTAGAAAACACCTGTAGATTAGAGACCAGAAATCGCAGGNTTAGGAAAAATGTTTTCTCAAGCTGCTCCATTTTCAATTTTTGTTTGAGTAAATTTTTATTTTTTCACAAGTGATTTCGTTAAATTGCGTAGGTTAGGTTCTATTTTCGGAAAACACCTTTAGATTGAAGACCGGAAATTGCAGGTTATTTCTGAGGAAGTCACTTTTTAGGAAATTTAATTCTGACATGTTCTGACATCTCTTATTTTTCACAAGTGAATTGCGTAGGCTACAGGTTACTAAGTAAATGTCACTATTCTACGTGGTGAATAAAGTCAAAATGTAAATTAAATAATAAAAAAATGTAAGTCTATCTTTAATCTCGAGGACTTTTACATTTCCCGTAATAAGCGCCCAAAGTATCGTCCCCGAATGGCGTTTGGGGTGTGAGGGGGTTAAATAAATTCGTATTTTTTTTTACTTATTTATAATTTTTAGAGCGTATTTTACAACCAAATCCAATTTGGCGCTCTGCTATCCCACAAACGAACGATTGACTTACACTCAGTTTTCCAGCAATTATTCAACTGTTTATTATCCGGATCAAAAACACGTCTGGACGAAGAAATTGCAGAATTCTATATCGAAAAATCTACATTTGAAGAAAGTCAATTTAAATTTTTGGAAAGTTTAGCTGAATTTTTACGAGAGGCGGGATGGTTTTCAGCAACCTTCAAAATTCATGATTTTATCGTGACCTCGGTACAAAAAGCAAAATCATGTATGCCAAGTCCAGCAAAAATGATCGAATTTACCAACACACAATTTCATTCAAACAGCCGTCGTATTTTTTGCTCGATTATGAATGGGAATCTAAAAATGGGAAAAGAATATTTTAATTTTAACGAAGAACATTTAGTTAAAAGTCCGATCAAGTCAGATTATATTTGTGAATATTATTCGACAAAATCGTTATACGCATATGCTCTGGGAGATTATGAAACGGCTTTAAGACACGCAAATGAGGCATTCAAGCAAGGTTAGATTTTATCTTTTACGATTTTACTCTTGAATGTGTCCATAACGACGGAACGACAGATTTTTTTTCAAATTTAGAACGCTAGCTATAGCTTATAGGCCAAATTTTTGTCGCAAAAGTATAGACAATTGACTCAAATGACTCGAGTAAAATTATGAGGATTATTTTGATAACATTTTTTTACATCAAATCATGACCTAATTTAACCTAATCTGGCAGATTCTGGCTCATTTTCTTTTGAAGTTCATTTTGGTAAAGGTCAGCGTAAGCCTGTGATCATGGTCCCGATGCACACCTGTGTTTGTTTTGGCTATACTGTATATGAACTGATGACTATCCTTTATTAAATATAATTCAAAAATATTGAAATTTCCAAGTGAAAATTTGAAGAGAAAATTTAGATTTTCATGAGAATTTGGTTCGAAGTTAATTTTTTCAAAATATATTTTTCATTCATTATTCATATATTTTTATTTCGATCATAGATAGTTTTCACTTCTGACGATGGAATAAACCTGAAACGTTAAAAAAATACAAATTTTAAATTGACAAATTAATATATTTATATGTCTCAAACAACCCTACAATAGATCGTATTTATGCTATCGTTATGGATTCTGTAAAAATGTAAGCTAATTGCGATATATCTCCCAGGCAGATAGATTTTGCAGTTTTGAAAGAGTAATCTTGTAAACATACGGTAACTATTGCCAAAAACCAGGGACCGTCAGCTGGGATTTTCTCGATTTCAAATTTCTTTGGGGTCAGTTAACCCTAGAAAGAAAATATTGTTGAAATCGGGAAACTTTAAAAAATCGAGTCCCCAGCTGACGGTCCCTAAAAATATATCACCGAGAATATGTCAAATCAGAGTCGCATACTCCCTTAATTTTTATTTGAAACTATTAGTAAAATCAATACGGAGTTTAATGACATTTTTGCTTCTCGTCAGAATCCCACAGCTGATGCATTTTACACTCCGAAAAAGTGTAATTTTTCGATATCGTCTACGTTTAAACTTGCAGAAAATCACGAGTTTTCACACTCTTTAATTTTGATACTATAGTATTTTTTCTTTATATATTTTTATTCAGTTAAACATGGGTGTTCGATTAACAATCTTATGGAAGTTTTACGATGTTTATCCCGTGCATTAGCAGTTCGACGTCATTTTAATGTGGCAATTGCTTTTTCCACATATTTGTTAGATATAGCTTCACAGTTTGACCACAAAATGGCGGAAGGTTTTGCAAATCATGCATATTGTCTAATGCAATCAGATAAAAATTTTCAAGCATCATTGGTGAGATCCTAAAACTTACAAAAAAAAGGGCATTCATAATTTATGTTGTAGGATTTTAGATGTGATTCTTTGGCTAAACCGTGCTAAAGACCAAAACTTTTAATTTTTGCATTTGGATCTGCCAACGCTTGCGAATTCGGTAACATTCGCTGGTTTTATAATTTCAAATTATTTTGCTGAAGTTTAAGGTAACTTTTTTATAAAGGAACCCACCCTTGCCTGCGTTATTACTCGAATTCCATAAGAGATATCGACAAACGGTTTTGTGTATCATGTACACAAGTAAATTTGTGATATGGAAAACTTTTTGTTTTTTCCAAGCCAACCGGTAATTGATTTTTATACCGAAAGTTCAGGAGTTCGAATCTCAATATGCACCAATTTTTTCGCCTATTTTAATAGAAATGTATTTCTTCTGGATAATAATCGGTCTCTATGTGGCAACGGATTAACAGAAGTGTGGAAATAACAAAATTTTCGTACGGCATATTTCCGAAAAAAATATATTTTTCGAAAATTGCCATGTTTTGCCTTAGAAAAACCGATAATTTCAAAGCTCTGTTACCGGTGAACTGGTTGACATGGCAAAACAAAAAGTTTTCCATATCACAAATTTACTAGTGTACATGATACAAAAAAACGTTTGTCGATATCTTTTATAGCCTTCAAGTAATTATGCTGACAAGGGTGGGTTCCTTTAAAAAAAAGTACAGTATAACTTATACCGTATAAGTGAACACGACCCTCTTATTTTTGACTCGAAAAATTTTTACACAGTTCAGAGTGGCGCAGCGCTTTTGATAGTGAGAAAATAAATTAAGGCTCTTATTTAACGCAAATAATACCAAGCGGAAAGCGAGATTATGTATCAGAGTTTATAAAGGTTTATTATTAAATTATAAGCCGTTTCGATAACGATTGGAAGTTGAAGTTCGAGCGTTAAATTTATGTAAATTTCATAAATCGCGTCCAATTTTTCTCGTCGGGAAACAGTTTTTTGCCATCGGTGGTTCAAGTTATTTCTTTTAACTTTAGTACGTTCAATGAATTTTAAATTGTCCGAAATTATATATACAGTTTTGAAAACATTTTTGAGTCACTTTTAAAATTGGCTCTAAATGAGCGCAAAATATTCCGTCGGGT